>SJXQ01007058.1:140591-178868 GCA_006408695.1 Aepyceros melampus
GCTGGAGCCGATTATACAGAGTGAAGTAAGCCAGAAAGAAAAACATCAATACAGTATACTTACACATATATATGGAATTTAGAATGATGGTAATGATAAACCTGTACGCAAGACAGCAAAAGAGACACAGTTGTATAGAATGGCCTTTTGGACTCTGTGGGAGAGGGAGAGGGTGGGATGGGTTGGCAGAGTGGCAATGTAACATGTGTGATATCATAAGCGAAACGAATTGCCAGTCCAGGTTTGATGCAGGATGCAGGATGCTAGGGACTGATGCACGGGGATAATCCAGAGAGAGGGTGTGGGGCGGGAGGGTGGAGGTGGGGGTCGGGATTGGGAGTTCATGTACACTCATGGCTAATTCATGTCAATGTGTAACAAAACGAATACAGTATTGTAAAGCAAAACAAACTAAAAAATAAAAATTAATTTAAAAAAAAAAAGAATGGACTTTTGGACTCGGAGAGGGAGAGGGTGGGATGATTTGGGAGAATGGCACTGAAACATGTATACTATCATGTAAGAAATGAATTGCCAGTCTGTTCGATACAGGATACAGGATACATGATGCTTGGGACTGGTGCATGGGGATGATCCAGAAAGTTGATATGGGGTGGGAGGTGGTGGGGGGGGGTTCAGGATTGGGAACTCATGTACACCCGAGATGGATTCATATCAATGTATGGCAAAACCAATACAGTAATGTAAAGTAAAATAAAGTAAAAATAAAAATTAAAAAAAATTGGATATGCAGTTCAAGAGGACAGATATGCAAAGAAATTATGTACAATACTGATAAAAATCTCCAGTTTTTTTCTTATAGATTTGTTTTCTTATCAATAGAACTAAGTAGAAATTTGTGAACTAAAATGACATTTGTATACAAACTAAAATAAGGACTTTTGATGGGAAAGAACGGGAGTAATAAGACTGACTTGGTCTTTGTTATTAACTACTTGTGATACTATGGATAAATTACTTACCTTCCCTTAGTTAGTTCACTTATTGGTAAAATAAGTTACTTGGCTAAAATGATTTCTAAGGTTTTCTCCAACTTCATGATTCTGTAAGTATAAGAGAATGTATCTGCTTTCTCAATAGCAAGCTTATTCTTGCTTTTCAGAATTGATTCATATTGTCTGGAAATTTAGGCTAAATCTGGAAATTGCTGTAGAAGTAGCAAATTATCATTTCAGTTGTGCAAATCTATTAAGAAAGCATCATTATATGATGGATGTCTTCAATAAACCAACCAATTAATATAACATCACTTCATTTATCCCATATTCAGTTCTGTTCAGTCACTCAGTCATGTCCAACTCTTTGGGGCTCCATGAACAGCACATGCCAGGCCTCCCTCTCCATCACCAATTCCTGGAGTCCACCCAAACCCATGTCCATTGAGTCGGTGATGCCATCCAGCCATCTTATCCTCTGTCATCCCCTTCTCCTCCTGCCCTCAGTCTTTCCCAGCATCAAATTCTTTTCCAATGAGTCAACTCTTTACACAAGGTGGCCAAAGTATTGCCGTTTCAGCTTCAGCATCAGTCCTTCCAATGAACACCCAGGACTGATTTCCTTTAGGATGGACTGGTTGGATCTCCTTGCAGTCCAAGGGACTTGCAAGAGTCTTCTCCAGCACTACAGTTCAAAAGCATCAATTCTTCAGTGCTCAGTTTTCTTTATAGTCCAACTCTCACATCCATACATGACCACTGGAAAAACCATAGCCCTGACTAGACGGACCTTTGTTGACAAAGTAATGTCTCTGCTTTTTAATATGCTGTTGAGGTTGGTCATAACTTTCCTTCCCAGGAGTAAGCATCTTTTATTTTCATGGTTGCAGTCACCATCTGCAATGATTTTGGAGCCCAGAAAAATAAGTCAGCCACTGTTTCCATTGTTTCCCCATCTATTTGCCATGAAGTAATGGGACAAGATGCCATGATCTAGGGAATGAAGTGTTTCATATGCATACATTTTCCAAATATTGACACATACCCCTTTAAATACCAAAAATCTGTTTTCATCATTTTCTATGGAATATTTCTCAAAGATATGTCCTGTATTCCCATTTCCTTTAAAGCACAAGTTATAAGGTTATAAACTCTCCATAATTCAGGTATGTTGAGAGCTCTTTACTGCCCAGAGGCTTTTTGTGCATACAGGAGAACCTTCATAAACACTTCACATCTTGACTTATGGTCAATGATTTGAGCTTGTAGATTCAGTTAACAATTGTTTAATCATTAAATCATGATAATTATGTAGTTAAAGAATCAATTTCTCTTCAGTGTTTAAATTTTTATTAAATTGACTAATTAAATCCTACTAAATGAAAATTACAAGTCTCTCAGATTCTCTACTCAACTCAATTTGCAAAAATATTGATAAAATTAATTATGAAAAATATATTTTGTAAAGTTAATAAGTTTGTCTTATAAAACTAATAAACTCCGTTCATTTAAGTATTTCAAATACCTGTAAAGAAAATGTACATAAACCTGCAAAATAATATCAAAAACATAATCTAAAACAAAAATACTGCCATCAGATTGATTGTGTGTATATGTGTAAACTTAGTGTTGCAGTAATCTTATCAGTCCTCAAAGAGATTAATTCTCTTTATTAAATGGCTAATGTTAGATCAGGGATGTTTTCAAGATGATTGTATACCTGCCGCCTTAGTTATAGCAAAATTATTAAGCTTTTACAGTGAAACTTTTGAATTGATGACTCAACTGGACTTCCCAGTATCAGCCAGTCACACATATTTCTAATTTATAAGTATTACTTCATCAGGATTACAGGGCTCAATGTCCTATCATTTATAAATAATGTGGACCTGCTGCTGCTGCTGCTGCTGCTGCTGTGAAGTCGCTTCAGTCGTGTTTGACTCTGTGCGACCCCATAGACAGCAGCCCACCAGGCTCCCCCGTCCCTGGGATTCTTCAGGCAAGAACACTGGAGTGGGTTGCCATGTCCTTCTCCAATGCATGAAAGTGAAAAGTGAAAGTGAAGTCACTCAGTCATGTCCAACTCTTAGTGACCCCATGGACTGCAGCCTACCAGGCTCCTCCATCCATGGGATCTTCCAGGCAACAGTACTGGAGTGGGGTGCCATTGTCTATGAATTAGCTTAAAGCTTTTAGGTTGGTTTACTTACCTATGATTATAAACCTATGTATTAACCAAAAAGTGAACAATGAATATTTATAATTTCAATTGTGTATCATTCTGATTTTTCTGTATATATTTTTGAAAACTTGCCCTTTCTTTTGTAGAGTATATATCATTAATCACTTTGAATGATAATTTTTGTTTGTTTTTTTCCTTTTTACCTAGATAATTGCTTTAATTAAGTATATATCAAAACTGTCAAAAATTGGCAGTAGGTGTACATTCATTTGTGCCCTTCTGGAAACTTTCAAAACATCTCTCAGATTATACTATCCTTATTCTGTGACAATACTCTAGTATTTTGGGGCTTCCCTTGTGTCTCAGGTGGTAAAGAATCTGCCTACAATGCAGAAGACCTGAGTTTGATCCCTGGGTTGGGGAGATCCCCTGAAGAAGGGAAAAGCTACCCATTCCAGTATTCTGGCCTGGAAGATTCTGTGTCACTTTCACTTTCACACTACACTACTGTTACCACAGTAAGATACTCCAGGACCATCTTAATTTTTCTCCTTACCAGGATATAGACTGAAAGAACTATTCTCTAATGATCCTTGATTTCTTTTAGTAGAAAATAGAGCTAAAGACAAAAATCTGTGTATGAACATATATATGAACGCTGGTGCTGGACAAAATACTGTGCTTCTGGGAAAATTCAATGATGGAGTTGTTAAAAAATATATATCTTTTAGGTCACAATTTCTCATTGATATATATTTTAAGTACATTAAGTTCTTGATATATAATGCATAGGTCAATACCATGTTACATTATTTCATTAAATTTTATAATAACATTAATTTTCTAGAGCAATAAGTTGATTTGGAACCCATATTTGACCTATAATACCTCTTCTCTAAGTCTGCAATTTTTATATCTCATAACCTTTATTTAGGAGTCATTTTATTATCAAAGTGTTATTTTGCTGCTCTGTATTATGTTAATAACTGAAGATTCTTTTAGTATAGGAGATATTTCTATTTGCAAGTGTTCTAAGACTACTTTGCTTATTGAACTGATAACTCACTTCTTTTATTTATGTATGTATGTGTATATGTATATATGCTTGCTTTCACTCAGGATCTGTCTTGCTTCTTACCTCAGTCAGTTCTAACTGGGTAGCATCATGGACGGTCAGACATTGATCAAGTGGTCATAGACATGGAGGGGGATGAGTTTATGGTGAGCTATAGGAAACTGACCTATTCTCTGTTTGTGGATTAGATACACAGTCAGCTTCCTCCTGAGTTATTTTGCCCTTTATTTTAGTTGTTGATTGGAACTGAAAAGTTGATTTGACCTTCATCACTGCAGTAGCAGGCTTACTGGATCTTGTCAGATATAAGTCAATGTTCCTCTGCTAAACAGGAGAAAACTTAAAATAGATAAGGTTTGGCACAAGATGAAAAATCTACTAAATGAAAGTCACTCACTACATGACACCTGCCTTCTTGAATTTTGATTTCTTGAGGTTTTGTGACATTGTTTTCCTGACTACCATCCTGGCCCCAGATGGTGAGGTCCTTTTTTTTTTTTTTTTATTGTGGTCCTTGGCTTTCTTTATTTTGTTGAAGACTGGATGAGACTATTAAAATGATACCACAAGTGCTAATAGATCCTTAAATACGAACTTACAAGGACTGTAATCATTTAGTTAGCAAATTAGAGACTTGATTTCCCCCTAATTAGTTTGCCCTCCAGAGCCATAGACCTCATGGCTTTCAAGAGATGAATCTTCTACTTTCTACTTCCCTAAATTACTTTTCCAGATTGACAGGCCCTTCTGATTTTTGTCATCCATACAGCTCAAATCCTACCTCTCAGGTTCAGTTTGATATCCAGGAGGGCATACCTCTTTATTGATTAAATAAAAAATGATCTTCCTCTGCTGAAAAGTATTCCTACTTGTCCAAAATAGTAGTGTTTTATCCTAAACTGTTTGCAATGATGTAAAAATACTTTGCTACATTGTTTTAACCATGACTTCCTCATAGAGTTCTACATAGTATCAGGGAGACTCTTTCCTCAGGTAAGGATTTCTCCTTGGGAGAAAGGAACACTGTCTGCTGCTCAGTGTACCTGAATCAATATTTGGGATGCTAGGATATGTTTCTTAAGACCATGCCTGACTACTTTCCACTTAGAATCCTGCTTTGTAAGGCCCAGTGTGTCTTATAGGACTCTCCTGCACATTGATTGAAACCAGCTTCCACTCTTCACATCCTTCAGGCAGAGACATGCATTAGACCACTTGCTGCCTTCACTGGGACTATTTCTGAGAGTGGCCTTATATGTCTAACTAAATGGTTCTCAATATTTTCTCCTCTTACCCCATAGAGTAAAATAATGTCTTGCAATGTATATTGGCTTTCCAGACCCCACCAAGAAAACTTTATGACTGAGGGGATATATGTGTGTGTGTGTGTGTGTGTGTGTGTGTGTGTGTGTGTGTTAAGCTCTGGATAAAGGCTCTACAATGTTCTTTTATAAGAGATGCACAGGTAGTTTTGAACAGGGCCATACAAAGGGTGATCCTTGGACTGCTACCTGGTAACTGTTATCAGACCACACTGAGAGAATAATGCCAATAAACGGTCTTTAAGCACATTCTTTAATCCAGCAGATATTTTTGGGTGGAGGACAGCAGGAATACATTCTCAACAAAGCTCTGTGTTGATTTATATTCTGACATGATCTGACTAGCAAGAACACCCACAAAAGAACAAAACGTGGGACTCAATTTTCTCCATCTTGCGTAGCGCAAGAGGTTGAGTTAATTATTATATATTAAGTCACAACACCCAGTTTACTGCTTTCAGGTTTTACATGACCCTATAAAAAAGAAGAAGAGGAGAATAAAACAACAAAAAGCAAACCAAACAAAACTGATAACTTTTTAACACTCCATTATGTCATGAAGTGAAGTGAAAGTCACTCAGTTGTGTCCAACTCTTTGTGACCCCATGGTCTGTAGCCCACCAGGCTCCTCTGTCCACAGAATTCTCCAGGCAAGAATACTGGAGTGGGTAGCCATTCACTTCCACAAGGGATCTTCCTGATCCAGGGGTCGAACCCAGGTCTCCTGCATTGCAGGCAGATTCTTTACCATCTGAGCCACTAAGGGATGTCAATTCTGAGACAGTAAGCAGTTGGACGAAGCACCTGTTTTCTGACCATTTGGTGGGAGTCTAAGGATAGCATGAAGGACACTGACTTCATTTTAGGTGTTAACACCTTGTAGATTATTATGCAAAACCCACAAACAGGCCATTTTCCAAATCAGTTGATTTCCTTACCTGTACCTCTGTCCCCTTTGAAGTTTCCTAATGTTAAGCCAGTGGTTTTCAAACTTGAACATGTCTCAGTCACCTGGATGGCTTGTTAAGCTACAGATTTCTATGTTCTAAATCCAGAAATCTGTAGTCAGTAGGTCTCAGATGGAGTTGGAGAAGTTCTGTCAAGTTCCCAGGTGATGCTAACACTATTGAAGAATCACGCAGGGAACCACAAAAAACCATTCATAATTATATTAAGCTTGCAGTGAAACCATTACTGGGGATTTCTAGGTGTCCTGTGGGTTTTGAATGAAAAAAAAATTTACTCAAAATTCCTAAACAGAAAGAAAAAAAGGGAGGATGAACATCAGGCTTTTTGAAAATATTAATATTAGCATCCTAATTTACATAGTGGAGATGTCAGACTCTGTTCTGATAGTCAGCTATTGTGTGTTAGTTTAAGACAATCTAAACTCCTAGAATACTGGAGTTTTTCTCATTTATTTTATTCACTATCCATAGGGCTGTGGCCAGAGAATGTAAGTATCAGCTCCAGTGGTCCATATTAGAGTGACTCACATTTAATCAATTTTATTTGGAAACTAGCAGTTGCTTTTGAAACTTCAAGGAAAGGATATCCAGAAAAATTAAAGGACCTGCATTTTTTTTTTTAACTAAATTGCGGTTCTAAATCGAACCATTCTTGTTTTCAAAGTGGTAAATAGGGCAACTTGAGGGAGCTAGAAATCATTACAAGCTTATGTTTTGACAAGAATATTGAGAATTGTTCATTCATTTTTTTCATGGATGAGCTTTCTTCAGAACCACAATGTCCAGGGTGAGGTTTCACAGCCATATGGTCTCAGGGTCTGGAGAACAGCACAGCTTACTTCTCAGAGGTCTGGGAGGAGAGCTCACCCTCGCCTCTCCTCTCTCTCAGCATGACTGACAGGTGCACCACCCAGTTAGCAATCCCAGTGCTCCCCTGACAGCCCGCAGCTCCTTTCTATTCACAGAGTATGCGATGTCATTACTCTCAGTTTCTGTCTTCTGCGAATCCCGGAGATCCTCCAGAGACATGTCATCTCCATCAACACAAGTCGATATTCATTTGCTTTCTTCAAGGTCCATAGCCCCCGCCAATAATGCAGCAGCAGAGACAGTCTCATTGTGAAAGTGGTTAAGTGGAAAGTATAATTCCTGGTCTAAGAATCATTTCACCTCCAGCCCCCGTGAGTCTACATCCTAAAGAAAATAAATAGCAATTTACCAAATGACTATTTGCCACTTTGAGAAAAAATCAGCCAGTACCAATAAACCAATTCATGACAAGCTAATGTGATATCAGAGACTGCAAGTTAATGTTAAGAATGTGATTAGGATTCATTTCAATTTGTGAATGTTTTTGGTGGCCTGACAAATAATTATAAGGATTTGGCAGACAGAATAAATTATCCCTGGATTATAACTTTATGATATTATGAATTTTAAAAAATCTAATATGAAGTTTATTATTTTTTTCTGAATACTCTTCATTCTTTAAAATTATTGCTATTAAATAAATGAAGAACCCAAGGGTTTCAAATCATTTGCTGCCTAGATCCAAAATCCATTGCCTGCAACTGTTGAGATCAAATGTATTGTGTTATTTTTAACAATTGTACATTTTTAAAGCAGTTGAAGGTTCATAAGAAAATTGAGAGGAAGGTACAGAGATTTCCCATAAACCCTCCTCTTCCCACACAAGCATTTCTTCCCCCATTATCAGTATCACTCCCAAATGTGTTCTAAAATTCAGAATTTTTCATATTTTGGAACGCAATTAGGATATAAACTGCATATTATGTAACAACTCCAGTGGGGTCTGGGGCAGCACTCTGCAATCAAATATGATTTTTTTTTACAGCTAAATAGATGAGTAGTTACATGAAGTGGGATTTTTAAAGGAGCTATAAATACTGGCTCAGATTAGCTTCTGTTCCCAAAAAAAAGTTATAAAATTCTTGGCTTTCAAAACTTTTTTGGATTTTATAGCTGAGGTAAATATTGTGAATCTGTACCACTGTTGGAAAATGTTGCCATCAGTTCACTAATGTTGAGCGTGCTCTTTGTAGGTATTCAGTAAATTGAGAGAATCACCACTCATTGATGTCAAAGCAAAAGTGCATATTTCTCTCAGAGCAGAAACACAGCTTTCTGTGTCACACCATTAGCCACCCCACTTAAGTGAATAGATCAATGTAGTTTCTGTTCATTTAATCTTGAAAAGTTGTGCAGACAATGACAGGATGTAACAAGATGCCTTGCAGGCCAGAGATGTTCAATAAACGGTAATTTTATTTCATTTTTGTTAACTATTTTGTTGGTACTAAAAGGTACCAAAAATGTGGGAGGAGCTTGTCCATATATATATATATAAACCTGATGCTCAAATACACAAACAAGTTTAGCACTACGCCTTACAAATGGCTGTTGGGAAGCACATTTCCCATTTGTTTGAGCCATTTCTTGCACAGAAGAAGATATTTTGTTAAAAATCCAAAGGCTGTTTCAAGCCTTACCCTTTTATCATGTTTTTATCTGCTGTATGTGAGGCTGTTTATATACAGACATGGATAAATCTCCTTGAATCCACATATCTCTGTATGTGTATGGCTACATAGTCTGCCTATTACAAACCAGTTTTTAGAGTTCTGTGACACAAGTCCCATGATAATAAATTGATCTTATTTTTGCGGGTTTTCCAGGGCAAAGTAATTTGGTTGGGTTTTTGAGGATTTTTGTTTTTGTTTGTTTGTTGATTGTAAGTAGTTATTTTTCCAGAGAGCCTTCAATTGTGCATAGTCCAATATTTAGTAATTTAGTAATGAGCAGCTGCCAAGGAGCATACATTAGTCTCTCTTGGCTAAGCTGAAAAGAAATCTCACCTCCAATTTTATTTTCCCTCTCCATTTTAACCATTCCTTTGTCCTAACTAAGCAAAATCCTCTGCTTTATGGATCATAAATATTCACAGCTCAAAGAGAATTACTTTGAGATTAATTACAACAATTTCTTATCACAGCATGGAAGTATTTATAAATGTGTATGTTTATATGTGTGTGATTGTAAATTATTACCTAGATGCTTGTGTAATTGAGACCTCATTTTTACTTTCTTTCTCTGTCAACATCTCTAACTTAATGATGTCTGCAGCCAGAGACTCCATAACATTTAACCTCCAAGTACAGTTCCTAGCATTGTCTAGTAAGAGCTGCAGATGTTTTCTTATCCATTCAGACTACATCAGATGATCTGTATCATACTGCCAGACTAAAATTTCTTTGGATCTGGGAAAGGCACAGATGTTTCTATGAGTATTCTCCCATGAAGAATGATTTTGTCTTTGTTAGTGTGTACCATTTACTACCCAAGAACACCTGGGTAATTTTGGTTTATATTTGAGTTCCTCATCCCTTGCTCTGCTTGTTTTTATCCATTTTACTGTTATTGAGTCTCTGGTATAAGGAAGATGTTTTTTAAAGGCAATATATAGGAATACAGAGATACTTTTTTTTTTAATTAAGTAAATTCCTTTGGAAACATACCAAATGCCTCCTCAAAGGGCAATTTTCTACAAGAAATAGTTATTCTTAATGAGTAAAGTGGTAATTTTATGAAAATTTGATTATGAAAAGGAATATTGCAGCTTCTCTCGTAACACCCCAGTAGCAGTAATTTTCAGCTGTTCCCCACAGCAAGTTATAAAATCTCGTGGGAAACTTCCCGGCACTCTACCCATAGGTCAGGTTTCATGGCCATATCTACACATCAGTCTTCCTTATCATAAATGAACCTGAGGCATAAGTGATGAAGGTCATTTATATTTAAAACAGAGCCAAGGTTGAAAATAAGAACCAAGATCTTGGTTGATTACGTGCAAGTCATTCTGAAGCCTTGTGACACAAAAGATACAGCATTAATCCAACTGAGATTCATACCACATGAGTGTCAGTCCAGAGAGAAAACAGCAGAAGGCCAAGAACCAATGTATCTTTTTCAAGTATAATTAAACCCTCCAAATCCCTGACTTCCTATATTTTGTGGCTAGAAACATCGCATAGAAGGAAGCCTGCTGCTCCTGCTGCTGCTAAGTCACTTCAGTCGTGTCCGACTATGTGCGACCCCATAGATGGCAGCCCACCAGGCTCCCCCATCCCTAGGATTCTCCAGACAAGAACACTGGAGTGGGTTGCCATGTCCTTCTCCAATGCATGAAAGTGAAAACTGAAAGTGAAGTCACTCAGTCGTGTCCAACTCTTAGCGACCCAATGGACTGCAGCCCACCAGGCTCCTCCACCCATGGGATTTTCCAGGCAAGAGTGCTGGAGTGGGGTGCCATTGCCTTCCCCGAGAAGGAAGCCTAGGCCTAGGCAAGGCAAATCAAGGTTGTATCATTCTACTCATATCTGGTCCTGCATCCACATTCAGCAACCAGGCTGGACCAGCAGATTCTAGCCTACAGATGCTGGAGTACTAACAAGTAACCAAGAGGAAGATAAGTTCAGTTTCCACTCTTCTATTAAATTGCTGGGAGATTTAAAACAAAAGTGAATGCTTAGTGGATGCTTAGTCATCCTTGATCATAAGTTTCCTTATTTATAAAATAAGGAGATTAAATGTAATTTAACATCTCTTATAATCTCATAATGGTAATATTTTAAGGGTTGACCCTAGTGAACATGAACATACATTTGGTTCTTTTGTCCTTCATTTGTTTCATTTCTATTTTTTAGGCTTAAATTGATGGTTTTAAGAAATGTTCTATGTGTCAATATTCAAATATGAATACCCACTATTTCCTTTAGAGAGGGTCTTATATATGACTATACAAAGGCACATCAAATTGCTTAGAAACAGTGAAAAGCAACTTGATACTAATGAAAAAAACATACATAAAACAAAGATGACTGACAGTCAACTTCTCAGAAGTAATGTAAGTCAGAAGAAACTGTGGCATGAAATCTCTAATGTACTGAAAGAAAAAGATTATCAACCAAGAATTCTATGCTCAACTAAATATCTTTCCAAAAAAAGGTGAAATAAAGGCCTTTTTTTAAAATGAATATTTAATTTTTGTTGTATATTTAAATAAATATTACAACTTTGAAGAATTCCTATTCTTTATATTCCTATATTTAATATAAAGAATTCCTATTCCAGTTCCCCTTATTATTGAAATATTATTGTGATATACTTGTTAAAACTAATAATTTGATACTGATATATTATTATTAAAATTCATATTTTATCTAGATCTCCTTAATTTTTACCTAATATCTCTTTTCTGTTCTGGATGTGACAATTTTTCTTACCTTTCTTGTTTTATATGTCACTGACAGTATTGAGGAGTACTGGTTGGGTATTTTATAGAATGTCTCTCAAGTAAGATTTGTTAGATATTTTTTTTTTATGATTAGACTGAATACAATAAACTAAAGATTTACCTCCCTCCTTCAAATTCACGTGCTGAATTCTTATCCACGGTGTGATGGCTTTGGAGGCGGGACATTTGGGAGGTGTCTAGGTCACGAAAGTAAGTCTTCATGAATAGGATCAGTATACCTATGAAGAGAGACCCGAGGGAGAGCCTTCTCGCATTGTGCCCTGTGAGCTCACTGTGATGGGCATTTGTGAACCAGGAATCGGGCTCTGTTCAGACACTGAATTAGCCAGTGCTATGATCTTGGACTTCCAAGCCTGTAGAACTATGAGAAATAAATATCTGTTGTTAATAAGCCACTCAGTCTATGGTATTTTTTAAATAATGGCGGAAGTGAAAGTGAAGTGAAGTCGCTCAGTCGTGTCCAGCTCTTTGCGACCCCATGGACTGTAGCCCACCAAGCTCCTCTGTCCATGGGATTTTCCAGGCAACAGTACTGGAGTGGATTGCCATTCCTTCTCCAGCAGATCTTCCTGACCCAGGGATCGAACCCATGTCTCCCACATTGTAGACGGACACTTTACTGTCTGAGCCACCAGGGCCAGCTAAAATAATGGCAGGAACAGATTGTAATACTGAGGCTCTATATTCTTGGGGGGAAGACCACAGAAAAAAGTGTCAGTCATCACAGTATATCAAGAGTAGATACTATAACATAATTTATTACCTTTGACATTTACTTGGATCACCTGGCTGATCTAATATTTGTCAGTTTCTTTCATGGTATAGTTGCTCCCCTCTGCTTTCCTTACTGTATTCTTTGAAAGGAATTCACTAAGTTCATCCCATACTTAAAAGTGGGATTAACATATTACTTCTTTGAGGGAAGAATATTTAACATAGATTATTTAGGATTTTTTCTTCTGTATGTGAGAATTATCTGGATTTATCGTATACTAATAGAAGCTCATGTATAAAAGAATATTTATATAATCAATCATATATATCAACATGTGAGTGAAAGTCATTCAGTCATGTCTGACTCTTTGCAACTCCATGGATTGTAGCCCACCTGGCTCTCCTCTGTCCATGGGATTCTCCAGGCAAGAATACTGGAGTGGGTTGCCATTATCAACATAGAATCATGAATATTAATTTTATACTGGGAATTAGAATTCAGTACTTTTCCCCCATATTAAACTGTCCCAGGTTTGGAACAATTGGGAACATTGGGAGCCTCTTAAACTGACTCCAGTGTCACTTTGCCATAGCCTCATCATTATAGGATCTTGTTTTGTTTTTGAGCATTTCCTTACTTTCCAACATCACAAGGTACTCTAGGCTCATAGTCTATGTTTCCTGCTCCAATCCTAGAAATACCAATTTCAACCAAATCGTATTAATAAGGATATTAGAAACCAAGATCTGAGCACTAGGTATGCCCATTGCTACAGGGGTGTTGTTACAGATCATCTCAGCTGACAGAGCAAGGAAATATCTATGTCAATACTAAACTATGTATATGCACATTTCTATAAATATTTCTATATGTAATACACTGTATCTATATAGAATGAGGTAAACCTCAATTCAGACTGATCTCTGGAACTCCAAGTTCCTACCACATAGATTATTATAGCCTCATTCTCTTGCTTATTTTTAACCTCTCATTGTAATAATAAGAAACCTGGATCCCACCATCAATCATCAATTTATTTAATTATTCAACTGCATATATGTATATCAGTTCAGTTCAGTTGCTCAGTCATGTTTGACTCTTTGCAACCCCATGTACTGCAGCATACCAGACTTCCCTGTCCATCACCAACTCCTGGAGCTTGCTCAAACTCATGTCCATTGAGTCAGTGATGCCATCCAACCATCTCATCTTCTGTCATCCCCTTCTCTTCCTGCCTTCAATCTTTCCCAGCATCAGGGTCTTTTCGAATAATTCAGCTCTTTGCATCAGGTGGCCAAAGTATTTGAGTTTTAGCTTCAGCATCAATCCTTCCAATGAATATTCAGGATTGATTTCCTTTAGGTTGACTGGTCTCCTTGCAATCCAAGGGACTCTCAAGAGTCTTCTCCAGCATCACAGTTCAAAAGGATCAGTTCTTTGGTGCTCAGCCTTCTTTATGGCCCAACTTTCACATCCATACATGACTACTGGAAAAATGATAGCTTTCACTATATGGACCTTTCTTGGCAAAGTAATATGTCTGCTTTTTAAAATGCTGTCTAGGTTTGTCATAGCTTTTCTTCCAAGGAGCAAGCATCTTTTAATTTCATGGCTGCAGTCACCATCTGCTGTGATTTTGGAGCCCAAGAAAATAAAGTCTCTCACTGTTTCCATTGTTTCCCCATCTATTTGCCATGAACTATGGGACCGGATGCCATGATCTTAATTTTTTGAATGCTGAGTTTTAAGACAGATTTTACACGGTCCTCTTTCACTTTCATCAAGAGACTCTTTAGTTCCTTTTCACTTTCTGCCATAAGGGTATATAGTGGTTCCATAATTGTTAATGCATATATACATGGGAGGCAACTCTACTGTGGTACAGTGCTTATTACAGTTATTTTTGCTTTTAGTCTTAGACACCACAATTTTTAAAATTTATTTTTAAATTGGAGAATAATTGCTTTAAAATCTGCTGATTTCTCTCATACAACAATCAAAATAAGTCATAATAATATATATATAGACTTCCCTGGTGGCTCAGATGGTAAAGCATCTGTCTACAATGCAGGAGACCAGGTTCGATCCCTGGGTCAGAAAGATCCCCTGGAGAAGGAAATGGCAATCAACTCCAGTACTATTGCCTGGAAAATCCCATGGACAGAGGAGCTTGGTAGGCTACAGTCCATGGGGTCGCAAAGGGTTGGATACGACTGAGCAACTTCACTTCACTTCACTTCATATATATATTCCCTTTCTCTTAAGCATCCCTCCCCCTTCTCGTCCCACCCCTCCAGGTCATCACAAAACACCAGGCTGGGCTCACTGTATTATATAGAAGCTTCCAATGTGTGCATATGTACTCAGTTGCTTCAGTCTTATCTGACTCTTTGCAACCCAGTGGACTGAGAGGCTGCCAGACTCCTCTGTCCATAGGATTCTCCAGGCAGAATACTGGAGTGGGTTGCCATGTCTTCCTCCCCTGTGGCTCCTGCCTTGCAGGTAGATTCTTTACCACTGAGCCACTAGGGAAGCTCTAGCAGCTTCCCACTAGTTATCTATTTCACACATGATAGAGTATATGCCACTTTCTTAATTCCTCTTACCCTTTCCAAAGTTACTTTTAACTTTGTCCTCCCACCGGCTTCAGGGACACTGTTTTATACATTTGTAATACAGTTAGACTCATTTGCCACCTTTTGCAATCCACTTTGGGATTCCCTGACTTCTTAATTATTTTTTTGATTGCATTTTACAAGCACCTTTGATGCTATAAATTTCTATGGATTTCAACAATTGTATAATGCCATGAATCCAACATTATAATATCATTAAAAACAGTTTTGCTGTCCTAAAAGAAATCCCCTGTGCTTCACCTATTTGACTCTCCCTTATGAACTAATGACTGCTGATCTGTTTAGAGTCTGTGTGTGTGTATGTTCTCGTCTCAATCATGTCCGACTCTTTCAGGCACCCTTGTTCACAGGATTCTCCAGACAAGGACACCTAAGTGGGTTGCCAGGCCTCCTCCAGGGGATCTTCCCAGCTCAGGGATCAAACCTGTCTTTTATGTCTCCTGTATTAGCAGATGGGTTCTTACCGCTAGCGCCACCTGGGAAGGCTTTCCAATCTCTATATTTTTGTTTTTTTCCCAAATGTCATATAATCAATAACATACAATATGTAACTTTTTTTAAATTGTCTACTTTCAACTAATAATATGCACTTAAGATTTTTGTGAACATTAGCTCATTAATCATTTTTATTACTGAATAGTATTCCACTTTGTGGATTTATTACCGTTTATTTATCTGTTCACCTACTGCTGGACATCTTGGTTGTTTCCAGGTATTTATGATTGTAAATATTTTGTAACCATTCATCCATATGCTCTTATATGGGCATATACTCATATCTGTTGAGTAAATATGTGAGCATAATTCCTGAGTCGTAAGAATGTTTTTAAATATACAACACTGTAAGAATGTATCACCAGAATATTATAATCAAAGAAATCATAAGCGTATATTACATAGGGAAAGTTAAACCAGATGAAAATATGTATCTACAACACAAGGAAACAGAGTAACATAAATTATAAATATGTAGATAAATATCCAAAAATTTTTCTTATTTTTAAAATCTCCTTATGAGACAATTGTTTAAAATAAGAAAAACACTATAACGAATATGAACAATGGGGTTTATAATATATGTATAAGTTACATTATGAAGACAGTGCCATGAAGACTAGAATAGGAAAACTGAAAGTATACTTTTAGGCTTATGAAGGCATATAATACTACCTAAAATAGATGTAATTAAAGATGCATGCTGTGAGCCAAAAATAGCCAATAAAAAAGTTAACAAAAATTTATAATTAATAAGGCAGTAGAGGAGATATGTTAGAATCATAAAAGATATTCAATCCAAAGAAATTCCATCAAACAGGAAATATGGAAACAAAATAATTGAAAAATAGAGCATAAATATTAGATGGTAGATTGCAACCTAATCATATCAATAATCACCTTAAATGTAAATCATCTAAACAGCTCAATAATGTAGAGATATTAAAATTGGATTAAAAAGTAAGAACAAATTATGTGCTTTTAATATGCATTTACATTAAATATACAGAAAAGTATACAGTAGGAAAAGATTCACTATGCTAAACCTAATGGGAAGAAAATTGCAATAGGGTTGCAAAGATTCAGACACAACTGAAGTGACTTAGCACACACATACTAATATTAGAATATTCAGTTCAGTTCAGTTCAGTCGCGCAGTCGTGTCCGACTCTTTGCGACCCCATGAATCGCAGTACGCCAGGCCTCCCTGTCCATCACCAACTCCCGGAGTTCACTCAGACTCACGTCCATTGAGTCTGTGATGCCATCCAGCCATCTCATCCTCGGTCGTCCCTTTCTCCTCCTGCCCCCAATCCCTCCCAGCATCAGGGTCTTTTCCAATGAGTCAACTCTTCGCATAAGGTGCCCAAAGTACTGGAGCTTCAGTTTTAGCATCATTCCTTCCAAAGAATATTAGAATATTAGTGTATACTAATTCATATTAGAGCAAGAAATATTACCAGAGATAATATAATCATTTTAATAAACAATTCTAGTACTCAAATGTGCATAATAGCCTTCAATGTGTTTTACCCCGAAACAGAGCTTCCAATACATGAACCATACTTTTTGGTTTCCAGTCCAGCTTGTAAAATACTTGAAAGTTGTCATCCTGTCCCAACAACTGTAAAATGCTAAACGACCTGAAAAATCAACAATTCTTCTTAGATCCATTGGGGAAATAGCATCATAGTACAAACTGCTATACCCAAAATTAGGGAGACAGACAGATAAATAGAGAGAATCATAATTTGTCAGAGCAGAAATCTGTGAGCAGAAACATGTATGAGAACCAGTGCTGGGTTTCTTTATCCAGTATGTCATTTTCAGCTACCAAGAAAAAGATCACAAAGCATATAAAAAAATAAAAACACACTTTGAAGAGACAGAGCAAGTATCAGAACCCAAACTCATAAGGCAGGGCTGTTGAAATTATCAGATGGAAAATTTAAAACAACTAATTTATTTTATTTTAACCAGAATCCATATTTTATCAATTTTTTTTTTTAGTTTCACTTTTTTTTTTTTCAGTTCAGAATCCCATCCAAGATAGCACATTACATATAGTTGGCGTGTCTCTTTGGGGATCACAGACACGCTTCCTTTTTTAAATTTATTTTTTATTGAAGTATAATTTGCCTGGAGAGTCCCAGGGACAGAGGAGCCTGGTGGGCTGCCGTCTATGGGGTCACACAGAGTCGGACACAACTAAAGTGACTTGGCACTAGCAGCAGCAGAATTGATTTACAATGTTGTGTTAGTTTCTAGTGTATAGCAAAGTGACTCAGTTATACATATACACACACACACACACACACACACACATTCTTTTTCATATTTTTTCCATTATGATTTTTATAAGATTTTGAATACAGTTTGCTATACTACACAATGGGGCCTGGTTGTTTATCTGTCTTATGTATACTAGTTTGTATATGCTAATATCCTAATTTGTCTCTCTCCCACCTGCTTTCTACATTGGGAAATGTAAATTTGTTTTCTATGTCTGTGAATCTGCTTCTGTTTCATCAGTTCAGTTCAGTTCCTTCGCTCAGTTGTGTCTGACTCTTTGCAACCCCATGAATCGCAGCACGCCAGGCCTCCCCGTCCATCAGCCAACTCCCGGAGTTCACTCAGACTTATGTCCATCAAGTCAGTGATGCCATCCAGCCATCTCATCCTCTGCCGTCCCCTTCTCCTCCTGCCTCCAATCCCTCCTAGCATCAGAGTCTAAATAAGGTCATTTGTGTCATATTTTAGATTCACATATATATATATGTTATTTGTCTTTCTCTTTCTGACTTATTCACTTAGTATGATAATCTCTAGGTCCATCTATATTGCTATAAATGCCATTATTTCTTTTTTTTTTGTATGGCTGACTAGTATTCCATTGTGTACAGGTACCACATCGTTTTTTTAATCCATTCATATATCAATGAACACTGAGATTGTCTCCATTTCTTGTCTATTGTAAATAGTGCTGCTGTGAACAATGGGTGCATGTATCATTTTGAATTATGATATATGCCCGGAGTAGAACTTGCTGGATTATATAGCAACTCTATTTTTAGTTTTTTGAGGAAACTCCATACTGTTTGCCATAGTGGTTGTATCAATTTACATTCCTGCTAACGGTGTAGAAGGGTTCCCTATTCTGCATACCCTCTCCATTGTTTGTTATTTGTAGATGTTTTAATGATGGCCATTCTGATTGGTATGAAGTGGTACCTCATTGTCATTATAATGTATTTCTCTAATAATTAGTGATGTTGAGTATATTTCATGTGCCTGTTGGCCATCTGTATGTCTTCTTTGGAGAAATGTCTATTTAGGTCTTCTGCCCATTTTTTTTTATTTTTGACTGGGCTGTTTGAATGTTTTTTTGTTGAGTTGTATGAAAATTATGTATATTTTGATTAAGCCCTCACCCATGACATCATTTGCAAACATTTTCTCCCAGTCTGTAGTTGTCTTTTAGTTGTGTTTATGGTTTCCTTTGCTGTGCTAAAACACCTGCCATTAACATGGTAAGGACTTTAATAGATAAAGTAGATAGAAGAATAGATGTACCATATAAGCAGTAAGGTGGAAATACTAAGTATAAAAAGGAGAAAGAAATGTTAGAGATCAAAGATCTTGTTTAACCGAAATGAAAATTTCTTTTGACAGGCTCTTTAGTAGACTGACATAGCTGAGAAAGTATCTGAACTTGATGACATCTCGATAGAAACTTCCAGAACTAAAAGGCAAAGATTAAAAAAAGACTGAAAAAAAAAAAGAATAAATAAAGTACATGAAGCAGAATACAAATTTCAAGTGTATATTGAACTTTAAGACCATATTCTGAACTAAAACAGTATTAATAAGTATTAGTCACTCAGTCGTGTCTGACTCTTGCAATACCATGGACTGTAGCTCACCAGGCATCTCTGTCCATGGAATTCTCCAGGCAAGAATACTGGAATGGGTTGCCATTCCCTTCACCAGGGAATCTGCAAATCATGCTAAATATAATCTCTGATTAGAATAAAATTAAATTATCAGCTTCATATAAAGAATAAAACTGGATCATTACTATATACTCTATACAAAAATTAAGTCAAAATGAATCAGAAACCTAAATAAAAGAGGAAAAGTATAAAACTCTTAGAGGAAAAAATAAGGGTAAATCTTAGTGACCTTGAATTTGCCAAAAGATTCCTAGATAAGACTTCCAAAGAGTAACAAAAGAAAAAAAAAAAAAGATAAATTAGATTTTATTAAGTTAACATCTTTTGTGATTCAAAATTTACCATCAAGAAAGTGAAAAGACAATCCATACAAAGGGAATATATTTGGAACCAGCTATTTTATAAGAGATTTGTATTTAGAATATATGAGGAGCACTTATAATGCAAAATTAAAAATCAAATTTAACAATGGCAAAGAATGTGAATAAATTTTTTTTCCAGACAAGATACACAAATAGCCAACAAGCATGTGAAAATCCAATTGGCATTGTTAGTCATCAGGGAAATCCAAATTGAAACCTCAATAAGATACCCCTTCATATCCATTATGTTGACTAGAATTAGCAAGTCAGATAATAAGTTTAATTTCTGAAGAAATCAGAATCCTTATACACTGTTGATAGGAAAGAAAAACTGTCTAATTTGTAAATGACATAATCACATAGGCAAAAAAAATTATTCAAAATTTACAAAATAACTAAAACTAATAAATGAGCTTAGCAATGTTTAGGTTAAAAGACTAATGTACAAACATCTTACTACTTACCTGTTTCTGTACAACAAATTATTTCAAAATTTAATTACCTCAACAATAAACATTTATTACCCAGCCATTCAGTGGGTCAGGAATCTGGGTAGGCTTTAGCCTGATGCCTTTTCCTCAAGATCCTCTCACAAGAGGGCAATCAAGTTGCTGGCCTAAATTATGACCTCTTCTGAAAGTTTTACTAGAAGAGCATCTGCTTTCAAACTTTTTCAAATGGTTGTTCACTTGATTCAGATACTTTTGTGCTGTATTCTGAGGGCCCTTGTTCCTTGCTGAATGTTGTCTGAAACTGGAGGTCATTTTTTTTTTTTTTTTTGGTTATTTTTCCACAGTGTAGTTAATTACATGGCAACTGTTTCCCTCAGAGTGAGAGCCTCAAGAAAGAATGAGTAACAGGAAAGACACAGTATTTTTGAAATGTAATCTTAGAAGCAGTATCTCATTTATCTTTTCACCCTCTTTATTGGAAGTGAATTACTATACCAGCTAATACAAAACACCACAAATGCTTGGAAGTGGGCATCATTTGCATCCATTTTAGAGGCTGCCAACCACAAATATCAACTTCATTTTTTTCTTGAACAATTGAAAATGGAAATTATAGTAAAAATACCATTGACAATAGCATTACACTTATTGAATATACATGAATAAATCTGAAAAATGTTTGAGACTAATACACTGAAAACTACTAAATATTACTGAGAGAAGTTAATAAAGACCTAAAAGAAATACAAATGTAACTATGTTCATGGATTGGGAGACTCAACAGTTTTAAAATGTGAATTCTTTACAAAGTGATCAAAAGACTCAAGACAATCCCATGGGGAATCTTAACAGATTTTATAGTGACTGACAAGCTGACCCTAAAAGTTATTTGGAAATATATAGGACCTAGAATAACCAAAACAGTTTTAAATAGTCACTGATAAAGACCATCCCTATGAAAAAGAAATGCAAAAATGCAAAATGTCTGGGGAGGCCTTACAAATAGCTGTGAAAAGAAGAGAAGCAAAAAGCAAAGGGGAAAAGAAAAGATATAAGCATCTGAATGCAGAGTTCCAAAGAAGAGCAAGGAGAGATAAGAAAGCCTTACTCAGAGATCAATGCAAAGAAATAGAGGAAAACAACAGAATGGGAAAGACTAGAGATCTCGTCAAGAAACTTAGAGATACCAAGGGAACATTCATGCAAAGATGGGCTCAATAAAGGACAGAAATGGTATGGACCTAACAGAAGCAGAAAATATTAAGAAGAGATGGCAAGAATACACAGAAGAACTGTACAAAAAGATCCTCATGACCCAGATAATCACGATGGGTGATCACTCACCTAGAGCCAGACATCTTGGAATGTGAAGTCAAGTGGGCCTTAGGAAGCATCACTATGAACAAAGCCAGTGGAGGTGATGGAATTCCAGTGGAGCTATTTAATATCCTGAAAGACGATGCTGTGAAAGTGCTGCACTCAATATGCCAGCAAATTTGGAAACCTCAGCAGTGGCCACAGGACTGGAAAAGGTCAGTTTTCATTCCAATCCCAAAGAAGGACAATGCCAAAGAATGCTCAAACTACTGTACAATTGCACTCATCTCACACACTGGTAAAGTAATGCTCAAAATTCTCCAAGCCAGGCTTCAGTAGTAGGTAAACCGTGAACTCCCTGATGTTCAAGCTGGTTTTAGAAAAGGCAGAGGAACCAGAGATCAAATTGCCAACATCCGCTGGATCATGGAACAAGCAAGAGAGTTCCAGAAAAACATCTATTTCTGCTTTATTGACTATGCCAAAGCCTTTGACTGTGTGGATCACAATAAACTGTGGAAAATTCTGAGAGAGATGGGAATCCCAGACCACCTGAGCTGCCTCTTGAGAAATCTATATGCAGGCCAGGAAATAACAGTTAGAACTGGACATGGAACAACAGACTGGTTCCAAATAGAAAAGGGAGTATGTCAAGGCTGTATATTGTCACCCTGCTTATTTAATCTGTATGCAAAGTACATCATGAGAAACACTGGACTGGAAGAAGCACAAGCTGGAATCAAGATTGCCGGGAGAAATATCAATAACCTCAGATATGCAGATGACACCACCCATATGGCAGAAAGTGAAGAGGAACTAAAAAGCCTCTTGATGAAAGTAAAAGGAAAGCGAAAAAGTTGGCTTAAAGCTCAACATTCAGAAAACGAAGATCATGGCATCTGGTCCCATCACTTCATGGGAAATAGATAGGGAAATAGTGGAAACAGTGTTCCCAATAAGCAGACTTTATTTTTTTGGGCTCCAAAATCACTGCAGATGGTGACTGCAGCCATGAAATTAAAAGGCGCTTACTCCTTGAAGAAAAGTTATGACCAACCTAAATAGCATATTAAAAAGTAGGATATTTTGCCAACAAAGGTCATCTAGTCAAGGCTATGGTTTTTCCTGTGATCATGTATGAATGTGAGAGTTTTTCTGTGAAGAAAGCTGAGCGCCGAAGAATTGATGCTTTTGAACTGTGGTATTGGAGAAGACTCTTGAGAGTCCCTTGGACTGCAAAGAGATCCAACCAGTCCCTCCTAAAGGTGATCAGTCCTGTGTGTTTTTGGAAGCACTGATGCTGAGACTAAAACTCCAATACTTTGGCCACCTGACATGAAGAGTTGACTCATTGGAAAAGACTCTGATGCTGGGAGGGTTGGGGGCAGGAGGAGAAGGAGACGACAGAGGATGAGATGGCTGGATGGCATTACCGACCTGATGGACATGAGTTTGAGTGAACTCCGGGAGTTGGTGTTGGACAGGAAGGCCTGGCGTGCTGCGATTCAGGGGGTTGCAAAGAGTCAGACATGACTGAGAGACTGAACTGAATTGAACTTACCTGAGTTCAAAACTTTATATATAGTCACAAAGATAGTGACAGTGTGGTATTGCTTTGAAGATAAAGTATCGATCAGTAGTTTAGGAAAAAGGGAATAGTAAAAGACGTTCATGTGTGTGGTCCCTTTATTTTCAGTAACACTGCCAAAACAAGTCAATGAGGAAGGTACAGTCTCTACAAGAGTTGCTAAAACTGTTACATAGCCATAAGGAAATTTAAAAAATTAATAATCCTAACCTTTACTTCATTCCATATACAAATAATTTTAAATGGCATGTAGAACAAAATAAAAGTGTTGACCATAAGACACATAGAAGAAAATATAGGTGAAAATATTGGTGATACTATATTAGGCAAAGATTTCTCAAAAACATAAATTATTAAGAAAATGTGATAAATTGGACTTTATCAAAATTAAAATTTTTTGTTCTTCAAGAAAATCTTGTTAATAAAATGAAAATCATTATAGGAGAAACATTTGCAAAAAATTTTAGCTAAGTATTTGTGACTAGAATATAGAAAACACTCTTAAAACTCAGTGATAGAAGAAAATAAGCTTGTTGAAACAAAACAGATTTTAACAAACACTTCACCAAAGAAGTTGTAAGAAAAACAAATAGGCACATGAAAAATTGTTCAATATTTTTAGCCACTAGGGAAATGGAAATTTAGAATAACAACAAAGTACAACTACAAACTCACTAGAAAGGCTAAAGTTAAAGAGACTAGAAGGAAATCCTATCATTTGTTGAGAATATGAATGAACCTTCAGGGGATTGTGCTGAATGAAATAAATCAGACAAAGAAAGAGAGACACTGTGTGATACCACTTTTGTGTGGAATCTAAAAAAAGCTGCTGCTGCTGCTAAGTTGCTTCAGTCGTGTCTGACTCTCTGCAACCCCACAGACGGCAGCCCACCAGGCTCTGCCATCCCTGGGATCCTCCAGGCAAGAACACTGGAGTGGGTCTAAAAAGAGCTAAACTTACAAAACCAGTAGAATGATGGTTGCTAGGGACTGGGAAGGTGGAGAACATGGACAGAAGTTGGTCAAAGGGTATGAACTTTCACTTATAAGATAAATAAATTCTGAGGATCTAATATACAGCATGGTGGTTATGGTTAATTATACTCTATTAATACTGAAAATTACTGAGAAATATCTTAAATGTTTTCACCACAGGGAAAAAATAACTGGTAATTATATGACAAGATGGGGGTGTTAGCTAACGCTATGATAGTAATCATTTTGAAATATGTAAGTGCATCAAATCACCAAGCTGCTGCTGCTGCTAAGTCACTTAAGTCGTGTCCGACTCAGTGTGATCCCATAGAAGGCAGCCCACCAGGCTCCCCCATCCCTGGGATTCTCCTGGCAAGAACATTGGAGTGGGTTGCCATTTCCTTCCCCAGTGCATGAAAGTGAAAAGTGAAAGTGAAGTCGCTCAGTCATATCCAACTCCTAGCAACTCCATGGAGTGCAGCCTTCCAGGCTCCTCCATCCATGGGATTTTCCAGGCAGAGTACTGGAGTGGGGTGCCATTGCCGTCTCCAATCACCAAGCTATATACCTTAAATTTATATAATATTTCACAATAAACCTGGGGAAAAATTATTTAGACTGAACCTACCAAGTTTTGGCAAAAATATAGAGGAACTGGATCTCTTGTACACTGCTGATGGGAAAGTAGACTAATGCAACTACTTGTTGCAATTTCTTCAAAAGTCAATAATACACTAAAATATAACACAGCTAATGCACCTGTTGGTATCTATGAAAGTATCTATCCATACAAATATCTGTATACAAATACTGATAGTATTTTCAATAACCACAAACTGGAAACAAGTGAATTGTGAATAAATAAGAGAAAGTATAAACAAAATTTTGTATATACATATAATGACAATAAATCAGAACAAGTTATAGATTCATGCATCAATATGGCTGGCTCTCAAAATAATTATACTGAGTGAAAGAAACTGGGAAAAATAGTATATAGCACTTTAGATGTGATTGATTTACTATTTGTCCACTTTACTTCAAGAAGGCTTTTCTAAATATGAGAGTACATACTGCATAATTCCACTTAAACAAAATTCTAGAAAATGCAAACTACAGAGACAGGTCAGTGATTTCCCGGGAATAGGAGAAAGTGGGATGGAGGGAAGACAGATGACAAAGGAATACTTGGAAACTTTGGGGAATTATAGATAAGTTAATAATCTTGATTTTGCTAATAGCACACTTATATACATATGTCAATAACTTAAACAATTGTAGATCTTAAATATGCCTAGGTTATTACATAGCAATTATAATTCCATAAATCTGTAAAAATAAACTATTCTAACTGTTAAATTCAAAGTGGAAACAATTTTCTTCCTATAGGTTCCTCTACATAACTTTTGTTTGTGATCCCCTGCCCATGAATCATTATCAATATATAATTGAGATAAGTGATATGTAATGGAAAATGAAAGCACTAGGTGTTGCTCCAGTTTAAGTATTGTTATAATCAACTTAGGCTGATATAATAAAACCCATGGACTGGGTGGCTTGTAAATAATAGACACTTTTTCTCACAGTTCTGGAGTCTGGAAGTCCAAGGTAAAGGTGCTAGTACAGTGAAATTCTAGTGAAAGCTCTCTTATGGGGTGCAAATGGCCATTTCTCAGTTGTATTCTTACTTGTTGGAGAGAGGGTTAGAGAGCTGTCCACAGTCCTTTTCATAAGGTCATAATATTATCCATGAGGTTTTTATCCTCATGGTATAATTAACTTCCAAAGGTCCCACCTCCTAATACTATCACACTGGGAGTTTAGAATTGCAATATGTGAATGTGGGTGGGGAGGGACACAAGCATTCACTCCATGACAGGTATATCCTGCCTTCATAAATATTCATGTATTGATTAAATCCATAAGATAGCTGATCTTAAGAGCCTGTAAAATATTTTAAAATAAGCATAAATTAATGGTGCTACTGTAAACATTTCTCAGACTGAAGTATATATGATGATATTTCAACCATTATTTAGATTTCATTACTTTGAGGGAACTGCCATGTCACTTTCATACTTACAGATGAAATAATGACCCAATGAGGAGCACACAGACCACCTAAGTATAATTTTATCCTACCCCCATTCTGCCTTTCAATCTTGCTTTTTTTCTTTCTTTCCTTCCCTCTCTTCTTCTTTCTTTCTTCTTTCAGAGCTCTTTTCTCCTGTAATATAATATAAAATTTCCCTATTATGTGTGTTCTTAACTGTTGCCCTCCAATTAAATGTCAATGCTGTGAGAACAGAACACTGTATATATTCTCTACTTGCTTGGCTACCAGTTTTTAGTCTACTTCTTTCTTGGCTTCCTCTACATAGACTGCAACTGTAGATTCTATTCTGTAAGCAACAGAAATAATTTTAAGCCAAATAAGCAGAGGGATATTGGAAAATACCTCGGAGACTCCCCATAGTGATAACTGAACGACCAGATGTGAACAGCAGGGCAGTAGCACAGTGCACTCAAAAGGTAGGCTGCCAAAATTACTGTCAAGGCCATGCTCAGTGCCAAGATGATCTCCTGCCCCTCCACACTGAAGAGTCTGGTCCATGATATCATCTGAGCAATTTGTGTCACTCACGCAAGGTTCTTGGAGTATCTGATCCATTATGCTTGTATTTCATGTCTACCTCTGTTATAGACTTAGAAGGAGGCCTCAAGAGGGCACTGGGACTAGAAGTTTCCCTTTAATCAAGACTATTACATCAATAGTTTATTATTCAAATAAGTAAACATCTGAGAGTAAAAAGGGCACTGTTAATATTTACTCCAGAACAACTGGTATAAACACTCTTGAGAGTCCTTTGGACTACAAGGAGATCCAAACAGTCCATTTTGATGGAGATCAGCTCTGGGATTTCTTTGGAAGGAATGATGCTAAAGCTGAAACTCCAGTACTTTGGTCACCTCGTGTGAAGAGTTGACTCATTGGAAAAGACTCTGATGCTGGGAGGGGTTGGGGGCAGGAGGAGAAGGGGACAACCGTGGATGAGATGGCTGGATGGCATCACGGACTCGATGGGCATGAGTCTGAGTGAACACCAGGAGTTGGTGATGGACAGGGAGGCCTGGCATGCTGCGATTCATGGGGTTGCAAAGAATTAGACACGACTGAGCAACTGAACTGAACTGATGGTCAACTAACCAAAGAGGGTATTAGGACAGAAACTGTAAAAAGATGTGGTTGGATGTTGGTGGGGGCAAAGAAAGATTATAAACTTGTTTTTTGTTTGTTTTTAATAATTCTTTATCTGAATCAGCAAAAACATCTCAGTGGTTTACCTTCAAGATTCTTTCCATAGGAAAGTATGAGAGCCCTTCATTCTTCATTCTATTTCTAGTTCTTACCTTTCCATTTTTGTTCTGGCTCTGTCTCCATAATCGATCACAGTTTATTCATCTAGAGCAGACAGAATAAGAAGCCCTATGAAACCATGCTAGAGTTTTTCCCAAATTGGATAAGTCTTTGATAGTTTCCTACTTGAAGGCAGGGAACTGGATTGTATAATTCTTTGAATTTCTGCCAGCTCTCAGTTCATCCCTCTCCATAGTGAATCCTATTATTTGTCACCTCACTGAACTCGTGGATCTCTTTATATCACGGATTTGGGTCTTTGAAACAAAAGTGTTTCTTTACTTGATCAAAGATAAAGGACCTTGGCTTCATTTAAAATAACTCATCAATCGTCGTGTTGTTGATCAGTTGCTAAGTCATGTCTGACTCTTTGCAAGCCCATGGATTGCAGCAGGCTAGGCCTCCCTGTCCCTCACTGTCTCCAAGAGATATATATTGATCATAAGGTACTTGTTTTTCTAAAGATTCAGTGAAAGTGAAAGTGATTTATTGTGATGTGATTATGTGGTTTCCAACACTGAGAGGATATTGAATCAATCATAAGAACAAAATTCTCACTTTCCTCTTCTTGACCACTGGCAAATTTTCTAACATAGAAGTGTCATATGGATAATGTCCTCAGCTGGTAATTAATCACTTCACTGTAACTTAAAAAAAATCCTGGTAGAATTTCTCAACTCTAATAAATCAAGAGTTCCTATGATCACTATTTAAGCTAATGGGGAGCTTGGCTTCATGAGGCTTTATAATTAATTAATCTACTCATTGAAGGTATGTGAACTCCTGGTTTATAATTACAGCCTCTAGTTTTCAAAGGTAAAACCAATATGTACCCCTTTATGGTCCCTGCCAAAGGGCTGCAACAGACATCAGCTGGTAAATATTCATTTATTCTGACAGCAAAAGTATTTTTCATGGAGCTCCAAATCTGCAGTCTCCCAGCTGTCAGTTTGGTGGTGAACTGTTAGACTGCTGCAAGCTGCTGGCTGGGGAATGGTGGATTTGAGTTGAATAAAATAATACATCAATATGAAAATAGAAATAACTTTGTTCCTATTTTTGATTTCTCCTTATCTCTCTCTTTATTGAGGGGGATGGTGTTACCTTTTTTTTTTTGAAAGCTTTGTCTTAAGTTTTTATGTCATAATTTTTACTGTTTGTTGAGTACTATGTTTCAAGCCTCTAACCGTGCTTTTACGTGGATTACCTCTTTAAATTCTCACGAAATACCCATGAGGAACATATTCTTATTTTATTCATTATGAAAATAAGGACACTGAGGATTAAAGAAGTTTAATAATTTTCCCAAGCTTATGCTTCTAATGGATAAACTGATATCTGAAGCAGAAACATATGACCCTAGAGTCATTATTTTAAAATATGAAAGAAACTCAGCTTACTTGTGAGTGGTTAAGACTTCGCTCGTACTTTCAAAAGATCATAGGTACCATGATCTAAAGATACAATTCAAACTATTATTGTCATTTATTGTTTACTTATTTGTATATGTGTACAAATATTTATTTTTCTCATAACAAATTAGTTTAAGAACAGAAATGACTTCTCATTGAAAGTAGTAGCTCAAATTCATCTGGCTTATGGCTTCTGCCTATATAAGTGGATTTTAGTTCCGTTCAAACTCCTGCTCAACTATTTGTAAAGTCTGGGTGATTTAGTGACTCCATTTTCACTATTTTAGATATTCACTCCCTCCTTCAGGAGGAAACACATCTCAGTTCTTTTTTGGTCCTTCCTACAGTTTCCTTCCACAGTTCCTTAAATGTTTCTATTGTTTCTGGAAACTGTATGGACTTTTAAAGTCTGAGAGGTCCCAGATGAGTGTGTTTTAAAGATGATCCTGAAAATACTAACTTGAAATAATTTGAAATGATTGAATATTTGATTATACCAACATTCTTCCTGAAAGCATAACAGATAATTTATAGATTTTACAAAGTACAATTTAATATACATAATTTTTCTCAAGGGTTTATCAAATAAAAAATGTGTGCTTTGTTCCTTGCATGAATGTTCCCTGAAGCATTTAATTTTAAAGAACATACTATAGACAATAAGATAAATTATTTAACAATGGTGGCTTAGTCACTTGAGTTATTCCACTCAAGTATTATTTTATCTTATGGGCCAGATTTGGCATGATTTCTTGCTTTACTTGGATCTTTTCCATGTGACCTAATGAGGGTTTCAGCCACTCATGGACTAGGTCTGCTGACAGAGCTTTGATACATATATTTTTTGTCAATGGGAATGCTCACCTTTAGGAAAAAATGGAGTTGAGCCCAGTATATGAACCAACTAAGCCTAACTACAGAGAAAGCAATGGCACCCCACTCCAGTACTCTTGCCTGGAAAATCCCGTGGATGGAGAAGCCTGGTAGGCTGCAGCCCATGGGGTCACTGAGTGTCTGACATGACTGAGCGACTTCCCTTTCACTTTTCACTTTCATGCATTGGAGAAGGAAATGGCAACCCACTCCAGTGTTCTTGCCTGGAGAATCCCAGGGACGGTGGAGCCTGGTGGGCTGCCATCTATGGGGTCGCACAGAGTCGGACACGACTGAAATGACTTAGCAGCAAGCCTCACTAATTCACCAAAAATGCAAGTTATTTTACCTATAGCCATTGTTGTTGTTCAGTCACTAAGTCCTGTCTGACTCTCTGCGACTCCATGGACTACAGCATACCAGGCTTCTCTATCATCCACTATCTCTCAGAGTTTGCTTAAATTTGCTTCCATTGAATCAGTGATGCTTTCTAACCATTACATCCTTTGCTAACCCTTCCCCTTTTGCCTTCAATCTTTTCCAGCATCAGGGTCTTTTCCAATGATTCAGCTCTTTGCATCAGGTGGCCAAAGTATTGGATTTAGATGCAAAAAAAAAAAAAAGACTTTAAAAAATTATGTAAGTATATCGGAGAGTCCTTTCATGTAAAACTTAGTAGATGAGGATTAATTTTAAAGCAAATATTTACTTTACATACTATGTTGCTTTCTCTACCTTGTGAACTCTTTGTCATTCTCCCTTGTCACTCATTCACATTTAAAACCTCAATTTTTACTTGCACTTACTTTTTTTTTTTAGCTCATTATGTCTTTCAAAATTCCCTCCCTTTCCCTCCATCTCTAGCCTAATTAAAAAACTCTTATCTAAACATGAATTTGTGTAGTAGCTCCTTAATCTGTTAACTGCTCTCTTTCCTACTCACTTTATGGATTTATATTTCTAAATTACCAATTTCGTCAAATCACGTTTTCAATCAAGAATTATCTATACTTTTCCATTGTATACAAGTTAATGTTTTATGGCAGGCTTGATATTTAAGAACTCTTGATTTTCTCTTTTCCTTCTCTCAAGTATAAATTTCTTCTTATAGGTAGCATTTGTTTTACACATGGAGCATTTCTTCCCCTAACAAATCATGTTCATTGATGAAGCTAGACTCCTTTTTTGTTTTTGTTTGTTTGTTTTTTTTAATATATCAGCCTGTTCTAACTTAATTGTGCTTGTCTTATTGTTATAACTATAATGTGACATTCTGTCTATTGTAGTAGGTTAAATAATGGCCCTCCTCAAAGACATCCATGTCCCAATTCCTGGAAACTGTATTTTATGTTACATAGCAAAAGGCACTTAGCTGATATAACTATGTTAAGAACCTTGAGATGGGAAGATAAGCCTGGATTTTACAGATGGAGTCAATATATGGTCTCACATGAGTCATTCAAAGAGGAGAATCTTTTTCAGCTTTTTGAGTTCAAAGTCAAAGGGAGATGTGACTACATAATAGAGAGATACAACTTTTCTGGTTTCAAAGATGGAAAGAGGGTACCAGAAGCCAAGGAGTACAGGTAGCTTCTAGAAGCTGAAATGGGAATGAAATGGATTATCTTACAGAGCCTCCAGAAGGGGTGCAGCCTTGTGAACATCTTTGTTCTAGCCCAATGGGACCCATTTTGAACTTCTGTTCTCTAGAACTGTAACTAATAAATTTGTGTTTTAAGTTTATGGCAATTTGTTACAGTAGCAAAATGAAATTAATCCATCCATTGACTTAGTATCACCCCCAAATGGACTGGGAGCTCCTTGAGTTGGGGACTGAGAAACAGAGTTCCCACATTCACTGTCCTCTTCTTCCTGATAATAGAACCCAGTTGTTTTTTATTTGTTTGTTTGTTTGTTTGTTTTTTCAGGAATGCAGTAGGTCCAGCTTTCTTTGCATTAAGTTTGACCAGTGACCAAGTTATAAAGTGGAAATGCTATGAGAAAACCTTGCAAGAAAATTGACTTAGCTAGGAAAAGTGATCCTTGTCTATCTCCCACTCCTTCCTACAGCTGGTCTGAAGTACAAAGATTGTTGTAGCCATGCATTCTGAAAAACAAACTCACTCAGAAGGATAACACAGATAGTGGAGTGCAATTTATTACACTGGCAGGCCCAAGGCAGAGTCTCCTCTTAGCCAAGGACACTGACCAGTTTTTGTGAAAACCTTATATACTCTAAGTGTACATGCCCAAACCCACGTCCCCAAATTCCCTGAAACTAGTCTGAACAAAGGAAAAGAAAGATACAATCAAAGTTAACCCATGATTCATATGCCTTAGGCCTAGGTCGTTAACAGTGAACAATCATCAATAGGCCTGTGGTCATAGCCCAATAAGCATCGTAGACTGTATGATTCTTTTAGGTTACACAGATAATTAGAGTATTCTTTTAGGTGACGGAGAATCTAGGTTCGAGCCCTGTCATCCTCAAAGCTGACTTCCGTATTTCATATTCTAAGTCACGTTACAGTCCAGGATGGCTGACTGATCTTCATAATCATCTTGAAGGAGGAGACAGAACAGGCTTCATCTTGAAAGCAGGACTCCATCTTGGGCTGGACTGTGGACTTCGAGCTCTTCCTTCTGGGGGCCTGGTTTTCCAGCTGGTGTGTCATTTCCATAAACACTGGGCATAGAGCTCGAAGTCCACAGTCCAGCCCAAGATGGAGTCCTGCTTTCAAGATGAAGCCTGTTCTGTCTCCTCCTTCAAGATGATTATGAAGATCAGTCAGCCATCCTGGACTGTAACGTGACTTAGAATATGAAATACGGAAGTCAGCTTTGAGGATGACAGGGCTCGAACCTAGATTCTCCGTCACCTAAAAGAATACTCTAATTATCTGTGTAACCTAAAAGAATCATACAGTCTACGATGCTTATTGGGCTATGACCACAGGCCTATTGATGATTGTATCTGTCTCCTCCTTCAAGATGATTATGAAGATCAGTCAGCCATCCTGGACTGTAACGTGACTTAGAATATGAAATACGGAAGTCAGCTTTGAGGATGACCGTCTCAAGATATAGGTGTGTGGGTCTCTGATGGAGCTGTGGTGCCACAAAAACTCTCCTGAACAGCTGATCTTTGGACCTTAATCACTTAGAAGAGAAAAAAAAAATCCAATCTTATTTAACTTCTGTAGATGTGCCCTTTTTCATTTCTTTGAAGCCAAGTCTAATATATACTAATACAAACTGGGTGTTGAATCTCCATGGGCTCCTGGCACAGAGTATTTGCACAATAAGTCCTTGATGAATGGATGTCCTTACTCTTCTCTGCCTAAAGCCACTCATCTTCCAAGGCCCACACCTCTGTGAAAATATCTCTATGATTTTTGTCCCAGTTAGACTCAGGGTAACCCTCTGTAGTGGGCTGAGTAATAGCCTTGTGAAAATTAATGTCTACCTAGAACCTTAGAATATGGCCCTCTTTGCCAATAAGATCTTCACAGGTGTAATTAGTTAAGATGAAGTCATACTGGATTAGAGTGGGCCTTCAGTACAAAGACAGTGACTGGTATCTTAATAAAAAGAGGAGAGGACACAAATAGAGGGAAGACCATGTGATGGCAGAGGTAGAGTTTGCAGTGAGGCAGTTTTGCCTCAAGAAATTCCAAGAAATGTGGGAGCCATCAGAAGCTAGGAAGAGTCAAGGTATGACTCTCCCCTTAGGCCTTTAAAAATGTTGGGGCCCTGTTAGTCACTCAGTCATGTCTAACTCTTTGTGACCGCATGGACTGTAGCCCACCCAGCTCCTCTGTCCATGGGATTCCCCAGGCAAGAATACTGAAGTAGGTTGCCATTTTCTCCTCCAGGGGATATTCCCGAACCAGGAATCGAACCAGGTCTCCTACATTGCAGCAGATTCCTTACCATCTCAGCCACCACGTAGGGGAATAAGTATCTATCGTCTGAAGCCACCTAGTTTTCTCCTTGTGACAGCAACCCTAGGAAGCTAAGACACCCTCCTTCGTTGTGCATAGAATAGCTGCCATGTGATAAATACTCAAATGTTACACTTTGTGTTACTATCATGATTAGTACTTTCTTTGCTGTTTCTGTCACTGAAACTCATACTTTTAGTTGAAATTGTTTTCAGGTATAAATATTTTGTGTCTTCAATTGAACCATCAGGTCCTTTGAGGGCAAAAACATTGTTTACACTCTTTGATCCTCCATTTTCATTGCTTGACATCTAACACTGGTGCCGGGCAGGAGGAGGGCATCAGCCTTTAGAAAAGGAAAATTCTCCATGGATGGTGTTCTCAGAATAACTGGAATCCTCAAAAAAGTTACAGCCTCAGAGAATTTGGCAGACAGTTGCCAGGGTCAAAGATCCCCTCTGACTGACAGAAAACTAGATAAGAACAAGACTTGAGTTCCTCTAGACACCAGTCAAGTGAGGAGGCTCAGACCTTGGCAGGGCTCAGTCATCCAGTGATTTTTATCAGCATTTTGAAGAAGCTATTAAAGAGTAATTTCCATTTTTCTCTTTAAATAAGTGCTTTATCTATTTGGAAATCTGCTGTTGTCAAAGTACAAAGAAGCCCATTATGATATCCATATTCAGCTATTATAAGCAAGAACACAGCCTGGGGTAACAAGTAGGTTTTCTATAAAGCAGGCATTCAAACTCCCTTGTTGCTTTCCTCAGCTTTATTATTGAGATGCGAACTCTTCAAATGTCCTTGACTTCTCTAACTGGGAGATTTTGTGCCTCTTACTTGCTTTCAGGCAGTTCTTTCTCTAGACCCCTCAAAAATGTTTTTGAGGTATTTTAAAACATAGAACAGTCATTTTAAGAGTCACAGATAAGGAATTCCAGGGTTTTCCCAGAAAAAGACATGGGGAAAAAAGTACAGGAACAGATTTGAATTAATATCTTTGACACTAGCTGCTGTAGGATTGGTCAGGATATCCTAGTAAGAAGTTTTCATTATTTCTCAAGACTGCAAGCAAAAAATAATATGGAATTCTCCAGTCAAAAATACTCGAGTGGGTAGCCATTCCCTTCTCCAGGGGATCTTTCCAACCTAGGGATCAAACCCAGATCTCCAGCATTGCAGGCAGATTCTCTACTGTCTGAGTCACCAGGAAGCCCCAACTAAAATTTGTTCCCTGCTAAACATTTTCTCGGAGAAGGCAATGGCAACCCACTCCAGTACTCTTGCTGGGAAGGTCCCATGGATGGAGGGGCCTGGTAGGCTGCAGTCCATGGGGTCGCTGAGGGTCAGACAAGACTGAGCGACTTCACTTTCCCTTTTCACTTTCATGCATTGGAGAAGGAAATGGCAACCCACTCCAGTGTTCTTGCCTGGAGAATCCCAGGGACAGGGGGAGCCTGGTGGGCTGCTGTCTATGGGGTCGCACAGAGTCGGACACGACTGAAGCGACTTGCAGCAGCAGCAGCAGCAGCAAACATGTTCTGAGTAACTTTCTCATCATTAACATATATTAACTCATTTAATCTTTTGGATAATGGATGATGGGACCCTATATATCATTCTGATTTTACAGATGAGCTAAGTGAGACATAAACCTGACCTATAACATTTTTCTAGGGTCTGTTTTACTCTCAATTTTGTATCTGAGCCATTGACACCTGATAGATGTGCTTTCAGCTACTTCTCCTTCCTAAAGAAATCTTGGTAAATAGAAGAATATCAGTTTCTACCTGAAGCTTCTTAGTGTTTTGTTTGACTTAGTAGGGGAAACTGAGCTGAATATGCAGATTAACTAACACAGAATTAAGTGTGGATTAAGTCCTATAGCAGAGACAATAGCACTGCATCCAGTCTCTGCAATGTGCAGGCAGAAGCACAAATGCAGGCCCACATACCATGTTTCTAGACTCTACATGCTTAAAATGTATAAATTACAATATAGTCTAGCCTCTTATCTGGACAGCATATATCCAAAACAGCCTGGAAGATTAGATCTGTGGTTAGAATACTATGACATTGAGTTTTATACCAGAATTGGGGCCTGCCGTGCTGCGATTCATTGGGTCACAAAGAGTCGGACATGACTGAGCAACTGAACTGAACTGAACTGATGGGCACTCAAGGATACAACCTGTACCAGGCCCCTGACTCCACTCTTGGCCACTGGCTCATAATCTTCTTCTCTTTCCACTTTTGTCTCTACCCTGTAATGTGAGGGGCCTTAGATGCCCATGATAAGCACCTTATCCTACAAAACCATCTTTGTTGACATTCATTCCTAGGAGAGTTGCCTTGTTTGCAAATTTAAATATCCAATGCCTGATTAACTATGAATTTAAAATATGCAGAAAAAAATTTAGTACAAATGTCCCACATGATATTTTGTTGTTTACCTGAAATTCAAATTTAGCCAAGTGTTCCTGTACGTTGCTCTACCTACCGGCACTCAACCATTGGCCACATTTTGAGCTCACTGGTACACACTCTGTTGGCTATTTCTACCCATTCATTGGCATGGATCCAGATCAAAGGCACACACAAATCTTAGAATGATTTTGGGGATGTTTGACCAGGCAGTTGTGTAGGCTAATGTTCCCAGTGCATGATTTGGAAGATGAGGTGTAGATTCCCCTTTGGAGGGACACAGACACAAGACCAGGCACTTGTACCTAATGAAGAAAGGACTAGAAATAATCCCTCTAAAGTGTAAAGCCTGAAAAATCACACTTATTTTTACAAATAGACTAAATCGTGTAGAGACAGACTGTTCTACACTGACTGGTGGGATCTGAAAAGAAATCATGGAAGGAGGGGCATTTGAGTCTTAAAGAATGGAGAGAAATTAATCAACTTAAGCTAAGGGAAAAGATACACAAGGTAGAAATATTTCACTTATGTTGAATTATTCTTTAATTTTAAATCCATCAATCCCTTTGTATTTATCTATTTACTTCCAATACCTTTAATGTGTACAGACATTGAGTATAACTTACCTTCTTGAAGATCATGACGATGACTTGCACGTGAAGGAAACATGTACCTAATGAGGACAGATCTCATTTTCTCCTATTTACCCTTGAGTATTTGATCATTTGCAGCATGGGCCCCAGAGACTGAACAGAATGTAAGGGGCCAGAAATTGCAGCTATTTCACCAAACTGGGGAGATGAAAACTGAGTTCAGGGCTACTAGATAGCCAGGATTTAAGAAGACAAGGAGAAAACAAAACAAGCTAGAAGACAACCTGAATTCTTCATTAAATGTCTTCTTAAGGCAACGGCATACTACTCCCAATTTATACCTGCTTGGAGGAGACGGTGTGAAACCAGGCAGACAGCAACTGCTAAGAGACTAGACATGGAAGCAGAGAATTTAGCAGTCTCACGGGGATGGGAAGACAAAAATTAGAGCATAGGGCCTGCAAGAGAGAGCCCTGACACACACCTCAAGCATTCAATTAAAATTGCAGAAGGGTTATGCCCTAGGAGGAAAGAAGCAAAGCAGAAAAACACCTGCATTTATGGAGTCAAAGTGGTATGCTCATCTTCTCTCTGCTGTTCAAAAGAAAAGTAAACCTTTCCCAAAGGAAGATAACACCATAATTTTATATGTAGTTTTATATGTAGTATCAGTTACTATAATTACTATATGTAGTATCAGTTCAGTTCAGTTCAGTTGCTCAGTCGTGTCTGACTCTTTGCGACCCCATGAATCGCAGCACACCAGGCTTCCCTGTCCATCACCAACTCCTGGAGTTCAATCACACTCACATCCATTGAGTCCGTGATGCCATCCAGCCATCTCATCCTCGGTTGTCCCCTTCTCCTCCTGCCCCCAATCCCTCCCAGCATCAGGGTCTTTTCCAATGAGTCAACTCTTCACATGAGGTGGCCAAATACTGGAGCTTCAGTTTTAGCATCATTCCTTCCAAAGAAATCCCAGGGTTGATCTCCTTCAGAATGGACTGGTTGGATCTCCTTGCAGTCCAAGGGACTCTCAAGAGTCTTCTCCAACACCACAGTTCAAAAGCATCAATTCTTCTGCGCTCAGCCTTCTTCACAGTCCAACTCTCACATCCATACATGACCACAGGAAAAACCATAGCCTTGACTAGACGGACCTTAGTCGGCAAAGTAATGTCTCTGCTTTTGAATATACTATCTAGGTTGGTCATAACTTTTCTTCCAAGGAGTAAGCGCCTTTTAATTTCATGGCTGCAGTCACCATCTGCAGTGATTT
>SJXQ01007059.1:0-72391 GCA_006408695.1 Aepyceros melampus
GTGATGGACAGGGAGGCCTGGCGTACTGCGATTCATGGGGTCGCAAAGAGTCGGACACGACTGCGCGACTGAACAGAACGGAGGATTCCACTGCATGGATATATGCAGTTTGTTTACCGTTTATTTTCTGATGGGCATTTTTCTTGGGTAAATATACAGAATCAAAATTTCTCAGTAATATGGTAACTATATGCTTAACTTTACAAGAAACTATCCAACTGTTTTCCAAAGAATTTGTACCACTTCTTATTCCCCATGGCAACCCTTGCCCCACATCCTTAACACTTGCTATGTCATATTTTTTTAAAAGCAATTCTAGATATGCGATGCTATCTCATCGATGCGCTGGTTCACATTTTCCTGACGGCTAACGGTAAAGACTGTCTCCTTGAACACACTCTAGTCAGGCTTCTCTGAGCACTCGTCTTTGCCCTAAAATGACAGCACACTCCTCGCACAAACAACCTTGCCCACCCCACACTAAGACCCCTGAGTGAATACTACCCTAGTTTCCAACATCTCATCCCTAGGATGACCACGGCTCCCCTTAACATGGGCAGACAGGCCTCTGAATCATCTCTTAGAGAAGTTTCTTTAGAATCTTTGCAACAACAAATCCTTCCTCTGTGCTTTGGGATATAAATCTATCACTGAAAACTGTTTTCTCTAGGACCCAAAAGCCATTTCTTTGACAGGCAAGCACGTAAAGGGACAACTCATATCTTGCTCCCAGTCCCTGTGGGAAGACTAGGCCCAGCTTCACTGAGTCCTGACTCTCATCAACACCACCGCCTCCTGCGGTAAAGATACGACAAGTCCATCTCTCCTCTGGGTAAAGGCTGACTAATGGCACCCCACTCCAGTACTCTTGCCTGGAAAATCCCATGGATGGAGGAGTCTGGAAGGCTGCAGTCCATGGGGTCGCTGAGTGTTGGACACGACTGAGAGACTTCACTTTCACTTTTCACTTTCATGCATTGGAGAAGGGAATGGCAACCCACTCCAGTGTTCTTGCCTGGAGATCCCAGGGAAGGGGGAGCCTGGTAGGCTGCTGTCTATGGGGTCGCACAGAGTCGGACACGACTGAAGCGACTTAGCAGAACCAAGTCAGATGGCCTGGTCCTGTCAACTAACCCCTCTCTCTGCTCTTCATCAATTCCTCCCTCCGTGACCTGCTCAAGCCCATAGTGCTCCCCCTCCCTGCTCCCTCATACTCCCTTTAAAATGCCCAACACCTCTGCACAAGTCAGCACTGACTTCACTTCACACTGGACTCTTCCATACTGCAATAGCATTGCCTGGTAAAATCTGTCCCCACTGCTTTAACTAGTGTCTGGCTTTATCTTTGATGCTAATCACATTATCTGTTTTCTCTTTTTCTTGTTAATGTTGACTATCTTTTGATGTGCTTATTGGTCATTCACACACGTCCTTTGCGAAGTGCTTGTTCAGATCTTGGTCATTTCTTATTGCCTTATTATTGAGTTTTAAGATGCTTCATATATTCTGAATATGGGTCCCTTCAATGTATATGCATGCATGTTTGCTTAGTCTTGTCCAGCTCTTTGTGAGCCTATGGAATGTAGCCCACCAGGCTTTTTTGTCCATTGGATTTTCCAGGCAAGAATGATGGAGTCGGTTGTCATTTTATGTGTGTGTATATATATTTGTGTGTGCGACATTCTGTGTCATGACTTTCATTTTCTTCATGGTATCTTTCAAAGAGTAAAAGTTTTCATTTTGATGAAATTTAATTATATATTTTTCTTTTATGATTTTATATTAGGATTCTCCAGAAAAATACAGCCAATGTGATATACGTGTGTGTGTAGAGATGTTGATACATAATACAGATATATAGAACAAACAGGATGTGTCTTGATAATTTTATATATATATAGTTGGCTTATATACATACTGCTAAGTCGCTTCAGTCATGTCTGACTCTGTGCGACCCCATGGTCTGCAGGCCACCAGACTTCTCCATCCATGGGATTTTCCAGGCAAGAGGACTGCAGTGGGGTGCCACTGCCTTCTCCAGGCTATATATATAATTCTATATATATAGTTGGTTCTATATATATCTATATATCAACATCTGTATATGTATAGTATATCTCTATAACTATAATCTGTACATATCTCATTTATAGATACAGATATATTTATTTTATGAAATTAACTCCCACAATTGTGGAGACTTGACAAGTCCAAAATCTATAGATTAGAGGTACAATAGAAGTTTTCTTTAAAAGCCTAATGGTTATACCTAGTTAGGTCAAAGTGAATTAGTTGGATGGCAAACATATGTATTTATAATCAGTCTAACTCCGTGAAGCTTGTTTTCCTGGAATCTGTACACTTTGTAGTAAATTAACCTTTGCTCCCTTGTCACTGGATGAAACTCACATTTGGCTGAAAAGCGACAGCCAAGTGCAGGCACAAGGGAGAGATAAAAGGCAGAGGGGCCTCGGGGCTCTAATAGTGACTGGAGACTCTGTGGGGGCCTTGGGCAGAGGCAACAGGAAGTTAGCACTGAAGGAATGAGGAGGAAGCAGCTTTCTCTCTGGTAGCATCCAGAGACCATTCCATCACATAAACACCTCGAGCACATTAAGTCCTGGCATTCCATGAAAGCACTGGTTCCATTACTTCAAATAATATGAGGATAGGAAAAGTAAGTGGCTTCTGGGAAGGAGTCCAAAAAGCACATTTCATAAGAGGGTTATTTTCTCAAATCATAACGTTAGATATTCCAGAAAAGGAAATTTAATAAAAAAAATATATCCTTTTAAAAACACTTTAAAAGATTTGAGCTGTGCAAATGTGGTAACATGGAAGGTTTTCCTCATTGAATGGTGTGTAAATGTTCACCAGGGCAATCATTCTGGGGAAAATGCAGTTTAATTTAGTAAGAGAATTTTCTTACAATATATTATTTACTGTCAGCACTGACAGGCAAGCTATCATTGAACCAGGGGTTTTTGTCTCAAAGTTTTAGTCTCAGTTGTACTATACATTCACAGGTACTGAAGGAAGACAAAACACTTGGACCCCTCGCCAACCACTTTCTTAGTTAACACTGCCACAAAGCACTTTCACATTTATTATCTTATTAAATTGAAAATGCACAATAAAATATCTTGCAAGAGAGCTTTTTAACAAATTATTTTTTTTAAAAAAAGAAAAGAAAACCTTGGAAGGTTAGGTATTAGTATCTCCAGTCTATGGATGAAAATTAATTTTGGATGAGTTAAGTGTTTTCTCATAGTCACACAGCTAATGGCAACCCCAGGAGTAGAACTTCAGTCTAATTTCCAACTGGTGTTTTTCCATTACATTAGTTTTTTTGTAAGTAGCTCACTCATCCATTCATCAAATTTATTGAACACCTACTATATTCCAGGAATTATGCCAAGGGCTAGAAATACAAAGATGAATTAGACATAATCCTTGCCCCGCCTCCTCCCCCAGGGGAGCTCACCATATAAGAAAGAAGTTGCGTGATTAAATATAAATTGTGTGTCACTAGTTCTTACCCATGTGCAATTTTAAGAACCAAGTGCCTTGCAAAAGATATCTCCCCAAATCGTTAAGTATCCCTAAGGCCCCCACAAGTCTCATGAATAAACCTTATCAGCTCCTAAAGATTTTAGACATAGTGACTAATAGTCTATAAGGATATAAAGATACTGCTTGACATGTGTAATATTTGACTGCACAGTTAACTTTTTAAAATCTAAATTAGTTGCTAACTGATCTGGGCTTCCCAGGTGGCTCTAGTAGTAAAGAACCCACCTGCGAGCTCAGGAGACATAAGGGACATGGGTTTGATCCCTGGGCTGGGAAGATCCCTTGAAGGAGAGCACAGCAACCCATTCCATTCTTGCCTGGAGAATCCCCATGGACAGAGGAGCCTGGCGGGCTACAATCCATAGGCCCTCCACAAAGAGATGAACACAACTGAAGCAACTTAGCACACACACTAATTTTACCTAAAAGCATCGACCCTGAGCCTTCCTGAAAATGTCAGTGATCCAGACCCTGCGCTCCTAAGTGGCAGTGATAGGCTGCCACTGAGTGGCAGTGTCCCTTACTGACAGGTGACGGTTCTACAGTTTACCAAAGCCCCACCTCTCTTGTTTCACTGACCTAACCTACTTTAGCTTCTACCTGCCTGGATATCAGCCAGATTTTTGTCTCCTCCAGCCTTGACCTTCCCCACTGGTTCAGTTCAATTCAGTTCAGTTGCTCAGTCACGTCCGACTCTGCAACTCCATGAATTGTAGCACGCCAGGCCTCCCTGTCCATCACCAACTCCCAGAGTTCACTCAGACTCACGTCCATGGAGTCAGTGATGCCATCCAGCCATCTCATCCTCGGTCGTCCGCTTCTCCTCTTGCCCCCAATCCCTCCCAGCATCAGAGTCTTTTGCAATGAGTCAACTCTTTGCATGAGGTGGCCAAAGTACTGGAGTTTCAGCTTTAGCATCATTCCTTCCAAATAAATCCCAGGGCTGGATTCAGAATGGACTGGTTGGATCTCCTTGCTGTCCAAGGGACTCTCAAGAGTCTTCTCCAACACCACAGTTCAAAAGCATCAATTCTTCAGTGCTCAGCTTTCTTCACAGTCCTGCCGGGAACCAGCAAGGGAGATCCCACCCATGACAAGGTCATGTGGAGAGGCCTGATGGGCAAGGCGAGTCAAGCCTCAGGGTTCCCCCTGGAATTTCCTGAGCATGTACCCCAAAAATAAGAATCTGCCTGCCTTATTGTACTGTGCTTTTCCAACTCTTCTGACACACTCTAGATAAAGTCAACTCAGGGCTTCAGTCTTCTGCATTTGAAAGGAATGTTTCAGTTCAAACCCCCTCTGATAACTCTCTAACTTGCCTTACAGGTTCCCCCGGACCTCTTACAGCTTATGAATTGCTTACAGTCCCGCAACTGTGAGAGGCACAAAGCTTAAAGCATCTTAAAGATACAGAGCCTTTTCTAAAGAGCTAAAAATCATGTTGGTGATGGGTTTCACTGTTGACTCATTGATTGCTGCCAAACCTCCATATTCTTTATCTTTTAGGCACCTGGGAGGATGTTAATCAACGTAAACAGATATGGAAAAAGATATATAATAGTTTTGATGTTAGCAACACTAGATTTTTGAGTTTGTTACTTTTCTTTTGTTATAAATCACTATACTCCTTTTACTTGTTATAAATTGCTGTATCTTTGCTATGTAAGAATGTAACTTTATTTAGTGTTTTCTGAGAGTGGCACCAGACTTTGGGAAGAACAACACAAATAAATCTTCTGGTTGACAAACCCTTATCAGAAAAAAAGCTGTAAAATGTTAATTGGCCCTTTTGGCCAGAAGATGATGTAAATCACCTAAGACCTAGATATACAACTAGGTATGCAGAGAGAAAAGCCTGGTTTTGATAAGAGTCTGGGCTGCTAACGCTGCATAATTTTGTATTACTCATTGATCTCTATGTACAATCAAAAAGGTATAAAAGGCCTTTCTAGACAATAGAAGCCAGGCCAGTCGCTGGACTGGTTTCCCTCGTGTCTCCTCTTTACTCTGTTTTCTGGCTGAATTCCCATCTGGGGTGTGGAGGCTCGCCATGTCTACTTACTTGTCCCGGCTTCTAAGATCCACTCAAGAGGGAGTCCAAGGCGGGGCACCCTCTGATATTCAAGAGGATGCCGGTGGCCTAACGTAGATGGTGCAGACTTCTTGTCCTGAAGTTTTATTAGTTCTCCACGTAAACCAAGTTATTCAGCCTCTTTTCTCTACTAAATTTTCCTACTATACTATTTCTTCCTAATCTCTTTTTATATTTCTAAATAAATAAGTTTTTCCTCGCCTATCTGTCTCCCCTTCGAATCACCCTGGATCCACCAGGGCTGGACCCCAGCACAGTCCAACTCTCACATCCACACATGACCACTAGAAAAACCATAGCCTTGACTGCTATATTAAACTCTAAAAATTCATAGTGATTCCACAAAAGTCTCACAGAGAATTCTCCTGCAGGAGACTCTGGGGAAGATGCTGTGGTCAAAAGCAGAGAGCAGTTCATTCTTGTGCCAGTCTCTCTAGCAGGGATACTAAACACTACTGTTCTTGCAGAAACCATCTTTCCATTTTTCACTTCCATCCTCTCAGATTCATGTGTAGGTCTATGGAGAACTGAGGGGCAGTGTGGATCAATCGGACTCCAGTAGGAAAACAGCAGCCATATTAGTGATTTTAACAGAATTTATAATAGGGAATTGGTTAAACAGATACTGGAGAACCAAAAACAAAAAACAAAAACAAAACAAAACAAAAAAAGGACACCAAGGGAACAGAGCAGTACCTGCAGAAAGCTGCCATCAGCCGTGCCCTGGGGAAATAGGAAAAGCGTGGGATTCTTATAGCCTAGGAGCTTGGAGGAGACCCTCAGAGCTGAGAGACCCTCAAAGACCCTTCAACCTTTGAGGAAGGATGTCACCCTACTGTTTCTGGCACCTCTGAGAGAGACTGGTGCTCAGATGTTGTGCTTAGGTGAGATGTTAGTAGTTAGACCACAGAACAGAGGGCAAACTGGAGCAACCCCTCTCCTCCTTTCATATCCCTATCTCCCTCTAGTGCTTTCTACTGGCAGAGTAGAATCCCAGCCCCAGAATTAAATACAGAACACAGGTCTGGAGGTGAGGAGGAAGAGGAAGAATCAGCATACAAACATCAGGTCAAGATGACCTGCTTTGTAAGAACCAAGAATATTATGTAGCACAATTTGTTATTCTTGGTTTTCCTTCCTTGAGTTTTCTCCCAGAATGGTCCTCTGTCCCTTATATAAACACATACCTGGAAGATCTGCCCATCCCATAGGATCATCGGACAGTATGACTCCCAAGAATGAACAGCAATATCTCATGTTGGAGAGCTTGCTACACAAATAGTTATAATTATATGCAATTAATATTAATCAAAAGTATATACAACCAGCTTAAAACTCAACATTCAAAAAACTAAGATCATGGCATCTAGTCCCATCACTTCATGACAAATATATGGGGAAAAAATGGAAAACAGTGATAGACTTTATTTTTGGGGCTCCAAAATCACTGCAGATGGTTACTGCAGCCATGAAATTAAAAGACACTTGCCCTTGGAAGAAAAGTAATGACTAACCTAGACAGCATATTAAAAAGCAGATACATTACTTCGCCAACAAAAGTCTGTATAGTCAAAGCTATGGTTTTTCCAATATTGATGTATAGATGTGAGAATTGGACTATAAAGAAGGCTGAGTACTGAAGAATTGATGCTTTTGAACTGTGGGACTGGAGAAGACTCTTGAGAGCCCCTTGGGCTGCAAAGAGATCAAACCAGTCAATCCTAAAGGAAATCAATCCTGAATATTCATTGGAAGGACTGATGCTGAAGCTGAAGCTCCAATACTTTGGCCACCTGGTGAAAAGAGCTGACTCATCAGAAAAGACCCTGATGTTGGGAAAGATTGAGGGCAGGAGGAGAAGAGGATTAAAGAGGACAAGATGGTTGTATGGAATCACCAATTCAATGGACATGAGTTTGAGCAAGATCCAGGAAATCTGAAGGACAGGGAAGCCTGGTGTGCTGCAGTCCATGGGGTTGCAAAGAGTCAGACACAAATGAGCAACTGAACAACAACAAATATACAGTATGCAGCAGTGAAAATAATCAAAGAAGAGGTGACATTTGACCTGCCTATAATAACTTTTACATTCAGAACTTATTATATACATAAATATGAAATTCACATATACATACATAAACTTGTTACATATATGTATATAAGTACACACACACACATATATATATAAGCAAATAATCCCTTTTAGAAAAAATTGTTTCCCCTCCTGCTTAGGAAGGACTCCTCCAACCAGATTTATAAAATGCTCTTTTTAATATTTAGATCTTTAACTAAATTTATTTTTTAAAATTATCCAATCCAATCATTTTCTTCCAATGGTTACAATCTTCCCCTACTTCCAATGAACTGAAATGCCAGATATCATATATTAATTTTCCATGTGTGCTAGAGAGCCTTATTTACTCCCTCAGATTCTTCTCTGCCCAACACTGCAACCTAGGAAGCTGACCCCTAGGATCTGCATCACCCAGCCCCCTTACTTCCTGATTTTAATCAGCTTTGACCTGGATGGGGCACTGGTAGAAAATCACAGCTCAGGAGAGAGAGATTAGCGTAAATTTCTTCCCTACCCTTTCTTGCTTTGTCACCAAAGTACTTCAACCTCCTTGTTGATCCCCTTTCCTGGCATACATCTGTATAAATAGACACTTCTAAATTCTGGTTTTGGTCTCATTTGAGTGTTCCTTATGTTTTTAGACACTGTCTTTTCTTGTGCCTATTTTATACAGTTTGATTATGGCAGTTTGAATATATTTTAACACATACCTATCTTATTATCTGGCCAAGATATTCTCTACACTTATTCTTCAATATGCTTCTATTCTTTCAATATCTTCTTGGAAATTTTAACATGTTCATTCTTCCACATGAGATAATTAAAATAATCTGGTCGGTTCAAAAAACTTGCACTTATAATGAAAACTGTACTGAGTTTAGATGTCAGGCAGGTAGTCTTACGATGCAGAGTTTCCCACTGAACAGTGTACTGCTCAGGGTATTCAAATGCCTACTGCAAATCTCAACTCAGTATGCACAAAATGGGTCAAACTGATTACTGCCCTTGCACAAATTTGCTTTTGCTTTTAATTCTCTCTCATTTAATAGTATTCACACTATTGTACACACTTAAACCTAACATCATTTTCACTCACTCTCATTTCCCACATCCAATGATTACCAAGTCTTGTTCACACTAACTGGAAAACATCTTTCGGGTCCTTTCCTCATCCATCTGAAAACTGCAGAACCAAGTTCTATTGTCTCTTGAATGAACATCATTTACGTCCCTTAATTGGCCTCCAGTCTCCATCCCTTCTTAAATCTGTTCTCACACTGCTTCCAGAATTAGAGTTTTACAATACAGACGTGAAAATTTCATTCTTTTGCAGAAAACTGTCAATGGTTCCAATGTCATCAAGCCAAACATATTTCATATTCTTGCTCCAATTTATCTTTCTGGTTCCTTTTTCTTCAATTCACCACTCCTTCCCAAAACACACACTTACGTGTGCATGATACACACACACACACACCACGCTCTAACCACATCAGTTTATTTGTTTCTCAGACATCTGCTTCCTGTCTTTGAAAATGTTTTAGTCTTGCACTATCCAATGTGGTACCCACTAGCCACATGTGGCTAGAAAGCACATGAAAAATGCTTAGTCAGAATTAAGATGTACTATACATGTAAAATGCATACTGAATTTCAAGTATTTTGTATCAAAAGGTAATGGCAAATCTCTCATTAATAATGTTTTATTAAAACTTATTACATATTGATAGTATAGTGGAAAGTAATAATTTAGTGGATACCTTGGATTAAATAAGACATACAATTAAAAGTAACTTTATCTGTTTCTTTTTACATTCTTAATGTGGCTTACACACACACACACACACCACGCTCTAACCACATCAGTTTATTTGTTTCTCAGACATCTGCTTCCTGTCTTTGAAAATGTTTTAGTCTTGCACTATCCAATGTGGTACCCACTAGCCACATGTGGCTAGAAAGCACATGAAAAATGCTTAGTCAGAATTAAGATGTACTATACATGTAAAATGCATACTGAATTTCAAGTATTTTGTATCAAAAGGTAATGGCAAATCTCTCATTAATAATGTTTTATTAAAACTTATTACATATTGATAGTATAGTGGAAAGTAATAATTTAGTGGATACCTTGGATTAAATAAGACATACAATTAAAAGTAACTTTATCTGTTTCTTTTTACATTCTTAATGTGGCTACCAGAACATTTGAATTTTCTATGTGGCTTGCATTGCTTTCCACTGGACAGCACTGCACTCCTTTATGTTTTTCTCCTTCAGATAAAATCTTCTTCTTGCTGAAAGTCCTACTTCAGATGTCACCTTCTGTGTGAAGGCTTCACAGGTCTCCCACTTCAGGAAAAATTAATGATTTCCACTAAGTCCCCTAAGACTTTACCCATACCTCTATCACGGCACTGACCTCATTATCACGTGACTATTTTGTTTATATGTCTGCCATTACCATTTTTTAAAATCTTTGTATCATTTGTTTCCTTTCTCTCCAAACAGGCTTAGTCCTCATTCAATTTGTGCTTGCTAACTGGAAGGAATAAACAATCTTATCTAAAGTCAACACTAAGGATCATCACTGAAAATAATCATAAGATTTACCCTTAATTTACTGCACATGAGACAGGAAAATATTTTATATAACTCCAATAAGAGAAAGTTTGTGGTTTGTCAAGAAACCAAACATTTTCTAGGAGGGATTTATTACCTGAAATCTTATATGAGACACTGAACCACATAGCATGTCAGGTCTTTAATCAGGGGGTCTGCAGATAATACAGAAAAATTCCTTATATGGTCATTTCTTATATCAACCAACATTGCAAACAGACAGCATAATATATAGCTCTGCAGAAAGCAAGCATTTTATAGACTAGAGTGAGACAGTCCAAATTAAACTCCCTGGTGATCTCACTTGATAAAAAATAATCCAGAGAATACAGTTGGGTTTTTCTAAATTCACTGACAGTCTTTCTCTTTTACTTGGAATGTGAATTACAGGTTATTAAAATTATTGATTTTGGGGGTTCAAATTTCTCATCATACTGTTTTCCATTTGTCCTATTTGTTCTTTGTTTCTTTATTCCTCACTTTTCTTGAATTAATCAAGCATTATTCCATTTTTCTATGTTAGTTTTTCAGTTATATATTCTTTGATAGTTCCTTTAGTGATTAGACCATTAATAGATAAAACTTTTAATTGTTTTTAAACATGTTATTGACAAAAGAAAATATTTAAATGCAAAGGACAGAAAAATTCAGAGAAAGGAAATTAGAAAAGATATTAAGAAATGCATACTAACCAGGAAATACTTAGTGTAGCTATATCATATAAATATGATTTTAAAACAAAATATTATAATGACAAATAAACAATTCACCTAAAAAATAACAATCCCAAACATGTTGTTAGTTTGTAACATAGCTAAAATGTATGTTTAAAATAATGACAAAATTATAAAAAGAAATTTACAAACCTATAATCATGGTGGATGACATTAACATCCCTCTCTCAGCAATTTATAAAGTATATTAGTAGTAAGAATATCAAGAATTTAAAGGTAGTAAGAATATCAAGAATTTAAACAAAATGATGATGAAACTTGGTCTAATGAAAATATACATATGAATCTTGAGCACAATTTTCCAAACCCATGAAATATTTATAAAATCTGACCTTATACTAAGTCACAAAGCAAATCTCAATACTACTCCAAAAATCAGCATAACACTCAGCCTATTCACAAGTCATTAAAAATAGAACATATTAACAAAAGTATAACTTCCCAAAATACCCGCATTTGGAAATTGTAAAATATAATGGTAAAATATCTGTGGATCAAGAAGTATAGTCAAATAGAAATATAAAACATTTTAAAACTGTATAACATGAAAATGTCATATATTAAAACATGTGATGCAGTTAGAGTACTTAGTTATCTGCACAGTTAAATGCATAGACTAGAAAAGACAAATGGCTGAAAATTAATGCTGGCAACACAGCAAATGGAAAAAAGGCACAAAGAGAAGGTTTGACCAAAAAAAGGCCAAGAGAAGTACAAGAAAGGAAATAAAAATAAGAATATAATTAAAACAGGAAACAAACAATACCAGCAAATCACACATACAAAACCAAAAGCCAGTAATTTTTGAAAAGCTAAGGAAACATGTAAAGTAAAATAAAAATAAATAAATAAATAATGGAAAAAAAGAAAAGCTAAGAAAACAGAAATAACAAAATCCTGGCAACTTTGATCAGGGGGAAAAAAAAAGGCACAAGTATATTAGGAATTTAAGAAAGGATTCAGTAGACTTTTCCCCCCAACCATATGTATTAGTCTTAACATTTTTGGTTATAAACGATCAAAAACCCAACATAAACTGACTCTAATAAGTATTGAGTTTATTGGTTCATATCATGGTAAAGTCCAAAGAGAGGCATGGCTCTAAGTAAAGACTCCTCAGGAGTAAAAGTTATATCACTCAGTCACTCAGTCATGCCCATCTCTTTGTAGCCCCATGGACTGTGGCCTGCCAGGCTTCTCCAACCCTGGGATCCTCCAGGCAAGAACACTGGAGCAGGTTGCCATTTCCTTCTCTGGGGATCTTAGCAACCCAGGGATGGAACCCATGTCTCCTGCCTCTCCTGCACTGGCAGGCAGATCCTTTACCACTGAGCCACCTGGGAAGTTACATTACCTTGACCCAAATTCAGCCTCCTTTCTCTGAGTCTGTCAGTTCCACTCTCCTCCACGTTAGTTATCGTCAGACTCTCCCCTCACAGGGCAGCACAGCTAGAGCCAGTACCCTGATCACTACGTTCTGGAGGGAAAGGGGAAGGATCCCCTTTCCAGGGTCTCAGTGGAGGTATTATTATGTTTTATTTCTCTGATTGGCTCAGGAGCCTATCCCTAATCCAGCAAACCATAGCCCAGACAACAAGCTGCTCTAGCAGGCTAAGCTGAAATCACAGCTCTCTGCTGAAGGAGGCATGATGAGTAGCAAGTTAATCAAACCCAAAGTGCAGTTAGAGAGGCACAGTGAATGGCTGTGCTGGGCAAAGAAATAAAGAAGCACGTGACGAACTGCACCACGGCTTGATGTTGCATTTTAAATGGGACTCCCACCCTATGAGCTCACCAAGATGAGCTGATTGTCAAATATTCCTCCATGTAACAAAAATTCAATCCATTGCATTTAATGATTCAGTATTATTCAATGTACCTGAATACTACAGCCCATTTGCCAAAATTGACTATTCAGGTTTGGGCAGATTGGGTTTCCCAGCTGGTTTAGTGGTACAGAGGGCCTTCCCTGGTGGCTCGGAGGTTAAAGAGCCTGGAATGCACGAGACCTGGGTTCGATCTCTGGGTCAGGAAGATCCCCTGGAGAAGGAAATGGCAACCAACTCCAGTACTCTTGCCTGGAGAATCCCATGGAGGGAGGAGCCTGGTAGGCTACAGTCCATTGGGTGGCAAAGAGTCAGACACGACTGAGCAACTTCACTTTTAGTGGTAAAGAATCTGCCTACCCATTCAAAAGAACTGGGATGGATCTCTGGGTTGGGAAGATCCCCTGGAGGAGGAAATGGCAACCCACTTCAGTATTCTTGCCTGCAGAATCCCATGAACAGAGGAGCCTAGCAGGCTACAGTCCACGGGGTCACAAAGAGTCAGGCACGACTGAGTGACCGAGCATGGCATGATACTAATTTGTTCTTTTTGACAGATATTAGCCAACAGATTCAACCACTTCTTAACATCTATTTCTAAATCACTTCATTTCTTTCAAGCAGGTTTTTAATAAACCGAGTATCTTAAAAATACTCCAGTGCTCTATATAAAGTTTGTTCTTTGCTTATTTAAGATTTATTTATTGAGTGCTCTGGCTCGGAGGGGTAGGGTGGGAGAGAGGCAGGAGCGAGGTTCAGGACCTGTGGCTGATTTATGTTGATGTATGGCAAAAACCATCACAATATTGTAAAGTCATTATCCTCCAGTTAAAACAAATAATTTAAAAAGAATTAATTATTGAGTGCTGACTCTGCATTTCATTTATTGCCAGGGGAAGAAGAGCAAACAAAGACTTTTATCCCTGCCCTCATGGAGTTGACAGAAGTAAGCCTAAGAGTAAAATGCATTTTCGACTGCTACACAGAAATATAATTGTGCAAGAGCATGAGTTAATTTTATACCCCTTTTAAAGGATTTTGCACTGCAGATTTCACAGGCCATTAACCTGGCCAAGCAAGGAGAACATTTTGCTCTTGTAGAAACATTCTCTGGGCACTGGGGAATGTGTCACTAGCATTTAGACGAGGCTTAAGGTGAAAGATCATAGGCAACTGAAACGATTTGTCTAGCCTGTCATCTAGACCGTGTTCTCTGCCCACATACAACCTGGCAGTCTTTTAAGGGCAGGTGGTTTGGATGAAGGGAGCAGAATGTAACAAAAGAAGGAAGGACAAAGAGAAAGTTGGGCAGGGGTAGGTGGGAGTGGGGTGCTTTGGGAAAGAATCTTCATACAAGTTGAACTGTGCCTTCCAGGGCACAAATATCTGTCCACTGCTTGTGGTCAGCACTTATTTACTCTTTTGGGAAAGATGTCTTCTCTGAATGATTCAGTGACTTTGTTTCAAATGATCTTCAAAATTTTGAAGGAAACCACTATTGACTAAAGACCTGAAAAGCTACTTTAATGCCATTCTGACTTCATTATGACAAAGAATAATTGATTTTATATAAAATTCCATGTTATATTCATGTCCTACCTCTTAGCTACTTGCATACTTCACTAACAAGAAAATGATTTTTGATTGCTAAACAAAGGAAAGAAAGTCAAAATGCAGATTCAAATGGGTGGAAACTATGCATTTTCAAACAATGAGAATGATTATGTGTACAACATCATAAGCCAGTCTTCAAAGAATTAGGCAGTGATTGATGTAAAGTATTTCTACCAGTAAACAAAAGACCTCTTTTGAATAAAGACAATAGTGTATGTAATTTATATTTATTGCTGAATAAAAATATACTTCAGGAGGCATTTTTAAACAAGAAATCAAAGAGTATCGTACCAAAGTTAGTAGTAAAGTTTAAACAGCTCATCAAATCAAAAAAAAAAAATCAGAAAGTTCTATTAAAAATTTTTCGAGAGCCAGGAGAAAGAACTAGGAAAACTGTTTAAGTTTGTGGTACCCAGTTGTATATGCTACTGCTAACTTTAATTTGCTAAGGGAAGAAAATGATTTTGCATGTATTCAAGTCTTCCAGGTCAAAACCTTTCCACCACCAGTGCTCACAGGATGGAATTCAGTCCAGTTGGACAGCTTTCCATAGGCAAGATTCTGTTGCCTCTGGAAATCAAGCAGATCAAGTCACTCTTTTGCAGAAAATCTGTCTGTGTTTTCCTTGTAAACACCAAGGTCCTACTCAGTTTGGCCTTGCTTCTCTACCTCGTCTCCTGTCAATCTGTCCTTGACCGCTGCCCTCCAGCCAGGCTGGTTCTGAGTTGCTTCCAAACCAGACTCAGCTCTTTGTCACCCCAGGGCTTTGCATTTCTCCTAGGCTCTGATTGGAATCCTCTTCTCTCAAGTTTCTACATGGCTCCCTCCAAACTTTAAGTCTGTTCAAGCGAGGTTGTTCCTGATGCCCTATTTAAATTAAACCTTCTCCTGTATTCACAGCTTCCTCCCCTGCTTTCTATACGAGCAACACAAAAGGTGGAAATCAGTGTGTTTTGTTTCCTCCTATTCTATGCCTGGCACAGAGTAAGCTAAGTGCTCAATGGGTATTTGTTGAATGAATGAATATTGGTGTCTGAAAACGGGCCTACCAACATGGTTGGAGGTCTGGTTAACCAGCAGGTGAGTAAAATCAGGCTAATCAAAAATCCCATCTCTAAGCTGCACTGTTCTGATTGTTAGAACTTGGGTTCTCTTCAAAGCAAAGCTGAGGCAAAGCCAAGCATGCAGATAATTTATTTGCCAGGTGATGCCAGGCATCAGAAATGAAGGGCGAAAAAACAGTGAAATACATAAGAGTTCATGAAATGGCAACAGAGGAAAGTCAATACACGGGATTAACGGATAAACAGGGTTGATAGCCTCAACACAACCAGTGCTAGCAGATAGGCAAGGGGAGGTGGTGTCCAAGACTGAGGCCTGTAGAGATAAGGAAGCCTTCTTCAGTGATCAGTGCAAAGAAATAGAGGAAAACAACAGAATGGGAAAGACTAGAGACCTCTTCAAGAAAATTAGACATACCAAGGGAACATTTCATGCAAAGATGGGCTCGATAAAGGACAGAAATGGTTTGGACCTAGCAGAAGCAGAAGATACTAAGAACAGGTGGCAGGAATACACAGAAGAACTGTACAAAAAAGATCTTCACGACCCAGATAATCACAATGGTGTGATCCCTTACCTAGAGCCAGACATCCTGGAATGTGAAGTCAAGTGGGCTTTAGAAAGCATCACTACGAATAAAGCTAGTGGAGGTGATAGAATTCCAGTTGAGCTGTTTCAAATCCTGAAAGACGATGTTGTGGAAGTGCTGCACTCAATATGCCAGCAAATCTGGAAAACTCAGCAGTGGCCACAGGACTAGAAAAGGTCAGTTTTCATTCCAATCCCAAAGAAAGGCAATGCCAAAGAATGCTCAAACTACCGCACAATTGCACTCATCTCACATGCTAGTAAAGTAATGCTCAAAATTCTCCAAGCCAGGCTTCAGCAACACGTGAACCAAGAACTTCCTGATATTCAAGGTGGTTTTAGAAAAGGCAGAGGAACCAGAGATCAAATTGCCAATATCCTCAAACTACCGTACAATTGCACTCATCTCACATGCTAGTAAAGTAATGCTCAAAATTCTCCAAGCCAGACTTCAGCAATACGTGAACTGGGAATCCCATTGTAGAGGCTAGCAAATTCAAATTTGTAAGATAGGCCTGCAGACTGGAAACACCAGGAGTTGATTCTGGAGTATTTAGGTTCAATTTCTTCTTCTTCACAGAAACCTCAGTATTTGCTTTTAAAGTCTTTTGTCTAATTGGACGGGCTCATCTAAATTACAGAGAACAATCTCCTTCACTTGAAGGCAGTTGACTGTACGATGCTAACCACATCTACAAAATACCTTCACAGCAATACCTTGATTAGTCCTTGACTGAATAGCTGGGTATTATTGCCTAACCTAGTTGACACATATTGATAAAACCAGCCATCCTAGAAAATATGAATTTCGAATTAACCATACAGTTCCCATTTATAGTAGGAAATATAAATTCCCTAAACACAATTGTCACAATTAAAAAATGCTTCTAAGAACATTTAAAGTCAACTACATATTGATCTTTGTTGTTGGGAAAGATTAAAAAATTTTTTTCGGTTATGAACTGGTTGAAGTCTTAGTACTGTACCTGCTTAAAGGTCCTTAATCTTCAAAGATTTCCAACTTTTAACATTAAACTCCTCCTCTTTCTCCAAATAAAATGAGCAAGGACTTCTGGCACTTAATCTGGAGCAAGAAGTAGTTGGAGCTTGCATGGCTCCCATTACACCCACAATTTTTCCTTTTTATCTGCAGTAGATTCTCCACTGGTGAAATTTTTCAGTTTAATTTTAATCAGAAACAGCTGTTTCAAGCAGATGCTCAGAGTTCAAAGACATTATGTGCACAATTATAAAAACTTTCATTTTCAGACAACAACAGTAAACCAATCTAAGTGTAGCATGCCTAGGGATTCAAATTACATCCTTGTGTTTTATTTAAGAATCTACCTAGTATAATGCTTCCTAGCAGCTAAGAAAACAGTTCTGTCACTTCTCGAAACCTAGAAAAGGCAGTGTCAGGTCCCTGGAGAGGCTGCCTTTTGTCATATCTCCAGATATGCAAATTGCTTATCACAAGGCAGAGGTGTTTATCACTGCTTCCAAACAAATGTTGCTTATCTTTCTGTAAGCAACATTAACAACAAAAATCACTCATAATTACTGACCCAATGACATCTTTCAAAGTAAAATTCTTGGCTACCTGCCCTTCCAATAGGCTGCCAAAAGATACTAGAAAGAGTCTCTAACTTTTGCAAACATTTCCAAAGCCACTTAAATTCAGCTGAGAATTTGAAGTACTTACTCTCCTGGAATATGAATGTTTGTCCCCTGCTGGGCTGATGTGTTGTCCCATGCTTCTATCATTTATTAGGACAGAATTGCCTGATGGGCTAGGTATTTCCAAAAGGGTGAATTCAGCATGGGATTGGGGCAAAGGTCGACAGAGTCTAAGCTTTAGTTGATTGAAATCACTGATAGTTAGAAAAGGGCAACATCATCATTTTTCAAAGTAAAATTCTTGGCTACCTGCCCTTCCAATAGGCTGCCAAAAGATACTAGAAAGAGTCTCTAACTTTTGCAAACATTTCCAAAGCCACTTAAATTCAGCTGAGAATTTGAAGTACTTACTCTCCTGGAATATGAATGTTTGTCCCCTGCTGGGCTGATGTGTTGTCCCATGCTTCTATCATTTATTAGGACAGAATTGCCTGATGGGCTAGGTATTTCCAAAAGGGTGAATTCAGCATGGGATTGGGGCAAAGGTCGACAGAGTCTAGCTTTAGTTGATTGAAATCACTGATAGTTAGAAAAGGGCAACATCATCATTCCTTAGGTTCCATTTGATTGAGTGGTTGAGTGCCCAAGAGGGCTTTCATTCTGCAAAACAGCTCAAGAAAATGATTTGGCAGTGTGGGAGACCTGGGTTCGATCCCTGGGTTGGGAAGATCCTCTGGAGAAGGAAATGGCAACCCACTCCAGTACTCTTGCCTGGAAAATTCCATGGACTGAGGAGCCTGGTGGGCTTCAGTCCCTGGGGTCGCAAAGAGTCGGACACGACTGAGCGACTTCACCTTCACCTTATCTTTACCACTGAAACAAGGGCTTCCCTGATAGCTCAGTTGGTGAAGAATCCACCCTGATGCAGGAGACCCCAGTTCGATTCCTCGGTTGGGAAGATCTGCTGCAGAAGGGATCGGCTACCCACTCCAGTATTCTGGCCTAGAGAATTCCAAGGACTATATAGTCCATTGAGTCTCAAAGTGACCAACACAACTGAGAGACTTTCACTTACCATTAAAACAGAACTGGGAGTCTTTACACTTGATTTATTAACTCTACTGTTGTTACTTTACCTGCTGATAACAGTTTGTTCTTTTGTTCCCCACAAGATCATTATTACTGAGACCTGTTCAAAGGCAACCATTGTGACCAGGCTTAGATTACAAAATGGCTTAGGCCAAAATAACTTAAGTCAAGAAAGTCGTTCCTGGTTCTCTTTCTGTAGAGAACTCCCACCTATCTGTTTAGAATTATTCTGCCAACACAATTATTCAGATTTTTTTTTAAATAAAAGGAGACCAAGTGAAATGATTTGCACACACACACACAAAGGTAGAAGAGCCACAGTTTGAACTCATATTTTCCTATTCAGAGTCCATCTTACTGAACACTGATTCACCCAAAACTTTTATGGTTCTGTCTTTTCCCAAAATAATCTTGTCTCATCCATTCTTCTATTACTCTAACAAACTGTGACTGTGCATATTTTTGTTGTTGTTAGTCGCTAAGTCATGTCCATACTTTATGATCTCAAGGACTGTAGCCCACAAGGCTTCTCTGTCCATGGGATTTTCCAGGCAAGAATACTGGAGTGAGCTGCCATTTCCTTCTCCAGGAGATGTTCCCAAGCTAGGGGTCAAATGTGTCTCTTGCATTAGCAGTTCAGTTCAGTCACTCAGTCATGTTAGACTCTTTGCTACCCCATGGACTGAAACACACCAGGCTTCCCTGTCCATCACCAACTCCCAAAGCATTAGCAAGTGGATTCTTTACCACTGAGCCACCAAGGAAGCCTTCTGTCATAAATTAATCCTAGAACTGCAGAGGGCAAGTTCTTTTAAAAACAGAATCTAAGATGAAAATTGGTCTGAGAAGGTCTATTGGTGAGTCTATTCTTTTTTTAGTATTTATTTTTATTTATTATTTATTTGGCTGTGCTAGGTCTTAGCTGTGGCACTCAAGATCTTCAGTCTTCATTGTGGCATGTGGGATTTTTAGCTGTGGCGTATGAGATGTAATTCCTTGACCAGGGATTGAACTGAGTCCCCCTCCATTGGGAGTGCAAAATCTTAGCCACTGGGCCACTAGGGGAGTCTAATTGATGAGTCCTCTTTGTAACAGTGCTTTGAAAGGTAAGAGAGGTAGGACTGGGCAGAGAAAAGCTGAAGAACAGCAGTGTAATCACAGCAGTGGGCTCAGCCAGTCCTCAAAGAGTCTTGGAAGTGGCATTGCACTTCAGAGATGTTCCAAATTGAGACAAGAGGGCTAGGTCTTTGTAACCCTATGTCAACTAGTCACTGGATGCAGGTTTTTCTTGGAAACAAGCATAACCTTGCAGAGGCAGCTTCTTCCAGCAAGGAGAGGTCTCTGAGAGGATGCTGTTGAGAGCTAGCAGTGGGCTACACCACCAGCAGCTGTGGTCATGAGAGCAAGGGCCCTTAATGGGGCATGGGCAGTGCACCAAGGCATTCACTGCAGTGTTCTCCTGCAGCGCTTAGATCCGTTTTGCTTTTGAAATAAGCTTCCTCCATCTTGGCACACTCTTTCTTGCTATATTGCAAGGCAGAGATCTCCACATCACTACTAAGTGCTCACCTTTAACTGGGAATGAGGGGTATCTTCTGGTACATTGAGCCTGATATTTCCATTGTAAGGTTTCAGGGTCCCACTCCTTCCCAGCCAGGTCCCTGCCTGCAGGAGAGGATTGAAAACTCATCCTTCACTGCAGCACCCTCGTGTAGAGCAAAGCTGGGTCTGGTCCTCAGCTTTTTGTGCTTTTGGCTACAGAAATGAGTCTCTGTGGATGCTGCCACGGTCTCTGGCTTCACATTTCATTTGACTTGGTAATTAATTTCCCAAGACATTTTATTTTCTTTCTCTAATGTCTCAGTAGCTTCTGGCTACAACTCTCTGATTCTATATTCTTATAATTGTGACTCCTCCTGACCCTCTCAAACACCTGGGGTACTTCTATTATCAGCATATTTCCTTCCACTTGTATCCCATTTCAACTGCACAGTGGCAGTATGCCAAGGGCTCTCTGAACTCCACCTAGTATCAGTAATAGGTCCTCATGGCTGCAGGATAAAGGTTGATTCAACTCCAAAATCCTATTTTAGAACTAGTTCCTAAAGCCAGCTCTTCTAGATGAGTAGCCTAGGGAATAAGCTCTGGTAAAATTTAAGTGCAGAAACAATACCTCTAAAGGAAAGAAGGCAGAAAGATTGGGAAGAGAGATACTTAATATGTGAGGCAGTTTCTACAGAGGTTCTCAGACAAAGGGATTTGTGCCCTTATACACAGGAGACGCAAGAGACACAGGTTCGATCCCTGAGTCCAGAAGATCCCCTGGAGTAGGAAATGGCAACCCATTCCAATATTCTTGGAAAATTCCATGGACTGAGAAGCCTGGTGGGCTACAGTCCATGGATCTCAAAGAGTCGGACACGACTGAGCACACGCATGCACACACTCTAGTATCTAGCATCGCTGGATATGAACACCATCACTTTGGGTGAGATAGCTCCTTGAGGTTGGGGGAGGCAATTCCTAGGGAGGGACTATTTGTGAGTCATCATTAGGCAATGATCATAGCAGCTAAGAAATTGGGTGCTTTGGTCTTAAATGAGAATCTATACTTATTGACCCAATCACATCTTTCAAAGGAAATTCTTGGCAACCTGCCCTTTCTATAGGCTACTAAAATAAATTAGCATTTCTAACTTCTGCTGCCACATATCCATTACAAATAAATTGTGAACTATAGACTAGAAATGCTTACATTTATTATCTTCTTCAGATTCAGTCATTTATTTATCTTGCCTTCAACAAATAGCCCTCTAAAATACTAATGAGTACTCATCACGCACTGGGTTGGATAATAAGACTATAGCAATATATGTGATAGGCAAGTTTCTTCTGTCAAGGAAGTTACATTTATTTGTAAGACAAAGAATAAACCACTTATTAATACATTGAATTAATATTTGAATTAGGCATCTATTTTGATGTATCTTATTTTAAATACTAAGGAAATCACAATAAAACAAACAAAAAAAAAAGTCCCTGCTGTCAAAGATCTAATATATGAATAGGAGAGATGGAAAACTTGTAAATGAGCAAATAAAAGAGGGATATTATTTCAGATAGTGACAGATGCTATGGAGAAAATAACACATAGCAATGTGATGAACAGTGACAGAGTGGAGGACGGTCAAGAAGGTGATATTTGAGATAAACCTTGAATAGTGAGAACAAACCAGTCATATGAAGGTCAGAGAGACATGTGTTAAAGCACAGGCTACAAGTGAATGCCCTGATGAAACAGGAAGGAGGCCAGCAGAAGTATGGCTGAGGAGGGAGGGTAGACGGTGAGGTTAGAGAAGGGGGCAGGACTTGCAGGCCCTGGTAAGGAGTTTGGATCTCCAAGTGATAAAGAAAGTATCAGAGGCTTTCAAATAGATGCATGAAGAGTCTGACTTCAGTTTTTTGCATTTTGATATTTATTAATATTTATTTATTTGACTGTGCCTGGCCTTAGTTGCGGAACACGGGATCTCTGATTTTCATTTGGCACAAGAGATCTTAGCTGCACATGGGCACTCTTACTCATGGCATGTGAGACCTGGCTCCCTGACCAGGGGTCAGACTCAGGGCCCCTGCAGTGGGAGCACCGAGTCTTAGCCACCGGACCACCACGGAGTTTCTTGATTTAAGTTTTGTTTTTTTTTAAAGTTTATTCTGACTACTATAAAAAATTGAATATGTGGGGATTGATGTGGAAGCGGGTCCTCCAAATAGAGGGTATTGCTGTAGTCTAAAGCAGTGATGTTGGTAAATAAAGAGTAAAAACCTTAGAGATGGAGATGAATGAATATTCACTGAGTGGATTTTGGAGACTAGTTGACTAGTGACTAGTTGATGATTAGGCACAGGAGTGAGGGAAAGAGGACCAAAGGATCATTCTTTCTTCCTTTGATTATGTACTAGACAAATGATGAGATAAAGGTGGTCATGCCTTTAGTGATGTGATAGGGAATAAAGGGTGAGCATATCTATATGTAGATAGCATGGCTGTTGAAGGCTTCTTGTGAAGGTAATGTTTGAGCAGAGATCTGAGGCATAAGAGTGATTGGCCAGATGAAGATACAGGGCCAGAGTGAATAGTCCAAAGGGTTACTGACGCCACAGCAAAGGCTTGAGGTCAGCAGGAACCTATGATGGCTGCAACACAGTGAGGGAGGGGAAATGCCATGAGATATGGCTGTAGACAGAAGGAAGAACCATAAAATAGCTACTCACAACTTTTTCCCCTGCTGCTCAGTCGCTTCAGTTGTGTCCGACTCTGTGCGACCCCATAGACGGCAGCCCACCAGGCTCCCCCGTCCCTGGGATTCTCCAGGCAAGAACACTGGAGTGGGTTGCCATTTCCTTCTCCAATGCATGAAAGTGAAAAGTGAAAGTGAAGTTGCTCAGTCATGTCCGACTCTTGGCGACCCCATGGACTGCAGCCTACCAGGCTCTTCTGTCCATGGGATCTGCCAGGCAAGAGTACTGGAGTCGGGTGCCATCGCCTTCTTTTTCCCCTAACCCTGTACATAAATCAGCAATGCATTGGTTAGATAAAAAGCTCTGCATGAGAACTGGAAGAAGACCAGTATGCCTGGGGGCAGGGTAAAGTTTTTGTAACTCCCAGTATTTGGCAAAGCTGGTTTGTTTTACCACTTAGTCCCTAGGGCCACTTTGAGATCCTTTAATTGTGCTTCAAGATTCCCTATGACTGAGTAAACGAAAAATTCATTTGTGGTTTTTAGTTTTAAATTTAGAATTAACTTTTTGGCAAGTTTACTAACAATAATAATATAGAACACATGTAATGTGCAAAATGCTCTCAATTTTCAGCATTTCTGTAAGATGACACAAATATTATTTTGCTCATTTTATCAATGAGTTGAATTGAGTCATGGAGCAGTTTAGTGAACTTGGCTAAAGTGAATTCCCCACTGAAGCAGGAGTTAGGATTCGCAATCAGGTCCCTTGTTTCTTAGTGCAGAATCCTTTCTAACAGACCCTTTTCTCTCTGAAAATGATGAATCATCACAGATAATAATGTTTAGCAGAACACAGTTTTGGAGCCTCAGTCTGAGCAAAACTGCAGAAAGAAGCAACAGAGAACAGCATTCTGCCCAGTAAAGAATACTTAAAATGTAAGGAAAAAGCAAACCAAGAAATTAAAAAACCGAAAGGGACTATTGCTTACCATTTTCTGCCCCCATTTCTAGTTTTTCCCTTTCCTGGAAAATGCCTATCATTCTAAGATCAAGAACAAAACAACTTTAACTGTTGGTCTCTCACTCACACCTACTTCAGAGCTGGAGAATTTCTCCTTACATTACTTCTTTCTATACTTGTTCCATTTTAACTTTGTGAATTGAATTTTTTCTTTTTAATTTTGATTGCAAACACTTGGAGAACAGGGTGCGTTCTATACAGTGTAGAGCACATTATGTAAATATGCAGCAAACATTTTCACAATGATTTAGCTTTTTAAATTTTTCTTCAAACAAGCAATTATAAAGGGACCATGACCACTCTGTTGGTTCATTAGCTAATAAATGCCCATCCAACGATAGGCCCCAGATCTGAAGCTGAGTCTCAACGTGTTCAAGAGAGTACATGTGGGTTTGGAAATTCACGATGATCATAGGTTGTGGCTGAGTTGTTAAAAGGAGTGTAGACATAGACTAAAGCCTCTGCCAACAGGTGAAACTTTTTCTACTTCTTTTGAAACAAATCTTCTAAAAATTACTAACATGAAACTTGGTTGAATAATTCTGCATATTTCAACTATAAGAGCACTAGGTGTTTCTGTACTAATTGGCCCTTCTGGCAGCTAAGGTTCGAGACCTTTACTTCAAAGTAATCCAATGCCTTGAAAATATGTTATTTGTTCATGTGTTAGAAAAGCAACTTGACTCTTTTCAATTGTTCATTTAGGTACACACAGGTTCTTCTTCAGTATAAACTTTTGAGACAAGTATGGATAATTGTGAGATTTCTTTCAAATTCTTTAGTTTTTCCTTCTGAAACAAAAGGCTGTATTTCTTCTTCATCTTGATAGTCAATTAACTGTTACTATTAGATGGAGCAATATCAAATTAATAACAAAAAGAGGTTACTCAGAAGACTTGGTTCTGAAACTGAATTTTAATAGCATAGGTAGAAAACCTAGGCATGTGTTTAAAATATTTTGGTTCTAATAATCTAAAATATTAAAAATAATGACATAATTATTATTATTATTTAATAGCATATAGTAATATATTTTAAATATCTATTTGATGTGGTTGAAACAAACTCTAAGATGAAAGCCAACAATCTTCCCTTTCTTTGTTCTCCTCCCAAATCCTTCTCCATTGATCACAGCTACTCACTCACCACTCATTTACACAGGGCATCCTGAAAAGACATGTTGGAAAACGTCTTCCCTTTGAGAGATATGCAATTTCACATGCTATATATCTTATCCCCTCTCTCCCCTTCTCTACTTCATGAGTGGTAAAATCACACTATATGTTTTGTCATCTCAAGCTGTGAAAAATATTAATCTGTTAAACTGAACATTTTTTATACACAAGTTTTTATTAAAGAAAATGACTTTTTTTTTTCAGGCTGGGTTTTTTAGGGGAAGAGAATCTAAAGAATGATCAGATCATAAAAAGAAGCAATGATCTATGCTCACATATTTCTATTACATCATAAGCCCATTATACATGCGTTTGTACTCTTTACCATCCCTTGCTTTGAAGACTAAAATGTTTTGCACAATTCAATTTTAGTCAAATAACTATCTCAAAATATACTTTATAAAAAGTAGAAATGAGCTTCAACACACTGCAGTGACACTCCAGCAAACAGCCTGGAACCTCACTAAGAATATTGTCAGAATTTGAAGAGAAATTGGTTCTAGGCATGACATAAAAATGTAAAAATTGAATTTCATGCACAAACTTAAAACCAAAACGTCGTATAACCTCTCTGTGTTTTGGACCCAACATGTCTCTGTCTATTTGGATAAAAACTGTTGAATGCACATTTTTTGGTGAACTGTCAACAGCAGAGCATGAAAACAGATGTGTTTCTGCTCTTTTCATTATTAGAGAAATAAAAGCAGCTGTGCTGGGCTTGTGTGTGAGGAAAGCTCTCAGTGCAGCCTTCACACTCTGGAAGCTGGGAAACCTGGCCGTGGAGACCAGGGTTCACATCATGAGCATCGTCAAACAAGGCCACTGGGAACAATTCCTGGGTGCCATTCAGGGCCTTGCTCCCTTCTGGTTTTTTTTTTTTCTGTTTTCCTGGTACCAGAGTTCTGTGCAGGAACTTATGCAAAAGTGAAGTAAAATTATGATGGCCCAAGTCTGCATAAAACAGTAAGAAAGGCTATTTCATCAGAATTTGAGACTCTGTCATTAAAAGAGTGAGTGTAGCTTATCGCATTTGAGAGTGACAAGTACAAAATAATGCTAGTGCTTCGACAGAATTCTGCTAAGACTATCTGAATGTGGAAGACCAAATATGCCCTTTCTAGACACAATACACACCCTGGAAGAAACTCAGCATGTTTGGTAAAAGAAAAATAAATCCAAGTATAAAAACAGAGTCTTCTTTTATGCCTTGTTGACCTGACAGTAACCAGATGGTAAGTTTTTTTTTTTTTTTTTTTGCATTGAATTGATGGTTTTCGTGCAGAAGGGCTATTTTTGGTCCAGTTTGGGAAATTTGTCACAGAAGTTTGTTTGTTTCCATTTTTCTCTTCCTCTTGTAGAAATCCTGTGTGTGTTTGTGTGTGTGTGTGTGTGGGGGAGTGTGTATGTGTGAGGAGGGAGTACTTATATATGTGGCAATGTACTCAACTTGCCTTATATACAGCAGAAATTATCCCTCAGCGAAGAGAACAAAGATTAATGTGAGAATGAAGAAACTAGATTGGTGTCGATCTGAAGTTTGAGTTGATATTATATTCTTGATCAGAGTCAGAAAAGATTAAAACGAAGACACTGATAAAAGAGAACAGTAACATACTTAACTCTATAAATTTTCTAAATACTGCATTTGTTGATAGTATCTTGTGTAATTTTCTTGAAGGGAGGAATTAAATCAAGAATGAATATCATTTAAACGGGCAATAGATAATCAAGCAAACCCCTATATTTAAGGTGTAACTGCTGCGCTATCTTCAAGTGTCTGTATGACAGCCACACAGCATTGTAGCCTTAGTTCAAATCCAAGCCACAGAAACAGCTGCAGGTGATTCTAACAAGAAATGCAATTCTGCAGCATTTATTTTCACAAAGTGCCTGTGTGGCAGAATCTCCTAAAATTTGACTTGTTCTCCCTCTCATTATAGATCTCAGAAGACTCAGGTTATGAAGTAGCTTTAAAAGAAGAATGAGGAAGAGACTATTTAGGTATGGGTTCCAAAAAGCCTTGGCATAAACTCTGAAACTCTAACCCACACCAGCAATTGTGGAGAGTTACTCAGAAAGCATTTCTTTACCAGATGACGTTATTTTTGATTCTGTAAGTTCAGCTCATACGGTAATTTTCGGTCTCTTCTCTTTCTTTCTCATTCTCTTTCTCTCTTTTTTTCCTTTTTGGTTTTCAAATGGTACCTTATATTTGACTAAGCTCAGATAATGTAGTATGAAAAAATAGCCATCACAGAATGGTTAGGAGTAGCAGTTCAAATGTGCAGGATGTTTGATCAACTATCAAAGAAATGTTATACATTTAAAAATTAGCACAAATTTGGTCAAGTCCTATTGATCCTTAAAGCCCAGTTTTCAAAAATAACTATGTCCAGGTTGCTCCAGCTGAATATGCTGGACTGATAGTGGATTGAATGGAAATTCCAATACCTCCACTCTGTAAGAGAAGGAGGTAAAGGCAGACGCCAAGGGAGTAGGCAGAACCTCCTAAGGATGTGACCACACTCTAACTCCCACAGCAGGGACTGCTGAGATCAACTTCTAAGTTTTTGTTTTGTTTACTCTTTTGTATTCCTGCCTTCTCCCAGGACATCTAATCCCCATTTCTTTGGGCTTGATCTAAATCTTGTATTAAGTGCAGAGAATGTTAAGACAGTAGCAGATTCCAAACTATGCTCACTCACAACTCCTTTACACTTATCTGCAAAATCAAGTTAACTAAGTATCAGTTCAGTTCAGTTCAGTCTCTCAGTCATGTCTGACTCTTTGTGACCCCATGGACTGAAGCACGCCAGGCTTCCCTGTCCATTACCAACTCCCAGAGTTTACTCAGACTCATGTCCATTGAGTCGGTGATGCCATCCAACCATCTCATCCTCTGTCATCCCCTTCTCCTGCCTTCAATCTTTCCAGCATCAGGGTCTTTTCAAATGAGTCAGTGCTTCACATCAGGTGGCCAAAGTATTGGAGTTTCAGCTTCAACATCAGTCCTTCCAGTGAATATTCAGGACTGATTTCCCTTAGGATGGACTGGTTGGAACCCCTAAGTGTAGCATCCCTCAACTTTCTCTTCTCCAATTCTGATACATTGGTGTACATGTACATCTTTCAATCCAGGACGAGCCCTCACTCAGGATCAAGGCTAATCTCTCCACCATGCTCATGATTTCCTCCTTTCTTGAAATAGGACCTCATCCATCCATTTCCCCCACTTCTTCCCCACCCTTATGCCTTTGGTTTATATTAGAGATAAACCTCTCCTATCCTTAACAGAAGTTCTAGCTTGAGCCTGTTTTCCCCTCTGTTCTCCCACTATAAATGTCATAGCAGCATTTTCCTACTCTTTCATCTTTTTCCCCATTTACTCTTCAACCTACTGCAATCTGGCCTTTTTCGCCACCCCCCGGGAGTAATTCCTTTACACTACTCCTTTGATTCTCTTCTTATTTCTTCTCTGACTTTCCTTCCTGTTTTCTTGAAAGGCTTCTCTTTTTCTGCTTTCCTCTAAGATTTTGATGATCTTCAGATTTCCTTCTTACAGCATATACTCTATCCTAGAGATATATTTCTGGCTTCAAAATTTTTGATTGCTTTCTGTTTACTGAAAGCTCCTCAATAAATTTCTCTAATATGATTATCTCCTGAGAAAAAAGTATCTTGTATTTACCTCCTCTGAATATTTACACCTGGAATTCATGACTCTTCCATCTTAATACCTCTGAATAGAATCAGTCTCCCTTTGCTATTCCTGGACTTTGCCTTCTCCCTTTCTCTCACACTGTTATAACCAAACAACCACCAAGTCCTACAGACTTTATTTATTAAAACTTTCTTGGCCTTTTATCATTCTTTCAGCACCTCTTCTCTGGATTACTACAATAACCTTCTAAATGGTGGTGCTGTCTCAAGTTTTTGTTTTTTAAATCCATCCTGCACACTGGGATTAGAAGGGACTATCAAAAATCTATTTAGCTACCACCCTTTTCAAAACATGGGCTTCCCTGGTGGCTTAGCGGTAAAGAACTCTCCTGCAATGCAGGAGACACAGGCTCAATCCCTGAGTCGGGAAGATCTCCTAGAGAAGGAAATGGCAACCCACTCCAGTATTCTTTCCTGGGAAATCCCATGGATGGAAGAGCCTGGAAGGCTTCAACACCTAGGGTTGCAAGTTCAAATACGATTTAGCAACTAAACTGCCACACCACTATTCAAAGCATGAAATGGCCCTTCTTAATGTAGTATATAACTTTTCATCATCTGGCTTCTGCTACACTTCCAGTAGCAGAAAGTCCCAATCTTAGCCTGTTTGCCCATGTTTCTTATCTTTCACCACATTTATCTTACCTTCACGGCATTTCCTGTGGTTTCCTCTGACTGAATCACTTTTCATTTGTATCTTTATCTAAATTCTGTTTACCTTTCAAAGTATCACTTTCTATACAATGCCTTCCTCAATATCTCCTCAAGACTGTCAACGTCATGCGTGGGAAATATTTCTGCTGGTGATTTGGGGCCTCACAGTATCAGCTAGATATTGAGAATAGACAAGTAGCAAAGGTCAGATTAAGTGCTTTGCTTTTTTAGCCAAGGTAAATGCTCCAAAATCCTCTAGGAGTACCATTGTGTTGAGAAAGTGGGGTAAGATAGTAAAATACAGACACCACTAAGTCAAAAAAACAACAGTGATTTCAGATTTTAAAATTATGTCCAAAACTTTGGTTGTGGTTACTCCCAAATGAAATTGAGTAAGATCAAAAACACTGGAAACCTACTAAACTTTTGAGGACTTTATATTTTCATAGAATGTACAAATTAAGTTTACAAAGATATTATGAGTCGAACTAAAATCAGATCATTCTGAACTAGAAGAAATCAAACTGAAAAAAGGAGGGGAACCCTCAAACATACTTCAGAGATGAACACAGAGGACGCTAGACTAGAAATAAACTTCCCAGTGGGCAAAGTCACGGGCTCCTCACAGAGAGACAAATTAGGGCAGTAGACTGTCTATATAAGGAGCTTAATCTAAGGCATATAATTTTCATGATTCTTACCAACAGTCCTTGGTAACCTCTATGGATAGATAACTGTTCAGTATTTCCTATTTTTTCCTTGTTTAAAATTAGAGATTTTAATACAGTTATCCTAGCAATGGCACCTCACTCCAGTACCCTTGCCTGGAAAATCCTATGGACGGAGAAGCCTGGTAGGCTGCCATCTATGGGGTCGCATAGAGTCAGACACGACTGAAGCAACTTAGCAGCAGCAGTCCTGTCCACCATTGTAACTTCAGTATAGAGGGACACATAACTTGTCTCTTATTTTAGCAGGTTGTCAGATGCTTGAATGAGATCTGGAGAGGGTGTGAATGTGCCCTATGTGTGAGAAGAGTACCACAGATGTATGGCTAGGCAAAAGGGTGGACTGTGAGAGAGTTAGTTGATCCCCAGTACATGTTCTCCTCATCCATCGCAATGGAATCTTAACTCTTACAAGGCCATTCAAAATTAAGAGTACATTTTTCTAGCTTCCCTTGAGACTAGTTGTGGTTATGTGATTTGATTCTGGCTTTTAGAGCAGAAAGACAATGTGCTTCCTGGGTTTTTCTTTGAAGGGATGTCCTCCCCTTACTCCCTTTGCCTTTTCCAGTGATGGGAAGGTGGGGGTGGGCCATCCATTGAACACAAGATGGAAGCCATGTGTCCTGAAGGTTATAACACTGAAATAGAAGGAGGCTTTGTTTTGATATGATAACTAATAGAAATTATATAAAAGAAATTTTACAGAAAGTACCCAGGGAGTTAACACAACTAATTAAATTTTATTATTAAACCATGTGTATATTAGGAAAACTTTGTTGTTTTTCATTTTTTCTGAAGGAGTTCTAAACATTTCCTGGAATCTGCAATACTGAAGTCACACATGCATAGTCAATTTTTTTTCCTTACCCATCTACATTTTATTTAGGGTTTGGGTGGACTGTGGCATGGTGGTGGGACACAATTGGAGGATACATGAAAATAAATGATCAGTTTCCATGCTCTTTCTTGATTGGTGGTGGTGGTGGTGGTTTAGCCACTAAGTCATGTCCAGCTGTTGCAACCCCATGGACTGTAGCTAGCCAGGCTCCTCTGCTCATGGGATTCTCCAGGCAAGAATACTGGAGTGAGTTGCCATTTCCTTCTCCATCCTTCTTGATTATAGATTAATTATTCCTCATCTGCACTGTGATAGGCACTTGTATCATTGCATATTTGGGTAAATATTAATTTACAATGGTCAAAATCCCCAAGAATTAATATCAAGTGGGCACAAAAATGATGAAAGGTGAACTTGAGAAATCGAGGTCAAGAATAGTGGTAAGCACCTTTATGATAGAGCTAGAACATTGAAGACCAGGATTTCCTTGGTCATAGAAATCTAAAAATTTCTAGAGGCCATTTCATTTGAGCCTGGTTGATATATTGCCAGAAACTCAGATGTTTCACATCTCTATATCTGTGTCTTCTTCCTTCCCTGGCCTAGGAAATTATTTCAGATTTTCTGGATAATCTCTAAATGCCATCACATTTATCCTTATAGGAGAGAGGGAGATTTGACACACAGAGAAGGTGATGTGAAGAGAGAAGCAGAGATTGGAAGGATGTAGCCATAAGCCAAAAAAATGCTAACGAAGGCTGGCAGCCACCAGAAGCTAGAAGACACAAAAAATGGATTCTCCCCCAAACCTCTGGAAAGAAATAATCCTGCCCACACCTTGATTTTGGACCTCTAGACTCTAGAACTGTGAAAGAGTAAATTTGTTATTTTAAGTCACCAAAATTTTAATAATTTTTAGTAATAGCCACAAGAAATTAACACAATAGGTAAATTAAAACTGTTTAATATACATTGGTTTGTCTTTTTTATAATATAAGTATATATATCAAGATTACTTATTCATTCATGCATTACTATATTCACCCAGTAACTATTGTTCTTTTCTGGTGATTGAATGTGTGTGTGTGTGTGTGTGTAATCATGCTGACTTTGTCTTTTCAGTGTTTAAACAGACAGCATGATGCTACGATGACCTTCTCTACTTGCCTCATTCTTTCCTACACTTCATGACTTCAGCCTTTCTGGCTTCTTTCTGCCAAAAAAAAAAAAAAGGCTATGAGTAAGTTAATTACTTGAAGTAGTTTCATCTATTACACTGTTATTTGCTGATACATGCAAGCACAATTATTACTCCACCTGGCCTGGCAGCATGACAGACGTTTGAGGGATGAAAGGTTTTATAATGTATTTTGTTCTTAGTATTGCACAGGTCTTTATAGGGTCATATCCATGAAAAACAGACCATGTGCTTTAAGGAAGTAAACAACTGAGATTTAGAAATCAGCCAGCTGGTCTACACAGACGAGGAGCTGAAGCCTCTGCTGCCGTTAGCCTGTGTTACACTGGGGGAGACACCGAAGAGAGGTGTGGAAAATATTGGACACGTATTAAAGCAAGGCATTTTTACCCCTCTCCCCCATGAACCGTGTTCTATCACAGCGATTCTGTTGGTCTAGCCTATGGAAAAGCGGTGGTGACAAGCACTACTTTAGGAAGATGGAAGACAGGTAGAGAAAGTCAGTGTTACAAAGTAGGTAGCTAGCCCATCACTCTTGGCTTAGGGGCAGTAAAAGAGAAAGAAAAGATGGGACTGAAATAGGGGAGTGAGACAGTCAGACATGGGCTTTTAAAGGAGGAGAACATAAGGGCTCTGACCTCATTCCCCATTAGGAGTCGAAGAGGCACCCACTGACTAGAATTGGCCACACAAAAGTGTAGACTGGCCCACACTGGGTGAGTGGGTAGAAAGGCACAGACAGGCTGAAACAGGGTTTTGTTTTTCCTCTGAAATCTCCCTCAGGTCCTATGAGATGTGAATGCTGAGTTGGCAGCCCAGTGCCTGGCCAAGCCAAGCAGACTCAACCGCAGGTTCATTCGGTATACATGTCAGTAACAGACACCAGCAGAAAGCACAAGGATGGGGCAGAGCCAACCGTAGCTCACCAACATCCAGCCAGTACATTAACAAAGCAGCATAGGATGGGGACAAAAGGCATGGGTTACAGACTGCCTGGCTACAATTCCTGGCTCTGCCACTTACAGTGTAGTGTGTGCTAAGTTTTCAGTCATGTCCAACTCTTCAATTCCCTATGGACTGCAGCCCACTAGGGCCCTCTGTCCATGGGATTCTCCAGGCAAGAATACTGGAGTGGGTTGCCATGCCTTCTTCCAGGGCATATTCCCGACCCAGGGATTAAACCTAGGTCTCATTATGTTTCCTGCGTTGGCAGAGGGTTCTTACTGCTAGTGCCATCTGGGAAGCCCTACTGTGCAGTAAAATTACACAAACAACATTGTCTCTCTGCCTCAGTTCCCAACTATAAAACCAAGATAATGAAAGTATTTACCTTATAACATTTATAGTGTTATTGCAAGGATTAAGCAATGCATGTAATCAATTAAGAGCAATACTGAGACTATAATAGTCATTCATTAAACATGGTTGAGTTACCCAAGAACTAGCATGAGGCCTGAGAGTCCCTTTTCCACACTGTTTTGAAGAGATATAAATCTTTCTCCTACTTGAAGAAATTAAAGACAGCTGAGGAGATACATGTAAAAGAGAGGATAATTATAACAAGTCACATCTAAAGAGACTATTAAGCAGTTGGATTGAATGAAGTTTCAAAGTGGAAATATAATTCATATAATTTCTTTTTTATTTTTTCTTGCTGCTGCTGCTGCATCATTTCAGTCCTGTCCGACTCTGTGCGACCCCATAGACGGCAGCCCACCAGGCTCCCCCGTCCCTGGGATTCTCCAGGCAAGAACACTGGAGTGGGTTGCCATTTCCTTCTCCAATGCATGAAAGTGAAAAGTGAAAGTGAAGTCACTCAGTCGTGTCCGACTCCTAGTGACCCCATGGACTGCAGCCTACCAGGCTCCTCTGTCCATGGGATTTTCCAGGCAAGAGTACTGGAGTGGGATGACATTGCCTTCTCCTACTAGCTGACAAAATTGGGGGCAGGCTCATGAGCAAGATCAGATTAGCTAATAGGCTAAGAAAAGATTCTCTTTTTTTTCCTTCATAAATTGTAGTGTGGGTAGATATCTGGTCCTGACCCCTAAGTAAATAAATGAGCATTCTCTACTGGTAATGATTTGTTGACAAAACCCCAAGTGGGTAAAGTCATGTGTAATGATTGTATAATGATAGTCCCAGCATTCTTCTTACTTAATTATATGTATTCCTTAACTTAAAATTTATATTTTACATGTATAAAATTATATATAATAAGGGAGCACAGGGTAAGAAAAGAACCCCTGAGAAAGTGGCACTATGGTTTAGACTTAAGTTGAGAAGAAATCAGGCTCACTTATATTTGAAAGAAGAGTTTTCAGAGGGAAGGAACAGAAATGCAGAGATTCTGTGCCCAGATGAATCGCTATTGTTTTAGGAATGAAGGGAAAGCCAATGTGGCCAGAATGGTGGAGACCAAGGCATGTGCCATGGAGGGATATATAGGTCATGGTAAGGAGTCTGAGTTTTATTTGAAAAGAAATGATAAACCACTGGATGTTTTAAATTAAGGAGTAAGATGATCGGATGCACATTTTTATAAATCACTTCTTTGCATGGAAAACATTTTCTAAGACATGACTGGAAGAGAATAAGATGATGAAATCCAGACAAGTGAACATGATAGTTTAGACAAGGGTGATGGTGGTGGAGATGGAAAAAAAGTCAATGGGTATGGAATATATTTTAGAAGTAGAGCCAACAGGTTCTGCTGATGTGTTAAATGTGAAGTTGAGAAGTTGAGGACAATTTCTTGAGTTTTTGGCTCTAGTCTGGATGAATGAAAGCAAATACTTTTTACTGAGGTCAAGAAGAGCAGTTTGAGGTTGTGGGCACAGGAAAAAACAGACATCGAGGATTCTATTATGGACATATTCAGTTCAAAGTGCTTGGTACATAGCCAAGTGTCAATATCAAATGAGCAAGTACTATGAGAGAGTCTGGAGCTCTGAGTAAAGGTCATGGTTTGGGCATATACAGTTAGGTGTCACTGGCCATACAGACCAGCATTTAAAACCAACGGACAAGGAGCAATCATCTAAGTAAAGAATACAGATAAAAGAGAGGAGCAGGCTTAGGATCTATTTATGATGAATCAATACCGAAACCAAAACATAGCTAGTGAACAAAAAACATTTCTCTAGCTTTCTCTTGTAAATGTATAAATGAACTGGAAAAGCACATGAAGAATACAAGCTAAACTTGTAGCACCAATTTGGTGATGTGTATGATATCAGAAAATTAGAGATACTAAGGGAACATTTATGCAAAGATGGGCATAATAAATGAAAGAAATGGCATGGACCTAACAGAAACAGAAGATATCAAGAAGAGGTGACAAGAATACACAGAAGAAATATACAAAAAAGATCTTCACAACCCAGATAATCATGATGGTGTGATCACTCACCTAGAGCCAGACATCTTGGAGTGTGAAGTCAAGTGGGCCTTAGGAAGCATCACTATGAACAAAGTTAGGGGAGGTGATGGAATTCCAGTTGAGCTATTTCAGATCCTAAAAGATGATGTTGTGAAAGTGTTGCACTCAATATGCCAGCAAATTTGGAAAACTTAGCAGTGGCCACAGGACTGGAAAAGGTCAGTTTTCATTCCAATCCCAAAGAAAGGCAATGGCAAAGAATGTTCAAACTATGGTATAATTGCACTCATCTTACACATTAGCAAAGTCAGTTCAGTTCAGTTCAGTTAAGTCCCTCAGCCATGTCCAACTCTTTGTGACCCCATGGACTGCAGTATGCCAGGCTTGCCTGTCCATCATGAACTCCCGGAGCTTACTCAAACTTATGTCCATTGAGTCAGTGATGCCATCCAATCATCTCATCCTCTGTTATCCCCTTCTCCTCCCTCCTTCAGTCATTCTCAGCATCAGGGTCTTTTCAAATGAGTCAGTTCTTTGCATCAGGTGGCCAAAGTAATGCTCAAAATTCTCCAACCCAGGCTTCAACAGTACGTGAACTGTGAACTTCCAGATGTTCAAGCTGGATTTAGAAAAGGCAGAGGAACCAGAGATCTAATTGCCAAAATCCACTCAGTTCAGTTCAGTTCTGTTCAGTCACTCAGTCGTGTCCGACTCTTTGCGACCCCATGAATCGCAGCACACCAGGCCTCCCTGTCCATCACCAACTCCCAGAGTTCACTCAAACTCACGTCCATCGAGTCTGTGATGCCATCCAGCCATCTCATCCTCTGTCGTCCCCTTCTCCTCTTCCCCCAATCCCTCCCAGCATCAGGGTCTTTTCCAATGTGTTCACTCTTTGCATGAGGTGGCCAAAGTACTGGAGCTTCAGTTTTAGCATCATTCCTTCCAAAAAAATCCCAGGGTTGATCTCCTTCAGAATGGACTGGTTGGATCTCCTTGCAGTCCAAGGGACTCTCAAGAGTCTTCTCCAACACCACAATTCAAAAGCATCAATTCTTCGGTGCTCAGCCTTCTTCACAGTCCAACTCTCACATCCATACATGACCACAGGAAAAACCATAGCCTTGACTAGATGGACTGGATCATTGAAAAAGCAAGGAAATTCCAGAAAAACATCTATTTCTGCTTTATTGACTATGTCAAAGATTTGACTGTGTGGATCACAACAAACTGTGGAAAATTCTTAAAAAGATGGAAATACCAGACCACCTGACCTGCCTCCTGAGAAATCTGTATGCAGGTGAAGAAGCAACAGTTAGAACTGGACATGGAACAACAGACTGGTTCCAAATTGAGAAAGGAATACGTCAAAGCTGTATATTGTAATCCTGCTAATTTAACTTATATGCAGAGTACATCATGGGAAATGACAGGCTAAATGAAGCACAAGCTGGAATCAAGATTGCTGGGAGAAATATCAATAACCTCAGATATGCAGATGACACCACCCTTATGGCAGAAAGTGAAGAGGAGCTAAAAAGCCTCTTGTTGAAAGTGAAAGAGGAGAGTGAAAAAGTTGGCTTAAAGCTCAACATTCAGAAAACGAAGATCATGGCATCTNCACAAGTTGGAATCAAGATTGCTGGGAGAAATATCGATAACCTCAGATATGCAGATGACACCACCCTTATGGCAGAAAGTGAAGAGGAGCTAAAAAGCCTCTTGTTGAAAGTGAAAGAGGAGAGTGAAAAAGTTGGCTTAAAGCTCAACATTCAGAAAACGAAGATCATGGCATCTGGTCCCATCACTTCATGGAAAATAGATGGGGAAACAGTGGAAACAGTGTCAGACTTTAGTTTTTTGGACTCCAAAATCACTGCAGATGGTGACTGCAGCCATGAAATTAAAAGACGCTTACGCCTTGGAAGAAAAGTTATGACCAACCTAGATAGTATATTCAAAAGCAGAGATATTACTTTGCCGACTAAGGTACGTCTAGTCAAGGCTATGGTTTTTCCAGTGGTCATGCATGGATGTGAGAGTTGGACTGTGAAGAAGGCTGAGTGCCGAAGAATTGATGCTTTTGAACTGTGGTGTTGGAGAAGACTCTTGAGCGTCCCTTGGACTGCAAGGAGATCCAACCAGTCCATTCTGAAGGAGATCAGCCCTGGGATTTCTTTGGAAGGAATGATGCTAAAGCTGAAGCTCTAGTAGTTTGGCCACCTCATGCGAAGAGTTGACTCATTGGAAAAGACCCTGATGCTGGGAGGGATTGGGGATAGGAGGAGAAGGGGATGACCGAGGATGAGATGGCTGGATGGCATCACAGACTCGATGGACGTGAGTCTGAGTGAACTCCAGGAGTTGGTGATGGACAGGGAGGCCTGGCATGCTGGGATTCATGGGGTCACAGAGAGTCGGACACGACTGAGTGACTGAACTGATTCTGAAGTTATACTCTACTCTGAGATTAAATAAAAGTGAATTTGTCTCCTGGAATCAGTCCCAGAGTATGTCTAAGACCCAGAGACAGAGCATTAGTGTTGATTTGTGTTATCAAACCAAACCTGGCATTTTCATTCCAATGAAAATTTGCAACAAAAATGTTGATTTTCTAGACATTGCCATTTATATGTTCTATATTATCTATGACTATGATCATTTACTTTGGCTTTTTAATGTAATCTTTTGTTCTTTCTCAAGACTCAATATGTTAAATATCTTAGTAAAAAAAAAAAAGTATATCACTATTGTAAATTGTTGAAATTTCAATGGTTAAGGAACATTTTCTACTCTTTACTCATTTCATTAATAGAAAAGTTAGAGAATATTTAAGAAGGGAAAAATATATCCTAACAAAAGTGTAGCCCAAATTTTGTTTTGTAATAGTGCATATTGGTTTAAAATCATGAATCTGGAATCAGCATGTTAATCCCACTCCTACTTGGCCACTTATTTTTTCATGGTGAACAAGTTTCTTAACCTCTCTGCTTTAGTTTTCTCATCTGTGATTTGTGTATCATAATGGGCAGGACTAATATATTAGTTAAAAGTTACTATATGTGAACAGTTAGAAAAATATAGTGTGCAACTGGAGCTTATTACACAGCATAGAACTATTAGATTTATTATCAATATCATTATTATAACCTTTACTATTATTCTGTAGTTTAACTATTTTACAAATGAGCCAGGAGTGAGACTTGCCAAAGGTCAAATATCTAGTTAGATAACTAGGTTTCTACTGAAGAAAAATAGGAGGAGCAGGAGAAACTAGCCTCAATGGGGCTTAGAATCAAAGTTTGTTGGTTTTTTTTTTTGATGCCAAACATCAAAAGTATACTTCATTTTCTTTGTCAGTTCTTGCCCTATTTTTTGCCTTTAAAAGGACAAAACTCATACACACTTGCTCACTTAGAGTTCTGGACAAACCTTGATCTTCAGATTTTCCAAGACATCTAAACCATCTAGAAAAAGCAATATATAAAAAATCTGAAAATACAGGGTCAGAAAGTTTTCACCATGAAAGAATGATAGCTCCAAGTATGTGTATGGGCAACATAGGTCCTGAGATCTAAACAGTAGACAAAGAGGCAATTTCAATTTCATCAAATCATAGATGATTCTTCTGCTTAAATGTCATCAAACAAGTAAAGCATGGTACTTAAACAGATACATTTCTGTGGATTTAGATCTTAGCCTTATCCTTTATTACTTCAGGGATATCAGGCAAATTGATAGAATTTTCTGAGCTTCTTAGTCCTCATCCATAAAATAAGGATAACCAGAGTAACATCTTCATAGAAGTATTGTGAGAACTGAATAAATCATCCATGTAAAGGTTGTAGCAAATGTCTAGCATATGACAATTTCTTGGTTTTTAATGTTATCACCACACATCGACGTGGAGTGGTCATACATTTGAGATATTTTATTTATAGAAAAACAACTTTAAAAAATGGGTAACCTTTCATTCATTCATATTGTTCAGCTTTAAAAATGTAAAGGAAATTTTGGTACCTCTAACTATATAAGATATATCTCTGTGTCACTATATTCTTAGAAAAATTTCCTTGAGTAATTAGTTTTAAGGAATATTGCTGAGTTTGCATATAGCCATCCTGTACAGCACTTTTGAGAATAATTAAATACAGCTCAGTGACAAGTTCTCTTACCACAGATTTATTAATATATTAATACAATAATTAACATAAAATGTCATTAATTTAGTGGTTGCCCGATGACACTGAGAACCCTCAGTTTTACACACAGACAAGTTTCTCATCTCCTGGGGATCTTTCTTTTCCTTATCAATGGCTAAATACAGAGCAAGCCTTTTCTGCCTTTCTGTAGTCAGTTATTTACTTCAAAGTAGCCTCACTTGGCCCCTTGAAAATTCAAGATTCAAGTAGATATACTTTTGTCAATTTCTTTCACAAAAGAAATGACATTTTTCTCATGTTTTGGCCATATTTTTCTGTTTGTTCTTCAGTGTCCTGGTTTCTCTCTCTTTCCTGTCATAATCTCACCTGGAGAGCTTTTCTCCAGTCAGGCGTCAGACTCCTTTTTGTGTGGCACTTCCAGGAGACCTTGCTTGTGTTGACTTTAGAAATAAAACTGTCAGTTGTTTTACCAGCAAAATGTGTTATTTGGGAATAGCAGAGAATAGCAATTTGGGAAAGACTGGCTGTAGTGAATTGAAGGCAAGTTCAAAGAGATGAAGGTAAGGCCACCTTTCATCAGGTTTTAGGAAACTGGGGAGGATTGCTTTGAAGGAAAGTTCCTTAGAAATGAAGGAGCTGGAGGTTTTGGTGGTTTCATATTGGCTACAAGTGGTGGTTAGTATGTTGTTGCTAGGGCAGGGAGCTGTCTTCGTTTCTTTTCTTAAAAGCAGAAGATGAAATTCCCACGTGAAAAATGTCCTCCCTCTTACTGGAAGAAAAGTAACATTATGTTAACCATGGATAAGACATTGAGACCTGGAGAGAATTTGTATAGATAATTCTTTGCAAGCAGTGTTAACACAATTCATACTTTCTTCTCCCTGCTGGTTATATAGGCTGCAGCTAGTAGTACTTCTGTGAGAGCTCTTCCTTAGGGCTTCCTGACTCCATTTGAATAAAGTTTACCTTTATGTATTTTCACACTTGTGAGTTTTCACTTTTCTCCAATATGTATAATTTTCTGGATCCCAGTGTTCCCTAGAGCTGTTTGGGTTTTAGGCATTAAAGTTCTATTCCCCTGATCAATGGGTAATCTATTATAAATGGAAATGAAAGTTGTTATTAAGTGTTCTGAGGTCGTCTGTGGTAACGGGTTTAACACTAGTTCTGGAATTAGGAGATGAGTGTTTATTTCTGTGTCTGTCACTTATCTCCTCTCTCATGTTTATCAGGTCTTTTAATCTCACTGAGGTTCAGTTTCTTCAAAATTAAATATCATAGATAAGGTAATAATATCAACTCAAAAGGTTGCCCCAGGGCAAGGATTCTCTAAGTGTGATTTGGGGACCTGAGCAGAGCTCAGAAACACTTTCACAGGGTCTGTGAAGTAAGACTATATTTATAACAATACTAAGACATTATTTGTCCTTTTCACTTCCTTTCTCTTAAAATGTACAGTGCACTCTCCAGTGGCTATGTGATACCTGATGTCACGAAAGACTGAATGTAGAGCAGACATGAGAACCTGGCTATCTTCTATTTAGCCAAGAGCTAAAGATGTTTGTAAAAACATAAACCAGTGTCATTGTTATTACTGGTTTTTTTTTATACAATCATTTTCATTAAATTATGTAATATTATTCTGAAATGATTTTCTTTTAAATAAATTAAGAAATATTACAAATATTTATCAGTTTTAATTTTTAAAGTCATACCCCCCATAAAAAAGTTGTTTGGATGCTTAATAATTATTGAGTGTAAAAGGGTCCTGAGACCACATCTGATGAATTTTTGAGAACTGTTTTTGTAGGACTATAGGAGATATTTCTCCTAGAATAATGCCTGCACATTATAATTTTATAGACATCAAATAATTTTTTTCTGTAATGACATTGGCTGTGATGTGTTAAGAAATGATTCTACTATTCTATATTTCCTGTTCTTATAATTTTTTGAGTGTTTGATACAATGGAAACATTAAAAAAGAGAGAGTTAAATCATTTCTATGTTGAGTAGAGATTGGCCTGTATATTATGAAAACATTTGACCAAATAAAAGGTTCAGACATGTAGGTTTTGTTATTTCCTGGTAATGATAAGACAACAAAATGGAAATTGCTTGTGGAATAGAATCAGAGCTTTACATAGCAGCGAGAGAATCTTAGAATGTTTAACAATTTAGAAATGTAATAAATTAGTATTGATTATCGGAGAAGGTGATGGCACCCAACTCCAGTACTCTTGCCTGGAAAATCCCATGGACAAAGGAGCCTGGTAGGCTGCAGTTCATGGGGTAGTGAAGAGTCGGACATGACTGAGCGACTTCACTTTCACTTTTCACTTTCATTCATTGGAGAAGGAAATGGCAACCCACTCCAGTGTTCTTGCCTGGAGAATCCCAGGGATGGGGGAGCCTGGTGGGCTGCTGTCTATGTGGTCGCACAGAGTCGGACACGACTGAAGTGACTTAGCAACAGCAGCAGCAGAAGTATTGATTATCCACTTATATTCATTTCATATGATTATCTTGTATTCAGTTTATTCATTTGACCATTCATTTCTGTCTCTTTCTTTCATTATATATGCATTACTGACCTCCTATTTACCAGGCACTATGGTAATTTCTGAGTGCAACTTTTCACTTTCATTCATTGGAGAAGGAAATGGCAACCCACTCCAGTGTTCTTGCCTGGAGAATCCCAGGGATGGGGGAGCCTGGTGGGCTGCTGTCTATGTGGTCGCACAGAGTCGGACACGACTGAAGTGACTTAGCAACAGCAGCAGCAGAAGTATTGATTATCCACTTATATTCATTTCATATGATTATCTTGTATTCAGTTTATTCATTTGACCATTCATTTCTGTCTCTTTCTTTCATTATATATGCATTACTGACCTCCTATTTACCAGGCACTATGGTAATTTCTGAGTGCTTTGATACACAAAACCTACTTCCTGTCTTCATCAACATTACTGTTAGGTTGGAAGTCACAGTAACAACAAAAACAACAGAAGAAAGTGAGTATAAGCAAGGGTAAGCTGCTGCTGCTGCTGCTAAGTCACTTCAGTCGTGTCCGACTCTGTGTGACCCCATAGACGGCCGCCCACTAGGCTCTGCCGTCCCTGGGATTCTCTAGGCAAGAACACTGGAGTAGGTTGCCATTTCCTTCTCCAATGCAGGAAAGAGAAAAGTGAAAGTGAAGTTGCTCAGTCGAGTCTGACCTTTGCAACCCCATGGACTGCATAGATTCCTTAACTCTCTGCTAGAGTGCATGGGATGACAAAGAGTTGGACCTGACTGGGCACACACACACACACACACACACAATTAAAAATAGGACACAGTTTTTTTCCAGTTACACCTCTGGAAACCATTAATGTTATGAAGAAACATCATAGTTTCCATAATAGGAATAGGAAAATGGCATTAGGTGAGAAAGAGCAGGATTATGGCAGGCCAGCGAAGAATGTGTCTTTGAAAAGCATGGATATGTGAAAAGAAATTATGACTGCAAACCTTGTATGTTTGTAGTAATTAACCAGGTGTGGCCCTGCTGATACTATTTGGCAGAATTATCTCTAGTGCAGAAATGGAAAGTTTGCAGAAGATTCTAATTTAAATAGAACTACTACTCTATGTAGGGAAAAGTGTAAATAAAACATCATAATTTCCATAATAGGAATAGGAAAATGGCATTAGGTGAGAAAGAGCAGGATTATGGCAGGCCAGCGAAGAATGTGTCTTTGAAAAGCATGGATATGTGAAAAGAAATTATGACTGCAAACCTTGTATGTTTGTAGTAATTAACCAGGTGTGGCCCTGCTGATACTATTTGGCAGAATTATCTCTAGTGCAGAAATGGAAAGTTTGCAGAAGATTCTAATTTAAATAGAACTACTACTCTATGTAGGGAAAAGTGTAAATAGAGGAAAGTGTAAATAACAGCTGGCAATAGTTACGTGCCTCAAAAATCCAAATAGTGCTCTGCTTTTGAAAATAGGTTAAAGTAGATCTGATATGCCAGTGCTTTTTCAGTATCTGGAGTTGTAGAATTCTGTAGAAAGAGACTGGTGAGATTTTGTGTCCTGCAGATTGTAGGCATTCTTAGTTTATTGATTTGAAAGAAACTACCATAAATTACTGGGAAATGTTATTTCAGAAGCTTTTTATAGATTCAGCCTATTCCTATTCCTGTATCAGCTTTTAAAAGTCTATCCCCGTCCCTATAGGAAAAGTAAATCTGTTGGCATGTCTATACCTTAGTTGGTAATATTATCACACTTCTTTCAATACAGAATGATAGAGCCACTTGAAAAGCACTTGAAAATTTTGTGAATATTTTCCTTCCAGTTGAAATGAACAGTATTCCTGAAATAACTGGTTCTACTCTATAAGAGAAAGTGAACCAATATATATACCACAGATTAGTCAGAAGGCATATGTAGCATCAGGCTCTCTATCTCATATTTTTCAGGCATATTTATGTTTTTTAGTTTTTATTATTCCTGTAAAATACATAATTCTTAGCAATCAATATGTATTTTGTTTGCCAGTGTTTCATAAACAAGGCTTTAAGGATCTTCAATTACTTTAGGGAACTCCTCAGTTTTGATAATTTCATAATTTAAGAAAGAATAATTACCTATGGAGCTTGGAAATCATGCTCTTTTTTTCTTTTTTTCAAATTATAACCTTTCTATTATTTCAAAAAAACAACTCAACAATCATTTTAGAGTCAAAGATTCTCAGCATCCGTGGAAGGAAATCCAAAATCCCTTTAGCTTAACAATTCTTATTTTGCTTGATACCATCCATTGTGAACACTTTTGTCATTAACCTCTAAGATCCCAATTCCATCTTGAGAAGTCTCTGGTTGCCATAACTTACAAACACAGCTGTTGGCATTTTCTTTCTAATCACAGTGAAGAGTTGTATCTTTTCTTTGCCTTCTTATATTGCTCTTTTATCAGTTCCCCTGTCCAGAACTTTATTATTCTTTTCAGATATTCAACTAATGAAAAATATTTTTTTCTGTCTTTGACATTTTATGTTATTGTTTGGTTGACAGATAAAAATTTAGTGTTTAGCTTTGTTGAGGCTTACTATTTTTATAAATCCCTGCTAGTCCTTTGTTGTAGTCCTTGATCACATGCATGTATTTTTAGAATTTGTAATTTAAAAAAAAATCACCTGAAAATCTCTCTCTGTAGCTCTACTTAATGTTTTTAAAAGTTACCTCTCCTGTTTCTCTCCTTTCAGATACTGAGTGATTTTATATTTAAAGTTGTAGAGCTTTTTCCTTCTAGTTTCACCTAATGGAAACATATAATAATAGGAACTTCTGGAAGGGATGTGTCCTTCTAACAGTTAAGGCTCCTATCTGTATCAGTTTATGTCTGTCTTCCTCCTGCCCCTTCTTTTTAACAATTATTTAGTTATTTTTGCTTTTTGACTGTACTGGGTCTTCATGCCTGCATGGCTTTTCTCGAGCTGCAGAGAGAGAGAACTACTCTCCGGTTGTGGTGTGCAGGCTTCTCATTGTTGTGTCCTCTCATGTTGCAGAGCATGGGCTTTAGGGAACATGGGCTTCAGTAGCTGCAGCTCCCAGGCTCCAAAGCACAGTCTCAACAGTTGCGGTACATGGACTTAGTTGCTCCGTGGCAACTAAGGGATTAAGCCTGTGTCTCGTGCATTGACAGGACTCTAGCACTGAGTCACCAGGGAAGACCCTGCCCCTCTTTAAAGGATCTTCTGCATTCTAACAGATTTATTTAGCTTAAAAAATGATTTCCAATGAAAACATATCTCCCACTTGTAAGCAAATAAAAACGTATGTGCGTCTATGCTCAGTCACACCAACTTTTTGTGACCCATGCTCTGTAGCTCACCAGGCTGTTCTGTCCGTGGGACTTTCCGGGCAAGGATACTGGAGAGAGTTGTTATTTCCTCCTCCAGGGGGTCTTCCCACCACAGGCATTGAAACTGCATCTCCTGTGTCTCCTGCATTGAAGGTGGATTTCTTTACCTCTGAGCCACCAGGGAAGCTGTTATAATATATATTTCATAATTATGGCTTAATTTCACTAAGATTCTCCAGCACACTAATGTATTTTCCTGCTGTTTAAAAGCCACTGGAATTTTATCTCATGTCTGGTTTGAGACATGCTGCACAGGAGTGTACAGCATAAGCTTTGCTAAACTACTTTAAATACAATTAGATTCTACCAGGAAATCATGGTAAAAATATTAAGTAATTAGGAGAAATTTTAGGTTAAATATGTATTTTATTATTTTCATGGTACAACTGAGTTTTCTGTTGTTGTTTTTAAAATCAAATACTAGTTTCCAAGTGACCAAAAAATGCCAATATAATGATAATTGAGTGTGTTCTTGAGCTATGCATTTGAGTAGTCCACTCATGCACCTGGATTTTGGTGACCATCTTCTAATTCTGAGATAATTAAGTCAAAATACTGGAGGGTAAGAGGGAGAAAGAAATAACCTGCATCCATTCTAGTGGTAAAGAATCAGCCTGCCAATCCAGGAGATGCAAGAGATGCAGATTTAATCCCTGGGTCAGGAAGACTCCGTAAAGTAGAAAGTGGCAACTCACTCCAGTTTTCTTGCCTGGAAAATTACATGGACAGAGGAGCCTGGCAGGCAGGCTCCATGATGTCACAAAGTCAGACATGACTGAGCAACTGAGCACGAATGCATACTTAATAACACCATTGTCCCACTTCCATCCTTAGAGCTGCTTTACTTTAGGGTCATTATTTTATGAAATAAAAAAATCACCTTACTGTTGTAAAGTGTTTTGACTGAGGCCTTCAGATAAAGTGAAACATCCAACTCTTTTTATCCTACAGATAAAGTCCTTAATTTCTCTAACCTATTCATTCACGCATGATTGGAGCACCGTTTTGTCTAAATTTTTTCCCCTTAAACTTCTTCCTTTTAAACTTTAACCATTTCATTTTAATTCTTTCTTTCCCTACTGCAAGTGGAGAAGATAGAAGGCACTAAAATTTAATGGGATGATAAATTGAAAGGAGAAGTTTTGGGTGATTGTAACACTTCACTTCAATTATATTTGATAGTGTTGACTCTTTGATGTACATGATAGAAATCTAGAATTAGAAAGTAATCAATTTTTATTATTTTTCATATTACTGGCTGGTATGCTAAATGTTTATCACACTAAATATATACTATTTTCTAGAAATGGGTATATAATTTCCCAGAACTTTGTTTAGTAAAAACTCCAACATTAAAAACGCATTTTAACACTTTTACAGCTCATAAATAGTAATATAAAAATATTGCTATCTAAGATTTCTGAAAACCAAGTTTAGTCTGTATCTCAGGCCCCATTCCACATATTGGCAGACATCTTTCTAATCTCTTGCAAGAAAATTCACTTAAAAGGAAATTCATTGATAAAACAGTGTATCTTAGAGGTAAGATGAGTCAATTCAGGCTTTCCCCCTTCACCTCCCCCATTTTTTTTTCCTGAGGTAGAGGCAGTTTTCCTGTGGCTTTTGTGGTATTGCGATATTTCATGAAGGTCTATATATATTTATATATCTACACTCATTCTGGGGTGGCATATCTTTTAAGAAAATTACCCCCCTATGGACTTTAGTCACTAACATTTCTTCATGCTGGCTCTTGTCAGTAAATCCATCATTCATCTTACACTCTTGGTGATGCTTAGTTGCATTTCCTTAACATGATTTCCCAATTTATTGGGGAGTCACTGGCTTGCCACTAATGCTTCCTATTCTCTTCTAATGGTACAATGGTCTACTGCAGTTTTCCTTTGCACAGGGTATTTAAGGCTATCAAGGTGGCCTAAGTGTTTCTAAGATTTCATTTAGAGTGGTCTTATAACAGAGCAGAACTCAAGACAGATAAATGAGACTCTCCTGTCCTTTTTGCAATCTAGAATCACACTTTAAGAAAGATATATTTAATATGCTAATACATATTTAGAGAATTTGAAAGCAAAGTTAGTATGGGAAGTAAGCTGAATCTCATTTATCATGGACATATTGGAAAAATAAAAAAAAAACAAAAAGAGAAATTCCCTGGTGGCCCAGTGTTTAGGAATCCATGCTTCCCCTATAGGGGACATGGATAAGATTTCATTTAGAGTGGTCTTAGAGCAGAACTCAAGACAAATAAATGAGACTCTCCTGTCCTTTTTGCAATCTAGAATCACACTTTAAGAAAGATATATTTAATATGCTAATACATATTTAGAGAATTTGAAAGCAAAGTTAGTATGGGAAGTAAGCTGAATCTCATTTATCATGGACATATTGGAAAAATAAAAAAAAAACAAAAAGAGAAATTCCCTGGTGGCCCAGTGTTTAGGAATCCATGCTTCCCCTATAGGGGACATGGGGATGATCCCTGGTCAGGGAATTAAGATCCCATAAGCCGAGTAGCACAGTCAAAAAAAAATATATATATAGTACTTTAAAATAGAACTAAGAGGACATTTTCATACATTACCTTTGTTGCTACTAGATGTTTTTCCTTGAAATGCATGTTTCCTAAGAATTAGAACTGCCAACAATAGATGAAGTAGAGATTTTTTCTTCTTCTCTCCCTACTGCCACATCCCAATCTTCATCAGTCCGCTTCCCTGTCACTCACACAAGTAAATTTTTAAGATGCTTCCATTACAACTAGATCTCCATGACTAAGCCCTGTTTACAAACAAAACAGAATGAGAGTCTGTCATTATTATTCTCACTTGGACATCTATAAGAGATTCACATTTGGTTTTAGTTTGGTAAATATATTGATCAAAGTGGTACACAGTCCTCTATTTTATATTTCTTATAAGTAAAATTGGGGCTTCCCTGATGGCTCAGAGGTTAAAGCACCTGCCTGCAATGTGGGAGACCTGGGTTTGATTCCTGGGTCGGGAAGATCCCCTGGAGAAGGAAATGGCAACCCACTCCAGTATTCTTGCCTGGAGAATCCCAGAAATGGGCGAGCATGGTGGGCTACAGTCCACGGGGTCACAAAGAATCGGACCCGACTAAGCGACTTCACTTTCTTTTCATAAGTAAAATATCATGCTTATGAATTTGGTTCTAACTTATTTTTAATGTAAATAATTTAGATTATTAGAAGTTCTCTAAATTTTGCTTCTAACCTGAATAAGGAATTAGTTTTTAAAGGGGCTTCCCTGGTGGCTCAGAGGTTAAAGCATCTGCCTGCAATGTGGGAGACCTGGGTTTGATTCCTGGGTCGGGAAGATCCCCTGGAGAAGGAAATGGCAACCCACTCCAGTTTCTTGCCTGGAGAATCCCAGAAATGGGGGAGCATGGTGGGCTACAGTCCACGGGGTCACAAAGAATCGGACCCGACTAAGCGACTTCACTTTCTTTTCATAAGTAAAATATCATGCTTATGAATTTGGTTCCAACTTATTTTTAATGTAAATAATTTAGATTATTAGAAGTTCTCTAAATTTTGCTTCTAACCTGAATAAGGAATTAGTTTTTAAGATATTCCTAATAGATTATTAATCATGGTTCTTGGACACCTGTGGTCAAATTCCCTTTTATAGTTGTATAGTCTCTTAAAATTCATAATATTCTTTTAATCTCAGGGAAAATATTAAAGAAAATATGACTGCTAATTCCAGTTATCCAGTAAAAAACATCATCATCTATGTACACTTTTCTCATAAAGCTATACTTCCGATTATTATAGAAAATGGAAACAAATATCACAAATTCCTGGAAAACTGTTCAAAAGTTACATGAGCTGGATATTTACCTTTTACTATTTATTGGTTTTGAAAAGGATAATGAAATTGGAATTGGATGTCACTGCCAATTATTTCTTCTCTGGGGAGAAAATTTGAAAGAACAAAACAGCTCTCTCCTCTTTGAAGAAGATAGTTGATTCAGGCAAAACCTAAATTTACCTCGTCACCTCTAGTTGATAATAGAGTGATAATATTTGAACTTTGTATAGTAGTATTTTGAGTATAGCCCCTGAGTTTCCTCTTAGCCTCTCTATACCCTGAGATTTCTACCCCATTGTTTATCATATAGAAACAAAATTGGGCCTAGGTTACTTAAGTTATTCTTGATTTTGTCAAGTACCTAGTATACTCAGTTTCTGAGAACATCTTATTGATAGAGTTCAAAATATTTAGTCCTTCTGTCATCTTATATCTATTTTCCTGTGATACATACCTGCATGGGTTTGCCCATTCAGAGCAACAAAGGAAACACACACACATTGGTTTTCTACAGGCTTTTTTGGGGAAAACTCCTGGCTATCTTCCTGATTTTACCTTTGTGGATTAGCATGTCTTTTCTCTTCAATCAGTTTTTTCTGAAACATTTGTAGGTCTCTCACTGTATTGTTAACACCCCAGAAAATAACTTTAAATATAAATTAATGCATAGACATCAAGTTAGCTCTATCTCTTAAATGCCTTTCAGAATAGGAAAGTTTTTATATTTGCTATCAGAAAGCTTCTCACTTTATTCTGTCTGTATCAAAAGAAAAGATACCAGTGAATATCTTTTACGTATATGAGTAATTGATTACCACAATAATGCTAAGTAACAAGCCACTATGAAACCTCATCAACATAGAACAACAAGCATTGATTGCTTGCATGTTTGGAGTCAACTGGGAATTGGTGAGATGCTAAAAGATAATGCTGTGAAAATGCTGCGCTCAATATATCAGCAAGTTTGGAAAACTCAGCAGTAGCCACAGGACTGGAAAAGGTCAATATTCACTCTAATCCCAAAGAAAGGCAATGCCAAAGAATGCTCAAACTACCACACAATTGCACTCATCTCACCCGCTAGTAAAGTAATGCTCAAAAATTTCCAAGCCAGGCTTCAATAGTACATCACCCGTGAACTTCCAGATGTTCAAGTTGGTTTTAGAAAAGGGAGAGGAACCAGAGATCAAATTGCCAACATCCACTGGATCATCAAAAAAGCAAAAGAGTTCCAGAAAAAAACATCTATTTCTGACTATCTATTGAAAAACATCTACTTATTGACTATGCCAAAGCCTTTGACTGTGTGGATCACAATAAACTGTAGAAAATGCTGAAAGAGATGGGAATACCAGAGCACCTGACCTGCCTCTTGAGAAATCTATATGCAGGTCAGGAAGCAACAGTTAGAAGTGGACATGGAAAAGGAGTATGTCAAGGCTGTATACTGTCACCTTGCTTATTTAACTTATATGCAGAGTACATCTGGAGAAGGCAATTGCACTCCACTCCAGTACTCTTGCCTGGAAAATCCCATGGATGGAGGAGCCTGCTAGGCTGCAGTCCATGGGATCGCTAAAGTAGACATGACTGAGTGACTTCACTTTCACTTTTCACTTTCATGCATTGGAGAAGGAAATGACAACCCACTCCAGTGTTCTTGCCTGGAGAATCCCAGGAATGGGGGAGCATAGTGGCCTGCCATCTATGGGGTCCCACATAGTTGGATAGGACCAAAGTGACTTAGCAGCAGCAGCAGCAGAAACAGAGTACATCATGAGAAATGCTGGGCTGGGTGAAGCACAAGCTGGCATCAAGAGTTCCGGGAGAAATATCAATAACCTCAGATATGCGGATGACACCACCCTTATGGCAGAAAGTGAAGAGGAACTAGAGAGCCTCTTGCTGAACGTGAAAGAGGAGAGTGGAAAAGTTGACTTAAAGCTCAACATTCAGAAAACGAAGATCATGGCATCTGGTCCCAGCATTTCATGGCAAATAGATGAGGAAACAGTGGAAACAATGGCTGACTTTATTTTTGGGGGCTCCAAAATCACTGCAAATGGTGATTTCAGCCATGAAATTAAAAGATGCTTACTCCTTGGAAGAAAAGTTATGACCAACCTAGACAGCATATTCAAAAGCAGAGACATTACTTTGACAACAAAGGTCCATCTAGTCAAGGCTGTGGTTTTTCCAGTAGTAAAGTATGGATGTTAGAGTTGGACTATAAAGAAAGCTGAATGCAGAAGAATTGATGCTTTTGAACTGTAATGCTGGAAAAGACTTAGCACTGGTTTTAATTGTCTCTGCAGAAGAATACATTTTTTCCCAGAGCGTGAGACCTACAAAGCTTTGGATACACTGAGGACAAACTTCAAAATATGAGAAATAGAAAATTTTGCCTTGAATGCATTATTTGTAAGTCAATTTATCTAAGAAAAGTGACAATAGGCATCAAGGAGTTAAAAATGAATTATAAGTAAAAATTCATGGTAATAATGCCTTTGAATTGTAATTTTTTGCTATCTCATTTTTACCTAGAACTTTATCTCATAGATAAATTGAAAATGCCCTATTAAATTTACCTATGATATATGTCAGTAAGAGTTTTAAAGTTACTATTTCCATTCCTTTAAAATGACATATTATTTGTTAATAGGTTTTAAAATTTAAAATTAATTAATAGCCATATTTCTAACATCAACAATAATGGCCACTAAAGAAACACCAAATTTACAATGAAAAAGTTGCAGTTAATATTATTATTTAGCTAAATATTTTCAATTAACTCTCAGTTCAGTTCAGTTTCTTGGTCATGTCCAAGCATGTGACCCAATGGTCTGCAGCACACCAGGCCTCTCTGTCCATCACCAACTCCTGTAGCCTGCTCAAACTCATGTCCATTGAGTCACTGATGCTATCCAACCATCTCATCCTCTGTCATCCCCTTCTTCTCCTGCCTTCAATCTTTCCCAACATCAAGGTATTTTCCAGTGAGTCAGTTCTTCACATCAGGTGGCCAAAGTCTCTATAGATGTATAATTTTTAGATAAATAATGTGCTCAAGTATTAAATATATATACTGAGAAACTTTGACATAGACACTCATGTAACTATCACCCATGTGTATTTATATTCCATATTAGTATATGGAATATTGATATCATCCCAGAAAGAGTCTTCATGCAGCTAGTTAAGTCTCCATCCTAAAACTTCATTGACTATGCTAAAGCCTTTGACTGTGTGGCTAAAGCCTTTGACTATGTGGATCACAGCAAACTAGAAAATTCTTAAAGAGATGGAATAACAGGCCAACTTATATGCCCCGTGAGAAGCCTATATGCGAGTCAAGAAGCAACAGTTATAACCTGAAATGGAACAACAGACTGGTTCAAAATTTGGAAAGTACGATAAGGCTGCATTTTGTCACCCTGCTTATTTAACTTATATGCAGAGTACATCATGCGAAATACCAGGCTGAATGAATCATAAACTTGAATCAACGTTGCCAGGAGAAAATCAACAATCTCAGATATTCACATAATACCACTCTAACGGCAGAAAATGAAGATGAACTAAAGATCCTTTTGATGAGGGTGAAAGAAGAGAGTGGAAACACCAGATAAATCTCAGCATTCAAAAAATTAAGGTCATGGCATTAAGTTCCATCACTTTATGGAAAATAGATGGAGACAAAGTGGAAAAATCACAGATTTTACTTTCTTCGGCTCCAAAATCACTGAAGATGGTGACTGCAGCGATGAAATTAAAAGACGCTTGCTCCTTGGAAGGAAAGCTATGAAAAACCTAGGCAGCATATTAAAAAGCAGAGGCATAACTTTCCTGACAAAGTTCTGTCTAGTAAAAGCTGTGGTTTTTCCAGTAGTCATGTACAGATGTGAAAGTTGGACTGTAAAGAATCCTGAGCACCGAAGAACTGATGCTTTTGAACTTTGGTTCTGGAGAAGATTCTTGAGAGTCCCATGGACAGCAAGGGGATCAAATCAGTCAATCCTAAAGGATACCAACCCTGAATATTCACTGGAAGGACTGTAGCTGAAGCTGAAGCTCCAATACTTTGGCCACCTGATGGGAAGATCTGACTCATCGGAAAAAACCCTGATGCTGCTAAAGGTGAAGACAGTAGGACAAGAGGGAGATGGACGATGAAATGGTTGGATGGCATCACTGACTCAATGGACATGAGTTTCATCAAACTCTGGGAGATAGCAAAGGACAGGGAAGCCTGGTGTACTGCAGTTTATGAGGCCACAAAGTATCAGACATGACTTAACGACTGAACAACAATAGCCTTGGAAAGTTTTCTAGGCAGTGACATAGGGAAGGGGAACACAAGTGGAAACTGTCAGACTCCCTGAGTTGAAGATGTGGAGCTGAGTGCTTGAAAAATGAGGTAACTAGAATTCACTCCTCTCCTCATCAGAGAGAAGAGCTACACTGAGAGAAAATTCTAGAAATCTGCAGATGGTCCCTTTTGACAACTCAGTTTAGGATGAATTAGTGCATTTGTGTGAGACAACTACCTCACTTAGGGGAAATTATTTCCTGAAAGCACTAGAGATAACAGTCATCATGACTCTCCCAGGACTGAGGATGGTGCCTCTCATACCAACCAGACTGAATAACCCCCCTGCAGTGCGGGAGACCTGGGTCATCACACAGCACTGAGCTGAGCTCCCTGTGCTGTAACGGCAGGTCCCTCTGGCTGTGTCTACTCTGGAACGTATCTTCTTACCAGTGTTTCTCGGCTCTACCTGTGGGAGGCAGGGGAGTTCAAGTATTTGCTGATTATTCAAGACTCCTGGTGGGGAAAGCTTTGAATATGCACCTGGACAGCCCAGAAGTCACACCTGAGCGGCCCCACTGCAGAGGCACAGGCTCCCCCTCGTTTCCCCTCTGCCCTGGCTTCTCGGAGCCGGTCTCTCAGGCCACGCGCCTGTTCTCATCTTCCTGTCTCAGGGCTCTCTGCAGCCAATCCATCCTCCAGATGCCCATCAGTCAAGGCTCTCTAAACTGCACCTGATCCTAACAACCCTCTCCTTAAGTCCCCCTCAATGGGGGCCGCACTCTGTAGAGGTCACATCCACTCCCCCAAACTGTGACATCAGTTCAGTTCAGTAGCTCAGCAGTGTCCCACTCTTTGCGACCCCATGAATCGCAGCACACCAGGCCTCCCTGTCCATCACCAACTCCCGGAGTTCACTCAGACTCACGTCCATTGAGTCTGTGATGCCACCCAGCCATCTCATCCTCGGTCGTCCCCTTCTCCTTCTGCCCCCAATCCCTCCCAGCATCAGAGTCTTTTCCAATCAGTCAACTCTTTGCATGAGGTGGCCAAAGTACTGGAGCTTCAGCTTTAGCATCATTCCTTCCAAAAAAATCCCAGGGTTGATCTCCTTCAGAATGGACTGGTTGGATCTCCTTGCAGTGCAAGGGACTCTCAAGAGTCTTCTCCAACACCACAGTTCAAAAGCATCAATTCTTCTGTGCTCAGCCTTCTTCACAGTCCAACTCTCACATCCATACTTGACCACTGGAAAAACCATAGCCTTGACTAGACGGACCTTAGTCGGCAAAGTAATGTCTCTGCTTTTGAATATGCTATCTAGGTTGGTCATAACTTTTATTCCAAGGAGTAAGCGTCTTTACTTTCATGGCTGCAGTCACCATCTGCAGTGATTATGGAGCCCAAAAAAATAAAGTCTGACACTGTTTCCACTGTTTCCTCATCTATTTTCCATGAAGTGATGGGACCGGATGGCCCTCTACAATTCAACCTCTCTCCAGGTTAAAGCACTGTCCACTACCGCTCCAAACTCTTCTTCCGCCAAACACCACACTCTTGCACACCTGTGTACCTTTGTCTCCTGTACAAAACCCTCCTCTCCCTTGCCTACATCATAACCTTCAACTCAAACTTCAGAACTAGTTCAAAGGTCAGTTCCCCTGGGAACCTTCTCTGATCCTGCTCCGTGCTCCCGTAGGTACTCTGCTTCTATCTCCTTTCGGGAGCTGTTCTCAGGCCAAGCAGAGGGCCTGCACAAAGCGTTCAGTGTGGCTGAATGCATGAATGGACTCCTTTCCTTTGCCAAGCCAGACACAGAGGCCACCAGAAGGCCTAGGTTTCTGTTTGCAATAGCAGCTGCTGAGTGGGAGGCTCTAGTTACTACAGAGCTTAGTTAACAGAACCAGCTGATAAGACACAGGAGGCTGGTGGGCCACGCTCTACCTCTGCATGCATCTTTGCACCATAAGGTAAAGTCACCCCAGCACATTTTCCCAGACCCTGAACAAGCCAGTGCGCCCAGGATCGGGTACAGAACACACTGATGAGACGGAGGCAGCGAATTCTTGGGATGAAGCCACAAGTTAAGAGGAGATGCTGCTGCGATGCAATACATGCAGCACAAAGAAAAACACAGCCAGATCGCCCTGGAAGAACAAGCGCGACTTAATGTAGCAGAGCAGCCGCGACACGACGCGAGGACGCTGAGTCGCAGGCAGCGGCCAGATCGCCCTGGAAGAACAAGCGCGACAATGTAGCAGAGCAGCCGCGACACGACGCGAGGACGCTGAGTCGCAGGCAGCGGCCAGATCGCCCTGGAAGAAACAAGCGCGACTTAATATAGCAGAGCAGCCACGACGAGACGCAAGGACGCTGAGTCACAGCACGCACGTCTGCGGCGAACACAGAGGCACGGGCGCCCAGGGCCCCGAAAGACAGCCGCGTGCTCTCTGGGGAAGCGCTGATCCCGTCCCAGCTCGGGGTTCTGGGGGAGCCGCCAGTGACGGAGCACGGGCTCACACCTGCACGCACACACTTCTGATGGAGAACAAGCCTGTGACCCGAGCTGAGCCTCTCGGCAGCTCAGCCCTCGGGCCTCCTGACCAGGGCTGAGTGCGCGAGTCCTCCTTCCTCTCTCGCAATAAACTGAGCAGTGGGTGGGTCCAACCACCCGGGGCTGAAGCTGAGTGGACGCCAGAAACAGAAGCCAGCTCTCAAGACACAGTCTCGGTCCTGGCAGAGTTCCTGCCGGCCCTGTGCTTCCAGGCGTTTAGGTATCCAAAGGAATACACTCCTTTTTCTGCCTGAGTTCCTTAAGGAACGGAGTTTCTGGCCCTGCGAAAAAAGAAAACCTCCCACCCAGAGCAGACCTTGACACAATCCCTCCCTCTCCCCATCACATGCCCCTTCCACTTCCTGCCAAGCATTCCTTGCCTCCTTATGAAGATGTATGCATATTATTTAGAAATCTTATCAACTGCAGTCCAAAATTCCTTTAGGAAGCATCAGGGTTTTCATGAATAAGTGAATTATGGAACCAACAGTGTCTAATAATACAAGGATGGGTAAATAAATTACAGCATACCCCCCTTGATATAAAGTTATACAGCCATTTCAAATGTTTACCAAGAGTAAGTTATAAAGTAAAGAAACAATTACATATTTTATAGGTTTGTGTATATGTGTGCCCGCACGCACACGCTCATGCCTATGTAGCCCCCAAATCCAATTTCTACTGAATAAACATTTTTATAATGATAGTGGGGAACAGAAGGGATACACTAAACAAAGGGGGAAAGAAAATTATCTAACAGTGAAGGATCTAAGAATTGATTATGAAAACTGACCTCTATAGAAGGACCCTTTCTGGCCAGTTTTTTCTCTACCCATCTATAAAGCCACACGATCAAATCTCACACTGCTCACTCAACTCGAGTGTCATCTCCTCCAAGAGCACGGGTCCCCAACCCCTTCAATCTAATGTCAGATGACCTGAGGCGGACCTGATGTTACAATAATAAAAATAAAGTGCACAATAAAAGTAGTGAGCTTGAATCATCCCAAAACTGTCCTCCCTACCCCTGATCCATGGAAGAACCATCTTCCAGAAAATTGGTCCCTGGTGCCAAAAAGTTTGGGGCCCGCTGTCCTAGGAAGTTTTCCTGACTATTCTCCGCCAAAAGGATCTTCTGCACTGAATACATAAGCTGCACGAATCAGCTCTGGGTTTCCACTGCTTTGCATTTTGCCATGTATAACATTTTCATCTCCCTTAAGAAAAAATTAAAACATTCAGAGGTCGTGCCACATATTTCCATCAGCAGCTAGCCCAGATGCATTTGCTGTTCAATAACACTGCATAAATACAAGAAAAAGGTTTTTTAATAACATGCAATAAACTGGTAGACTCCTGTACTGCTGGTGGCAGCATAAATTAATCCAGCCCTTTGAACAAATAACTTGGCAGCGTGATTAAGTAGTGTAAAATATTTGTATCATCTGGCCCAGTGATCTCACTCCTCAGATCCTTGGCATTTCAAGAAAACAATGCCTTACTACCCAAAGACGTGCACTGCGGTATTACTGAAACAGGCAAACTGTCCAAGAGAGCAGGAAATTATCAGGTAAGTCATGGGAACTCTACTCCATGAAGCATATGCACCCTTCAGCAGGACCGCTCTGGAGCCTAAACAACACGGTGAGCTGGCCACAGGAGAGAAAGGCACGGGGGAGGTGCTCGCAGTAAAGCAGGCGACCACAGAGCACACATCTGATTCAGCCGGACCGCCGTGCAGCAGGGCTGAAGCGTGATACTGTAGGAGGGCTGTGGAACTTTAGGCGACATTTTTTATTTTCTTAAGTTTCCATTCCCTGGTGGCTCAGATGGTAAAGCGGCTGCCTGCAATGCGGGAGACCCGGGTTCGATCCTGGGTTGGGAAGATCCGCTGGAGAAGGAAATGGCAACCCACTCCAGCACTCTTGCCTGGAGAATCCCATGGACGGAGGAGCCTGATAGGCTGCAGTCCATGGGGTCGCAGAGAGTGGGACACGACTGAGCGACTTCACTTTCCCTTTCGAGTTTCCATTATTGCTCTCTTGCTGTCCACTGAAGTTTCTGTTAAAATAGACAAACACTGGTATTCCACTCCCCTTGCTGGTGTCAGCATTAGGACCCCGGCGTCCCCTCGCTGCCAAGGGCGGCCACCAGGGCCCCGGAGCCTGTGCGTCTCCCCGGAGCCTTCCCACGACTCGACCTGCCCCGGGCCCGTGCAGGGGACTCACTGAACACACCCCATCCTGCCCGACGCACCAAGGCCGGGTGGCTGGGCATGACTCTCGGGATGCTGAACGTGGAATACGATGCGTGTGCGCTCAGTCGTGTGCGACTCTGTGGCCCCATGGACTGTCGGCTGCTAGGCATCTCTGTCCATGGCATTTTCCCAGCAAGAATACTGGAGTGGGTGCCATGTCCTGCTCCAAGGATGCTGAACACTGGGGTTCAGATGTGACAGAAGTCACAGCAGAAAACACATGTGTTTGCCTCAACAGGCTGTCAGTTACAACGACCAAAGGCAAGGTCCAGCCCAGACTTCCATCAACAGTGAACAGATCAGTGGCCATGAACTCACAGACCAGAGCCACAGACAGCAGGGGGAATAAACGAAGCCCGGCTATGCAACACCAGGTGAGCGAAACTCTCAAAAAAATTAATACAGTAGAAACTGTAAGAGAGGAGTTTTGTCTACCAAATTCAGAGAGAACTTTTTAAAATACTAACACTCAATGCTAAACAGAGCAGTCTTTTAAAAAGAGCACTCTCCTCTAGGGAGCATGGTACAATCTTTCTGGAGAACAATTTGAATGCATCTATAAAATAGCATTAAAAATATGCATAGTCTTTGACCGAGTAATTATACCTCTATCAGGAAATAATCAGTTGATAAGTATTTTGTACAATGACGTTTCTTACAGGACTTGTTATAAAATGAAAAAAGTGTGATGAACTATATACACCCTGCAGTAAGGACTAGTTAAATAAGTTGTAGGACATTCAAGCGATGAACTACTGTGTTTACATATTTTTTTTAAAAAAATGTTTCTCAAGAAAACTCATAATGGCCACACACCAAAATAAAAGAATAAAAAGCAAAACAGAGAACAAAAATGCATTTCAGCTCGATACTAATAATGTGCACGTGCATGTTCGTGTCTGCGAGAGAGAGAGGATAAAAGGACCAGAGCATCAAACAGTTAAGACTGGTCATTTCTAGGCGATGAGAAGATGAGTGAAATAGTTTCTATTTGGGGGTTTTTCTAAGTTTTCAGTGATGAATATCCATCTCCCTAAAACCAAACCCAGCCACACAGCCCCCAGGCTTGCTGCCCCCCATTCCAGAGGCCCAGCGGCAGTACTCACGTGGAGGGTGTGGTCTCCCTTGCTCCTCTCTTGGCGGGCTGCCTCCAGCGCCTTCTCCAGCCTCTCCCGTTCCTGCTGCAGGTTGCTCAGCTCCTGGGTGACCTTCTTAATGCTCCTTCGCAGTCTGTGGTTCTCTGTGCTCTTGCTGAGGTTTTCTGAGCGCAGCTCAGCCAAAAGGGCTGCCTTTTCTAACAGAGCGGCCTCGTAATCTTCAGACCCCTGGAAGAAGAGGAGGGGAGGGAAGCTGGGTTGACTGTCACAGCTCAGTGAACAAACCAAGAAACAGGTGCTCCTCGGTCCCCCTCGGGGCTGGGGGGTTAGGGTGGGGACATGGAAACTAACATAAACAACATTCAGGACCCAGAGAAAAATTATATGAATGTTTTCAAATAACACAGGGTACCCTTTATGATATGATGTTGATATTAAGGGGGGGAAAGACTACAGTTATTGTGTAAAAGAACTTTTTTCTTTTTTAAGATGATAAAGAAAAGCACAAATGTTAGTAACTCTCTTTAGTGGGGTGTGAACACATGATTTTTTTTCCTTTACTTCCTGTATTTTCAAATATAGGGTTACTGAGCATGTTATTTCTATAATAGCTTTAAAAATTGTTATTTTTAAAAGAAGGAAGATAAAGAATTTTATTTAAAAGGCAGAGATGCAGTCAAGCACGAGCAATGTTCATCTCTGTTAGGATGGCTCCAGTCCAGAGTCACCTAGAGAAGGAATGGTCAGTCAGGTGACTGACAGCCCCCGCAAGAGGCTTTAACATCAGCAGAGACAGACGTCTATATGCATCAAGAACAGGTTTATTTCATTAATACAGTTCAGCAGAGAAAATACATATGTGACTATCAAGCATATGAAAAAACGTCATAACTCAGCAATAATCAAAAAGAGCAAATTAAAAACAAGCTTTCATATAACAAGGGAGATTGTTTTAATGAGAATACCCAGTGCTGGCGAGCTCACTGTGAAACGAGACAATCAACATTCACCTCTCCAGAACTGGCCAAGCACCTAGAAGCCAAGAAATACACTGACAGGACTCCTGTGGACACACCACAGACATCAAGCATGTGCAAAGGGGTTCACAACCAGCCCCGAAATTCAGGAGAAGAATTCAAAATATACAGGGGGAACGCTTTATATACTGTCATTCATCACAGAATAAAAAATAAGAAACAACCTGAGCGTGCAAAATATGAAAGTGAATAAAGCATGACAAAGCCACACGATAAAACCTTAAAACCATTATTTACAAGGAGCTGACAATATGTGAAGCAACAGTTAGAACTGGACATGGAACCGGCAGACAGACTGGTTCCAAATTGGGAAAGGAATACATCAGGGCTGTATATTGTCACCCTGCTTATTTAACTTCTATGCAGAGTACATCATGAGAAACGCTGGACTGGATGAACCACAAGCTGGAATCAAGATTGGCAGAAGAAATATCAATAACTTCACATATGCAGATGACACCACCCTTATGGCAGAAAGTGAAGAGGAACTAATGAGTCTCCTAATGAAAGTGAAAAAGGAGAGTGGAAAAAAGCTGCCTTAGAACTCAAATTCAAAAAACGAAGATGATGGCATCGGTCCCAGCAATCATGACAAACAGATGGAGAAACAGTGGAAACAGTGTCAGACTTTATTTTTTTGGGCTCCAAAATCACTGCAAATGGTGACTGCAGCCATGAAATTAAAAGATGCTTGGTCCTTGAAAGAAAAGATATGACCAACCTAGACAGCATATTAAAAAGCAGAGACATTACTTTGCCGACAATGGTCTGTCTAGTCAAAGCTATGGTTTTTCCAGTAGTCATGTATGGATGTGAGAGTTGGACCATGAAGAAAGCTGAGCACCAAAGCACTGATGCTTTTGAACTGTGGTGTTGGAGAAGACTCTTGAGAGTCCCTTGGACTGCAAGGAGATCCAACCAGTCTGTCCTAAAGGATTTCAGTCCTGAATATTCACTGAAAGGACTGATGCTGAAGCTGAAACACCAATCCTTTGGCCACCTGATGCCAAGAGCTGACTCATTTGAAAAGACCCTGATGCTGGGGAAGATTGAAGGCGGGAGGAAAAGGGGATGACAGAGGATGAGATGGTTGGATGGCATCACCGACTTGCTGGACATGAGTTTGAGTAGGCTCTGGGAGCTGGTGATGGACAGGGAGGCCTGGTGTGCTGCAGTCCATGCGGTCGCAAAGAGTTAGACACGACTGAGCAACTGAACTGATAATATGTGAACATTTCTAAGTCATGATGTCATTACAAAAAAGAGAACCTGAAAATCAAACTGCAAACGAGCTAGAAAATGAAAGCCATGCCAGAAGAAAGGCAGGGAGGAGAACCGTCACAGCGTGAATGGCGGGCGGGTGATCCTGTGATTTCCCTGGTCTCCCTGTTTCTGATCTGCAGCAATAGAATTGTACACTACTCGTAACAGGAGAAAATGAACCTCTTTCTAAAATGTGTCCTTTGAATTAGATTGAGGACAAGATTAAAAGTTTCAAGGCAAGGGACACTTGAGCTGTCAAGGTCTCCACGCTGACCGTAGCACAAAGGTACTGGGCCCAGCTTCTGGGCTTCCCATGAAATCTATTTCTGCCTCCGTCAACAGAAAAGCCCCAGGTGTTCACAGAGGTGGGCCACAACCACAGCCACTCTGCTGTTCAAGGGCCCCTGGCCCCACGTTTCTCCGGCTATTATCCAGGACACGGCGCCACAGACGCAGGGAGAGCACCAGCCACACTCCAGTGGGGGCTTCACAGAGGCTTTTGCTTTCAGTTTCCTTTAAAACTGAAATAAATAAAGAAACGCAAAAACGCAGGCCACATTCCACCCCACCCTAAAAAGTAACTGGGGCAATGCTTATTTAAATGAACTCAAAAAAGATGATAAACAATGATTTGGGAAAATGCTCACCTTGAACAATTTTCATAGTTACCTTTTATTAAGCACTGATAATACAGGAATGTCTGAACCAGGCACTTTTACAAGTACTGTATCTCTGTCTCTCATACCAACCCTGGAGAGGGCGATGGCACCCCACTACAGTCCTCTTTCCTGGAGAGTCCCATGGATGGAGGAGCCTGGTAGGCTGCAGCCCATGGGGTTGCTAAGAGTCGGACACGACTGAGCGACTTCACTTCCACTTTTCACTTTCATGCATTGGAGAAGGAAATGGCACCCCACTCCAGCGTTCTTGCCTGGAGAATCCCAGGGATGGGGGAGCCTGGTGGGCTGCCGTCTATGGGGTCACACAGAGTCAGACATGACTAAAGCGACTCAGCAGCAGCAGCATACCAACCCTGCAAAATACACATTATCATCCCTCTTTAGGTCACTAAGGCTCAGACTGTTAAGTGACTGGCCTGTCTTCAGACCATAAGGGATTAAACCTGGGATCCAAATGACTCCAGAGCCTGTGCTCCTTCCAGGGCACTTTACACCTCGCCCATTCCAGGGAAGTTTCCAATTAACACCAATAAACTACAAAAAATTAAAACAAGAAGACTGAAATCAATGGGGGAAGGCTAGAGACAAGAATCCCAGTTCAGAGTTTGTTAAATATAGCGCAGCAATGGTCATTTAAATAATAGATAGTATAAAGTGATCAAAGTCCTGTGGGAAAACCATGTAAACAACAACACAAAGCCTCTTTAAAGATCTAAGTTCAAAGAACTCCAATTCATAGGACCGATTCACTGCATGAAAATACTCCCCATGCTAATTTCCTCTTAGATGGATGGCCCTGTGGAAAGCGTCTCTGGAAAGGCTGTTTTTTGTCTTTTTTTTTTTTTTAGCCTTCTCCTGCAGGATAGCCTGACTTCTGGATTCCATTTCATCACTCAGGCGCCTAATGAACAGGTGGCAACATCTGGCCCAGTGAGACATGCTCAAAACTAAAGCCCAAACAATACCACACAAATTGTTCTCCACAGTGTAAAAACGATGAGTTTGCTAAAAAGAGCAGCAGGCCCAGTCCCAAGGCCAGTTCAGACCGTGTGACCAGGGAGAAGTCAATTTCTCTAAAGTTCGTTATCTTACTTGTGAGACTGATCGCTATTTCACAGGATTGTTGTAAAGGTAAAAGATGGTAACATACAGTCTCGTTTCAGCTGGTGCAGGATAAACCAATCTAGGCCCCCTCTGCCCTCACTTACTCTACTATCTTTCAATCAACAGATAACAAGGAGAGTTTCCTCAAGCTAAAAGCTATGTGTACGTCATTAACAGAATGTGAGAACAGACCAAAATAAATACTACTATATTCTTATGCCAGAACTATATCCCCCAACTTAAGGATGAGTTAACGTTTACTGAGTTACTACCTACGCCCAGATACACATTCTATTTAAGCCTGATAAGGATTAGGGGACGTACGTGTGACTATCTGGATTTTATGATGTGTGGGCAGACTGTTAAGTTCAAACACCTTCCTCAGGACGAGACAAGCTGGTGAAGCTGAGTCAGATGCAACTCCATGTCCCACCCCAGGTTCTTCCCAGTGAAAATAATATGATACCTACAATGGACTCTATGCAGCTGTTTAAAAAGACTGTATAAAAAGCACACACACACACACTCACTCACAAACGAGTGATGTCAAACTGCTGAACTCTGAGTGGGTCAACAGACGGCACCAATATCCTGGTCATGACACTGGCCTACAGTCACACAAGATGCTCGCTGCGGAGGAACTAGGTAAAGAGCAGGCAGAAATTTACTGCATGTGAATCTACAATTATCTCAAAATATTGTTTTTTTAAAGATTGGCTAGATCTAAAAAAAAAAAAAAATCAGGATTGGCTAGATCTGCACATACAGCTGTGGCCAGACTGTTCAATGGAAACGAGATTACAGAACGAAAAGCATAACGGTGCTGTGTAATCTTCAAAGGTGATACATGCATACATATACATATATATGCGCTTTGAAAGAGCTGAGGTGTTGACAGTATCTTCAGACGTGAGTTTACTGGTGGCTTTTCTCACCCTCTCTCCACCATCTTAAACGTTTTATGAATTTCTTGCGATGTGCAATGTTACTTTTATAAAGCCATGCAGGGGTGGAGGGGGCATGACACTGCTTCCCATCTGAAAATACACTGTTCAGATGGCTTCAGAGGCGGCACAGCCAGGCCTCACTGCAGTCCTCAGAGTCACCCTGTGATTAGAACTCACGTCTCTGCACTGTGGCCAGAATCCGAGAGTCTGAATACCACTGACCACTGCTCCACTGTCAGGCTCGATGCCAACCTTGTGAGCTCTGGCTCTGACGCTACAGTCAGTTCAAATCACATAACATCCCAAAAAGGTCCCCAGATGTCAAAGACAATGCATTTTCAAGGGTCTGTGCAATATTCAAATTATATACACCTTGTAATTAATGAGCCAATAGAGGGGTCTGGTGTGCGTTTATTCACACACGTGATCAGAGCAGAAAGAGCAGATTTGGAGTCAGACGTGAGCTGAAGTCCTGGCAACCTGTCAAACAGATGAGCACTCCACCTTCATGGCTAAGGATTGAACGAGTGCTCGCTGAACAGCCAACAAGCCAGGCAGAACCTGAGGCATTGCAACAGTGTCTGTTCTTCACACTTCTCAAGATGAGAAACCTTGCCGACACCAAACTCCAAGACCTCAAAAACACTCTGACAGTCTTTGGGACTGAGGGTTATGAAACTCATAAATACACGTAATAAGTCAGGGTAACATTTAAATGGATAAGACTTTTCTTCAAGGGCCAATAGCAAGTAAAATATCACAGCTCTTATAAGGATATCTGGTCTTTGCTTATCAATTGCCAACATATATTTTTTTCCCTAAGGAATGGGTAATATGGATGGTTTTCCTGAGAATTCAGCTTTTAAGGCTTGTTAACTTCTAAGCAAGTAAAAAAAAAAAAAAGAAAGAAAGAAAAACTCAGTGCAAAGTATAATCTTGGCTCCATTTCACCAACCACCACCAAAATAGTTGGGAAGGCAAGGCTGAAAGTCCCAAAACAGAAATGTATCTCTCCTTGCAATACACCAGGATTGAAACCAAATTACTTCAGTTACTTTCTGTTACTGTGAACCGAGGCTCTAAAAAGATAAGGTATGGGATATGAATCTTAGGAACCAAACAGTCTTAAATTAGATTTAACTCCTAACTTCTACTTTATAACTAAAAACAACATGAGCGGGAGACGTGGGAGGGGAGAGTTTTCAGGTGGTATGGGCTTCATCAGATGATGGAGCTTTATCGATTAACCAGTTATTCAGTTCAGTTCAGTTACTCAGTCGTGTCCAACTCTTTGCGACCCCATGAATCACAGCACGCCAGGCCTCCCTGTCCATCACCAACTCCCAGAGTTCACTCAGACTCATGTCCATCGACTCAGTGATGCCATCCAGCCATCTCATCCTCAGCCGTCCCCTTCTCCTCCTGCCCCCAATCCCTCCCAGCATCAGAGTCTTTTCCAATCAGTCAACTCTTCGCATGAGGTGGCCAAAGTACTGGAGTTTCAGCTATAACATCATTCCTTCCAAAGAACATCCAGGGCTGATCTCCTTCAGAATGGACTGGTTGGATCTCCTTGCAGTCCAAGGAACTCTCAAGAGTCTTCTCCACCACCACAGTTCAAGAGCATCAATTCTTCGGCGTTCAGCCTTCTTCACAGCCCAACTCCACATCCATACATGACCACAGGAAAAACCATAGCCTTGACTAGACGGACCTTAGTCGGCAAAGTAATGTCTCTGCTTTTGAATATGCTATCTAGGTTGGTCATAACTTTTCTTTCAAGGAGTAAGCACCTTAGTAACAGGTAAACACTATAACATGGAAAGAAAATGCTAATTCCAAATACAGAAGTGTAATTTACAAGAGAGAGGGAAGATCAGGGGATGAGCAACACAAGTCCTTGCAGTCCCATGATGGAGGGAAAAAAGAGAACAAGCAGGTCAACTAACCAAGGCTTGGAACAGATATCCGGCCAGGAGCAGGAAACCCAGAACCACCAGGCTGAGAGGGGAGGTAGGGACGGACAGGGAAAAGCACAGGCTGGGGCGTGAGACTGACTCTGGGGTCACATCCTAGCTCTTTCCACTACGGTGACCCTGAGCAAGCTTCTTGATCCTCTGAACCTGGATGTCCTCAGCAGAGAGCAAGGATAGGAACAGTGCCTCAGGGGGCCGCTGAGCAGACTCACTGAGCTGATCCATGTGGCACAGCGCTTGGCACACAGTGCATGTTCAACAGAGGCCAGTGTTACAATCAGCAATTACTGCACGCAGGTCCTGGCCCTTGCAAAGCTGAGTGACAGTGAATCAGCTGTGTACCCTTGCTGAAGCTTCAAAAACCCCTCAAATACAAGGCGGGTAGGGGGTGAAAACTGGCTTCCCCACCGGGTTGTGAAGGTTAGATGAGATAATCCACACATCTCACAGTCTACCCCAACTCCTGAGCTAGGGCACTCGGCCCTAAGCCAGGCACTCGCAGCTCTGAGCGCGGCTGTTACCATCTTCATGTCGGACTGAGGAGGGGGCTAGAGAGAGGCCCACAGCTGCGGGAGAAGCTCCTCTAATCGGCTGAGGCAACTCTGTTCTCACAACCTCTCAGAGCTCCCTGGGCTCCTTCTAGCAGCACGGTCCTGACCTCGCAGGGGTAAGGATCACAGGGAGGACCAGTTCAAACAAAGCCAACACTTACTGGAATTTCTGGGTCTGTGCTTCCTGGGGGGCCTCTTTGGCTTTAGCAAAGGCAGCACTGAGCTCTTCGATTTCAGAGTTAAGTTCTTCAACCTGGGTAAAAATAAGGAAGAGTGGTCGAGCATGCAGCTGGAATCTCCTCTCTGTGCATGGCCCAAAAGCCACTCCTACTGAACTGGGCGCCCTTATCACTGAGGGCTCTGTAGTCAGAACACTGGGACTTCTCGTGCGACTGTCTGCCAGCCGGACAACGTTAGGACAGGCACTTCACCTCTCTGAGACTTCAGCCCCTCAACGGTAACACGAGGATGCCACACTCACCCCACCGAAGCACTGTGAGGCGGGAACAACGTGATGTGCACAGGTGCCAACTTCATGTCCCGCTCAGGCTGAGGGTTACTATGGGGTTAGCCAAAACATTCCTTCGGGTTTTCTAACCATCCTAAAACACCCAAATGAACTTTTTAGCCAACATGATAGTACTGTTCACAGAGAGGACCTACCACACCACCCAGCCTGGCTCCTCCAGAACTTCGTCCCCTCCAGTGACCTTCTCCTACGGCCCAGACTCAGCCACGAACTCCCCAGCCAGCCCCTGGCCTCTGCGAGAAGCCAGCTGCTCCAGCACCCGGGCCCTGCACAGCGGCGAACTCCACCTTCAGCTGGGTCTCCAGCTCCCAACGCATGAGACGGACACGGACTGCGATTATGAACCAAACCTCCGCTGCGGCTGACCCCGGTGGTTACTCACACTCTTGCCTCCTCGGCTTCCCCAACCCCGGATTCCTGGTTATTAGCATCCTGCCCCTGCGGCCACCTTCCTCTCCTTATTTGTGAAACTGCCAACCCCTGCAGCCCAAGGCTCCGCCTTCTGGCCCGCCCTACGCTCTCCTTGGGTAAGGAGACCAGCTCACACGCGTAGAAGGCCGACTCCCAGACCCACACCTGCAGGCCTGGGCCGTCTCCAAGTTTGGGACCGGCATGTCGACTGCCTCCCGGACTCCTAACCTGACCAGTCCAGGCTGCTCCGAGTTGGCACCTCGTAAACAGTATTCTTGCACCCGCGCTGCCCCTCCTCTCAAGTCCTGCCTCTAATCACCAAATCTCCCCAGATTTACTTCTCATTTTTGTTATTTCCAATTTGATTTCTTGAATAAGCCCCACCCCTCCCCTCCTACTTGCTGTGATCACTGCTGACTCAGGCTTTCTGAATGGGGGCGGGGGGCTCGCCTCAGCACTGGCCTCCCTGCCTCCATCCTCTCCCCCGACACCCCGTCTGGATACAGTCTCATCCCCTGCGGGGGGAGTACGATCACAGCCCTCCTGCTCCAGAGCCTGCAATGGCCTTGCTACCCGAGCAGCTAAGCTCACGGACTTCCAGCACCGCTGCCCCCGCAGCCTCTCTGGCTCCTTCTCTTGCCTCACTTAAGCTCTGTACTTGACGCTCTGACAGGCTTCAACTGTTTTGCTTTGACAAACACACGAGGAGCTCTTTCCTAACTGAATGCTCTGGCCAGCGTTCTCTTCCCTGCATCAGGCGGCCTCCGCGTCTCCACCTGCCTCCCCAGCTAACTCTTGGTCCCCCTCTAAGGTTCAGCCCGGACACCTGCTCGCAGAGGAAGCACTCCGCCGAGCTGTTCAGAAGCTCCAGGAGTCCCTGAGGGTGCCTGCGGAGGTGCTCCCACATCCTCTCTAAGCGGGACCAGGCCCCCTTCCCTCCACCTGCACAGCCCCCTGTGCTCCCCTCAGTCACAGCCCCTCACGCTACCCTGCGTCTCCACTAGACTGTGTCTCCACTCTCTGTGCCGAGCAGTGACTGAGACGCGACTGACACGATCCCCACAACAGGAAGAACACAGAGAGCTGCCAGGCGCCACCCCGGATCCCCAGGGCAGCGGGCCAGGGAGCAGAAGTCACGGGAGACTTCCAGGTGGTGCAACTGGGGAGACGGGGGTGCCACCAACGCAGACAAAAGCAAGCGAGACTGCAGCGTGACGGTGGGATGAGGGGCGGTGATGGAGGTGCTGAGTGACTAGAAAGGACCAACGCGGAGGAGCCTGTGAACCATCCAGGTGAGATGTCCAGTCACGGCCTTGTCTCCCAAAACACCTCTATCTCAATCTTCTATTGTCTTTCAAAAGTCTGGACCTACTCTCCAACACGGGAGCCACTAGCCACTTGAGCTTTTGGGCACTTGAAACGTGGTCTGTCTGACTTGAGATGTGCTAAGCCTATTCGGACTTCAAAGACAAAAGTCCGAGTTTAAAAACGCTAACTAGCTCATTATTGTTTTTGTTTTCTGGCTTACATGGTGAAAGGATAACACTCGAAATTCACTTGTTTCTTTTTGCTACTTTTAATTGTGGCTACTAGAAAATTTTAAGTTGCATCTGTAACTCACATTACATTCATACTGGACATCCCTGGATTAGCCCCTACAGAAGAACTTCTAACGGACAGCACGACCCTTCCCCTACTTTCCACACTCATCTCAGCTCTCTCATAAATTTTTTACCCACAGCTAAAAATTTAGGGTAAGACAGGCCAGTCACAGAAGCTAACGAAGAAAAATCTCACTTCAGGTGTATCCGACATACCTCTTTTTCCTTTGCCTTTAATGCCATGGTTAGACCCTGAATGGCTTTATCCCTCTTTAAACTATTTTTCTTTTCCGTAGCAATTTCTCTTTCCTTCTCCCTCAGGTCTTCCCGAAGTGCCTAAATTAGATTAGAAACAGATTCACTAAGTTGATGCGTTCTAAGCAAAATGCACTGTAAATATATCTTTAAGAGCACACTCAAACGCAGTTATTCTATCTTCTTCCTGTCAACCTGTGATTAATGTTTCCAAGTAGCGCTGAGCGTCGCAGCATCAGCTCTCAGTTACCGTGTTGGCGCTCACGGCGACGGGGATGGGTGGAGAAAGGGGATCAAATCAGTTAGGATGATGACAGCTACTCCCACGGGAAGGACTCCAGTGTCTTCTGGGGCCTGAATTCAGTCACAGCAGAGCCTCGGAAACCGTACCGGGTTATTTGGGGGAAATAACAGATCATTAATTTCACTCCTTAATGCTACAAAAGCTAGCAGAGAATGTGGTTTGCTGAGACTGAATATATGCATTTGGAGTCTGAGTTCATTTCTAATCGCCACTGCCTCCCTTCCGGGCTGTTGTGAGGATCAAATGAGATGATGGACATGAAAGCGCCTTCCCTGCTGCAGGCATTACTCAGACGTGGGCAGCTGAGACTGGGGGACCCCGGAACAGGGGCTCTGCTGTCAGACTGGTGGGTCTGAATCCTCGCTGCACCTCTTCCAGCTCTGTGACCCTGGAGACGGGGCCTCCCCTTTCTGAGCCTCATGGGTTACGTCTGCAAAATGGGAATGCCCACTCCACTAAGTCATCGCCAAGGTTACCAAACCCTCTCTCACGCACCTAAGGCTTAACTGGCAGGCAGTGCTCAGTGACTGACACCTGCCGTCACACAGAATTACCTGCTGCGCCCGGAAAAAAGCTGGAGGATACATCCTCAAGACACTTCAAAATGCATCAACATACCTGGATCCTCTCTTCAAAGCGATTTCTCTCCTTTTCCCGCTCCATCTGTGCAGCCTAAGAAAAAGCGCTCATTGGTGCCCGGAAGGAACCCACAGAACAGGAGCTCCCCCAGAACAGTGAGAGTGAGCACTCCATTTACTTTCTGTCTCCCGCTGCTGAGGCCCTCACGAATCCAAGCATCCACTTCTTACGTCTCACCTGAAGTCCGCCCAAGGGAAGAACACAGAGACAAGTAACCCCCACCGGCTGACCACCAGCCCCAGGGAGCACAAACCAAGGAGTTGCAGGATGGGGCCAGAGCCACTACTGTGCGGCACGCAGGGAGCATGAGGGGCCAGAGGGAGGGGCAGACGCAGCCCATCACGGCCAAAGGCAGCCAGGGAGGCCACAGGGCTCACGGCTGGGTCGGGACGGAGATGAGCCTGCTCCACAGAAAGACTGAGACGCTCCCTGCACTCTGAATCGTCCCTGGGCAAGAACGGACCTGCGGCCACCCTGGGTCCAACCAGAACCAGAAGATTTCCGCCGGGGCTGCCTGCACCTCCAGGCCTGCCCACCTGCTTCAAAAAGCCAGCCGTGGGAGCCAGGCAGAGGGCAGGGGCCCGGGGGCTGTACCAGCAGCCCACCTCCTGGAGCCAAGGAGAACAGAACAACTCTCGAGCGCGTCTCCACACTCAGCGAGGGGCCCATGAGCTCCGCCTCGCAAGGCACCAAGATCAACCAAGGTGGAACGCTGACCCGCTCCGAGTGCTGCCAGGCCCCGGTGCAAGTTACTGCCGTTCCCCACCGCCTCTGAAGCTTCAGACCAGAGCTGGCCTCAAGCCCGCCTCTAACCCCAGCGACAAAACAGGTATATACACCACCCTACAAACAGCCCGATGGATGAAAGCAGAGTTCCAGGCAGCAGCACACGAACACATGTGAAACAGAGGCGTTCAGGCACGGACTGTAGTTTTAACCAACTCTACAAACACCCAAGACTGGAAAGGAAAAACCTGCCAGGGCCCCTGGCAAAGGAGGATTTCTGCTAATTCCTCAGCTTACAACAGGGACCTGGTATTTTGAAGGCCAGGGTGTGTGACTGTGGGAACTGAATATCCACTCATCCCACG
>SJXQ01007059.1:82195-94893 GCA_006408695.1 Aepyceros melampus
TGTGTATAAGAGACATCCCCTCCACCCTGCACCACCTCCCCCCACAGCCAGCAAGTGCAAATACCAGCCCCGATCAAATGTCTGTGCTTTGCAGTCTGAAGCATACACATGGTCAAGAGGCTGACTACAATTTTTAACAAGGACGGGCATTATTCAATTCAGCTGCATTTTAGTTATGCCACTAAAACGTATTCCCAATAATAAATGTTCTAACTTTTCATTTATCATCTTTGTATTTTACAGTTACTGTAGCAATAAAATTTATACTCGGCAGTATGGTGCAATTTTCCCCTACTAATGGAATTATTATTTTTGTTTGTGTTTTAAAGCCACAGAGATAAAATTTACTCCTGACAATGTGTCTGCTTTTGCTCTTAATGCCTCCTTATTGTAACTGAGAAATATAATAATAGAAAGCCAGAAAACATATATGTTTACTGCACGGCGAGGTGGAGCAAGCTCCAAGGAGATCAGCCCCAGTTCTGTTGCCAGAAGAACAGGGCAAGTCCTCTCATCCGCTGAGCCTCAGTTTTCTCTTCACTCAAATGGGAACACTGGCTGCCTCAAATAGCTGTTATAAAATCAGATGCGATAAAGCATGTCAAGTGCCAGGCCTAGGATCTGGGCCAAAGTAGGACCTCAATAAATGTTAGTTCTTGGAAGGTAGGAGGGAAGCTCAAGGAGGGGTTACATGTAAACTTATAGCTGAGTCACACTGCTGTACAGCAGAAACCAACAACACTGCAAAGCAACGATCTTTGAATTAAGACACTTTTAAAAACATGTTAGTTCTCTCCTTCCTTTATAGAAACTTCTCGTTACAAAATCTGGCACAAGAGATGAGACAGACAGCAAGACCGAAGGAGAGAAAGGGTTTAGAGAAGCGGCTCTAACCCAGCTTTCCACCCAATACAAGAAAGAACTTTTCTGGGAACACCACCCTCACTATTCTTTTTAACCCTCAACATTTCCTCTTGATTCTTTCCTGGTTATGGTTCTTTGGGAAAAGCAAGGGCTTTTCCTTAACAGATGCTGAGAGTTCGGGGCCAGGACAAGTACCTTCAGCAGGTGCTTGGTGGACGCAGCACAGAGCCACAGGGGGTCAACCACACAAAGGCCCCAGGAAACGGGACAGCGGAGAAGCCAAGACTCAGAAGCCACAAACCCAGCCTCTGGCCAGAGCCCCTGCCTTTCCATGGGCCCTGCCTCCACTCAGGTAGGGGAGAGACTCGGGGCCTCACGAGGCGTACAGTCATGCCGGAGAAGCGAGAATCACACGCAGGAAAATCAAGTACCCAAAACCTGGCGCTGGGCTACAAGTCAGGGACCCGCGTCCTAATTCCAGCTGTGGCCTTTATAAGCGGTTTTGCTGCGCTCCTTCCCTTCTCCAGACCTGAATTCCCCGCCTCGACGAAAAGGAGGTTTTTCAGAGAAAGCTGCCCAGCTCCCAGGATAATGATGGAAGGCGAATGAACCTGAAAGCATCTTATCAATGGCGAAGTGTGACATGCACACGGGATCGCCACTGTGGCCAGAGGAGTCTGCGGAGAGGCTGAGGTGTGGCCCGCAGGCAGCCACGGGACTCAGCCTGGGCCTCCATGGCGGGAAGGCAGCAGCAGTCACCGGGGCGGCAGAGAACAGGAAGCAGAGGAGTCCTGCCAGGGCAAAGCCAGAGCGGCAGGGGCAGGGCACGCTTAGTATCTGTGTGCCACTTGGGGTGAGGCGCTGGTGGAGAGCAAGCTGGAGCAGGGGAGTCACCGTGAATATCCGTATGTAGAAACTCTGCCCTGGGAGGCTTCCTTGACATCACCCTGCCCACCCCTTACCCAGCCCTGTGGACTCTGCTTCCCAAACGTCCACCCAGTCCCCGCCAACAGCTCATCACGAGTCTCTCAGCTCAACTACTGAACTCACCTCCTAACTTGCCTCCCTGCCTCCACCCCGGCTCCCCCCACAGAACATTCCCCACTCAGCCTCCAGAGTGACCTTTAAAAAAAAAAACAAAAAACAAAGCTCTGATTGTGTCAGTGGCTTAAAACTCATGACTGTTTTCCTGAGACTGAGGATAAAGACCAAAATCTCTAGCGTGGCCTCAAGACCCTGAAAACGAGCCCGAGCCCTGAGGCATGCTGGACCACCTGAGACCTGCACATTCCCTTCTCCTTCAGGACGCTCCCCTCTCCCCTGGCTAAGGCCTACTTGCCCCCAGGTCTCATCGCCAACGCTGCCCCCCCGGCCACAGGCCTCTAGTCACACACCTGCTGCCGCTGCGCTTACTCTCAGGGCGCCCTTTCCTCTCTGAGCTCTTTCCCAATTTGTATTTACAGATCTGCATTCCCAAGTGTTTCATCCCCATCACTGCTTCCAGAATGCAAGCCCCACTGTCTGTCTGGATCACCGCTCTATTCTCAGGAACCTAGGCCAGGACCGCACATAACAACCGCTTAAGAAATATTTCCTGAATAAATTAATTAAGCTGATCAGATCAAGAAAGGGCCCCAGTCTCCAGGCTAGGCACTTGGGGAACCGATGCATACCAGCGTGGGCGCCCGCCATGGAACGCTCAGCCCGGTGTGCTGGTCTCCAAGCGTGCGTGGGGCCTTTGTGGGTCTGGGTCTCCATGTACACACGCCTTGCTAGAAACAAGGTCTGGCCAAGATCCGCAGCAGGCAGGGCGCTGAGCATGCCACAGACCAAATCCCACGACTGGTTTCCCGGCTTGGTAAGGTCGATTTGACTCCCTGCCCAGAGAACGACGTTGCTTCCAAACAACGACAAAAGCAAGCACTGAAAACAACGTATTCAGGGAGCCCCTGGCAGCCCAGTGCTTAGGCCTCGGTGCTTTCAGTGCCGTGGGCCCAGGCTCCGTGAGAAACCAAGAGCCCGCAAGCCACCCGGCAGGGAAAAGGAAAAAACAAACACCACCACCACTGGGTTAGTCTGGTTCATTCATTCATCCGTCACTCATCCACTGAGAAGACACCACGTGTGCAAGGTCGGCGCAGCCCCGAGAAGCCTGGACCACGGCCCTCTAGTCTCCCGAGCCCACAGCCGTCCACGCTGGCTGCTGCCTGGGAGACGCAACAGGGACCGTGGAGCCCAGCCCAGCACAGCTGTGGGCATTTCAGCCGCTCCGTCATGTCCAACTTTTAGTGACCCCGTGGACAGCAGGACCCTCTGTCCATGGGATTTCCCAGACAAGAACACTGTAGCGGGTTGCCATTTCCTTTTCCAGAGGATCTTACCAACGTGGGGATCGAACCTGCATCTCCCGCCTTGCAGGCAGACTCTTTACCACTGAGGCACCAGGGAAGTCCGTGCAGCGCAGCTTGCCCCAGGCCGCCGTGGAGCTCCGCCGCCAGGACCGCAGAAGCGCGACCACACGAGCTTCCAGCCGGGCCCTTGGCCGGTCAGCACCAGGAGGTCTTCATCATCTCGCAAGTGAGACTCGGCGCTCTTGTGTCGCCCCCGTACTCATAAACGCCCTCTGTGGTTGTGCCCCCATCACACCCCGTTTACATGCTCACCACCGCCCATGTGCTCTGAGTAAAGGGAAGTCTCTTTTCCAATCCTCAGCACGTTTACCTAAGAAATGCTTATGAATGAATGAACACCAATTGAGACACAGACTCTCCTCTGACCTGTGACTGCTGTTCAATAAATATTTAAATTAACTAACTGATTAATTGATTAAAATAATAGTTTTCCATTTGTTTAATGCAGTAGAGCCCTTCCTTTAATGAAATACTACAAGGGACCCTAGTACAGAAAACACACACAAAAATGAGCTACTCTGGCTGAAGCCCCACACTCTGCCCCCGAGCCTCACCCACCTCGGGGCTCCCTCTAAGGCTCCAAGGCCCTCGGCCTCTCACAGCGATGAAAACGAACGAGCTGCGGAGGAAACTGACAATATAGCTGGATTGCACAGACACGTCGCTAAGGAAAGAGGCCAGGCCCGAACGCGCAAGCGCAGCAGACGACTCCTGTTCTCTAAGTTCAAAACCAGGCAGGACCGGGCAGTGCAGATGCTCGCAGGGAGCGCTGGGGTGAGCTCCATGCAGGGGCGTGAGCTCCGGGGCGAGCTCCGCGCAGGGGCGTGATTCCGGGAGCACAAAGGAAACGTCCAGGGGCCTGACAGCCTCCTGGTCTGTGGTCTGGACGGTGGCCCCATAGCCGTGCTCGCTCCACGAAAAGCATCACGCTGTACACTTACCATCGGCACATTTTCCTGTGTCATGTTTTTGTAACATACTTATAGGAAATGGTTAGATAGATGAGATACTTAGCATCACCGGCTCGATAGACACAAGTTTGAGCAAACTCTGGGAGGTGGTGAAGGACAGGGAAGTCTGCCCTGCTGCAGTCCCTGGGGTTGCAGTTGGACAGGACTTGCCAGACTGAACAACAACATTACATTTTAAGTTTGTTGAAAAATAAATAAAAATGAAAACTCCTCAGGGTACTGAGAGCAACTGGCTTAAAAACACAAGGCTCTCTTCTCCTAGCGCAACCAGCCACCGCCACCACCAAGCCCAGGTGATGAGCACAGGTACTCACGAGGCTTTGATGAGCAGCCGCTCTCTCTCCTGCAGCTCCCGCTTCAGGCTCTCTACTTCCACCTTGAGCTCGATGTTCTTCGGGACAAGATCAGGAGAGAAAAGAAACACGTGAGACACAGGCCATCCGAATCCTTTAGTGGGGAACCCGCCTTCAGCTTGAACTGGCTCCCACCTCTTAACAGATAAAATGCTCTTAATGGGCAGATGTTAGATTCAAACCCTCATTAGCCTCGGGGCACAGGGAAAAGGGGGTTATTAAGCACTGGTGGGCTCCAAAGAAAGCCCTGGATTTCTCAAGGCCTGGAACAATTATGTAAATTTTCCAAGCATCTAACAGCCAGAGCACTCAAACACTGAGGCATAAATGTCAGACAAGTGAGGCTGGTTTAAAAATTGTTTGCCCTCCGCCAAGCAAATTTACAAGCAACTCTGCAGTTTGTTTTTCCCATTCCAAGGCAATTACTTCTGGTTGTTTACAATCATGCATGTGGTGGTTGGAGCAATGGGAACGTGTTGCAGCTTCAAAAAAACATGCGGATGGGAAGCCACATCACTGCCTGTCTATTTCAGTGTGAGATTTCGGGATACCCCCTTCCCAAAGAGCCGCGACTGCATGGGGCCCGCTGCCTGGAGGGGGCGCCACAGGGCTCTCCAGCCAGCTTCCTCTTAACTGACCGAAACAAAGGGAGACTCGCAGGGCCTTCGGCTTGCAAGTCCTGTGACAACCCAAAGGCAGGATCTTTGGCACACAGATCACAACATCAGGCTGTGGGGCAGAGACAGGCTTTGAGAACCAGCTCACCACTGTCCTCAGACAGGTTAGATGAATTCACCCAGCACAGAGGTGGGTCCAAGTGTGTGGTCTGCGGAGGGCTGCTGTAGATCCAAGATTCCTCTAACCCTGTACCTGCTTGATTCTAATAATGTACACCAACCTGACATTCTATTCCCTAATACATGTATGTCATTGTAAATAAAAATAACATTTCCAGTACCATTTACAATCTCAGAGGACATGCCTCCCTCCTTTCAGCCAAACAGCCCCAAAGGGTAGAATACCCCGACGGAGAAATCTGCCAGGATGGGAAAGGCAAGGCCTTGGGACTTGAGGACTGTTCAGTCGCTCGGTCATGTCTCACTTTTTGCAACCCCGTGAACTGCAGCACTCCAGGCCTCCCTGTCCTTTACTATGTCCCAGAGTTTGCTCAAACTCATGTCCATTAAGTCAACGATGCCAGACCTGGCTTCAAATTCTGTCTCCACTCGTTAATAGGCAGAAACTGCACTGAGTCAGCAGATGCTCGTCCACTCGTTCCTTCCCATGACAGACACACATCAACCCCTGTCACAGGCCGAGCACCGGCTAAGCGTCAAGGCCGCCGTGGTGGGCAAGGCAGACACAGCCCCTGCCTTCCTGCTCATATCCAGCACTAAAGCAGAAGTGGGAGCCTGTAAATGACCTTAGAAACACAAGCCCAAGGGACTTCCCTAGTCAGGGAACTAGAGCCTGCAAGCTACAATGAAAGGTCTTGCAACTAAAAAGATCCCACACGCAACAGCAAAGACCCCATGTGCCACAAGACGGGACAAATAAACATTAAAAGAAAAAAAAATCAGTTCTAATGAGGTGGATGACGCTGGAGCCGATTATACAGAGTGAAGTAAGCCAGAAAGAAAAACACCAATACAGTATACTTACACATATATATGGAATTTAGAAAGATGGTAATGATAAACCTGTACGCAAGACAGCAAAAGAGACACAGATGTATAGAACGGCCTTTTGGACTCTGTGGGAGAGGGAGAGGGTGGGATAGGTTGGCAGAGTGGCAGTGTAACATGTGTGATATCATAAGTGAAACGAATCACCAGGCCAGGTTTGATGCAGGATGCAGGATGCTTGGGACTGATGCACGGGGATAATCCAGAGAGAGGGTGTGGGGCGGGAGAGGGGAGGTGGGGGTCGGGATTGGGAGTTCATGTATACTCGTGGCTGATTCATGTCAATGTATAGCAAAATGAATACAGTATTGTAAAGCAAAACAAACTAAAAAAAATAAAAATTAATAAAAAAAAGAAAAGAAAAGAAAAAAAAAGAGCTCTCATCACAAAGGGGGAAAAAAATCTTAGAAAGGAAAAGGAAGAAACAGTCCTTGCTGCCCTCTCAGATCCCTCAGTGGGTCACGTGGCAAACACGAGGCCCAGCTGCCCTGGTGGATTCGAGGACTGGATGAGCTGACCAGCGAGGCGCGGCGAGGAGACAGGACTCAGGCAGTGCCGTTTCCTTCACCACCAGACAACGGAGAGTAAGGAAGCCATCTCCGCAGAACTTTTCCTGGGAAAACTGACCTCTGCATAAAGGACACTTGGTGTCAGCACACGTCTTCAACTGTGGTTTTGGGAAAACTGCAGAAACCCCTTCAAAGAGAAGATTCCTCTTCCAGCTCTCCAAAGGGCAGAGAGCTTCTATGTAATAGGTGACATCATATGTTCTAAGTGGTTTGCTTTCTGATGAACCAACTGGCAGCCCCAGACCAGCGAATTTACAAGACTACACGGCTAACATGTCCGCGAGATTATTCTTTGCAAGCCTGATACTTCAAGCTAAAACTTATATACATGGTGATTGAATTTTCCAAACCAAAAATCAAAACACCATATAAGTATCAAACTGAATATCATTATAAAAAAGGATGAAGAAGCTCTTAAACCACTATTAAGGAAACATATACAAGATATTGTTAATATCAAAGCAGAACATGCTCACATTTATGTGAAGAGGGCGTTGATACAGAATATACACACACACAACAGCTGCTTGCAGACACATAAAATTTCTCTGCCTGAAGAATTAATCATATTGGTTAGATCTAGGGAACCAGGAGACAAGGATGGAAGATAGTCTTTCCAGTGTATACCTTGTATATGTTTTGATTCTGAACCATGTACATCTACCCAAAATATTAAAATTTAAATAAAAGTACAATCAAATCAAGCCATCTAGCCAAGCAGTGGAAGAAGAGGAGCTGAAACCACATAGCACAGTGAGGCAGGCAGACCCACGGTCAAAACCCACCTCCCGGCGCAGCTACACGGCAGCAAGCACGTTACTGATCTTTCCTGAGCTTCAGTTTCCTCTCCTGCAAGATAAAGATCATTTCCACGGGACAAGACTGTCTTGAGAATTAAAAGAAGATGATGAAGGTAGAAACACCCAGGACAGGTGCCTGGCCAAGAGGAAGCAATTTCCTCCGTTTAGATTTCCTAACGCCCATATGTGTCCTGAGGCGCATGAGGAGGAAGTGTTTCAGGAGACAGGCTTTTCTGTAAAATTCTGATTGCATCCCCACCGCTTTCCCAAAAGGGGAGATCCTCATTGTCTTTCTCTCCCACAATAAAGGAAAAAAAATTGGGTCTTGAGGGACAAGGGAACTTTTTAATTCTTGAAAAGGCTCAGTACAATACAATACAAAAGTTTCCACTGGTGCAAACTTCAGAAGAGGAAAAAAAAATGGAATAAGTCTCAGGCCAAGGGCTAATCTCCTAGAGAAAGTCAAGAAAGGGACACTAAAACATTGTTTGTACTCCTGCCTTTTCAAGAGAGCCAAGTTCTTTTTTCAACTTCCAGACCACGGTTTGTTTTCAGGCAGAGGCTTCTAGGTCAAGGCTTGAGATAGGAATAGACTTTTAAGCAAGCATGCAAGGAATACAGAAGAGTCGTGTCACAAAACAAATGACAACCCTAACTCTGGGCTGCCGATGGAAGCCTCAATAAGGCAGTGATGATCTCTGTCAAGGGCTGACTGTGTGCTGAGGCTTTTCACCTACCAACTCGTTTTAATCCACACAAATAACCCCAGGACAAAGGGGTTATCACTTAACTCTGGAAGCAAGCCCAGACAGCTGAAGGGACTTGCCTACAGTTACACAAGCTAGTGAGTAACAACAGGATTCAGTTCCAAAGACATGCCACCATTTCACTCTGTCTCCATTATAAATAATGAGAAAACAGCAACTGAGATATGCTAAGTCAGAATTCCATTTTAAGAAGAGAGAAAGACTCCATTAAAATCAATCTTGCATCGCTTTGCTTAATATTAAGGTCATTCTATTATTTTTACGGTCCCTGTAATCAATCCAAATGAACAGAAAGCAGTGCTATCTATCTGTGCCCAGTTTGGGAGCAAAAATTAATTGAGCCGCTGCCCCGAGTGGCCACGAGGAAGGACGCCGGGCGCGGCACGCCGAGCCGGGCACTCACGGTTTTGCAGGCGCGCTCCGTGCGGCCGCCACGCTCCCGCTGCAGGCTTTCCTCGAGGAAATAGATGCGGAGCTTTAGGTTAAAGTTTTCTTTCTTCAGTTCAGTGATTTGCTAGAAAACAAGCACACGTGGGTTATGGAAAGTGAGGTCTGAGAGCCGAGACCTGCACGACGCCCACAGCTTCCAGCGCTACAAAGGGAGGAAGAGCTCAGCTCTGCTACAACCGCACAGACCCAGGATGAAGAGCCAGAGGCAGGACAGTCTGAGCACAGAAATGAACACTGACTGAGTGCAGAGAGAATTCACGCCTCCACACTGGAAGCAAGTTAGTAAAGGAAAGGGAAGGAGGAAGGGAAGCTCTTCTTTACAAAAGAAATGAAGTTAACAAATCAGAGAGCAGCAGGGAGAGAAAAGCACCATTATGCAACTGCTACAGTCGACTCACACACCCAGGTGGAAACAGACGGCGCGGGCCGAGATCAGCGCACAAACGCATCGGGTGAAAGAGCGCTGGGGCACGGTGTCCCACCCTCTCAAGACGGTCACCCCACGGATGGCCTATCACTTGGGAAAACATAGCGTCACCATTTAGAAGCCTAGCAGACATCACCCTAATCAACAGAAGATATTACCACTACCCCTGGTGGGACAGACTGACATGCTGTGCCTCCCGAAGTCAGTCACTGAAAGTAAGCAATTTCATTTAAAAATGCTAAAATACCTATAATCTTCTGTTTTTTTTTTTTGGGGGGGGGTGGGACTTAACGGCTTGTGAGATCTTATTTCCCCAACCAGGGAACTGAACCTGGACCCTGGCAGTTAAAGCACCAAGTCCTAACCACTGGACTGCCAAGGAATTCCCAAAATACCTACAACCTTTAACCTACAACTAATCCAGAATTGTCGGACTTCTCTGGTGGCGTAGCAGATAAAAACCCGCCTACCAATGCAGGGAACACGGGCTCGATCCCTGGTGCAGCGAGCTTCCACCCGCCATGGAGCAACTAGGCCCGCACCTACTGAGCCTGAGTGGGGCAGCAGCTGACGCCCGTGAGCCCAGGGCCTGTGCGCTGCAACGGGAGGAGCCACGGCAGTGAGCAGCCCCTGCTCGCCGCCAACCGGAGGAAAAAGCCTGCACGCAGCAAGGAAGACCCAGGGCAGCCAGAAATAACCACAAATTTTAAAATGTTTAATCAAGAGTAGTCAATCAAACAAATCCAAATTGAAGGGCGCTCTACAAACAACAGACTCGGACTCTCCAGAAATCTTCACGACAATCTCACAACAAAAAGGGCTGGGGGATCTCCTGAATGAATGGAAGTAACAGAGGCCTGACTACAAAGTACAAGAAAATCATACAGTGACTCTTGAAGTCTTTCTGTGCTCTATGGAGACAGCTGGGGGACTCCACCGGCAAGAGTATTACGAGTTTGTAAGAGAATGTCCTAGGCAAGAGATTCATGTTGAAGTTCTCAAAGGTGCTGTCATAATATCTGCAATTAGCACCCTAATGAGGGGAGAAGGAGAGGAAAAGAGATAAAATAGATGTAACCAATTTAAAAGGACTGAAATCAAACTGTATTCCCTGACCATAATGGACATAAACTTGGAAATCAATAACAGAAAGAAAACTGGGAAATTCCCAAGTACTTAGAAATGAAATAGCACATCTCTAAACAATCTACAGGTACAAGAGGAAAGCAAAAGACATTTCGAATAAATGAAAATGAAAATAAATCAAAATTTGTTGGATGCAGTTACAGTAATATTTAGAAGGAAACGTATACTATTAAATGCTTTAGAAAAGGAAAAATATACATATACACTTTCTATATGATAGCTCAGTTGATAAAGAATCCACCTGCACTGAGGAGGCCCTGAGTCGATAACTGGGTTGGGAAGATCCGCTGGAGAAGGGACAGGCTCCCCACTCCAGTGCTCCTGTCGGGAGAATTCCATGGACGGTGTAGCCCGTGGGGTCGCAAAGACTCAGACACGACCGAGCGACTTTCATTCACAAGGAGCTGCCGCGCAGCCCAGGGACTCCGCTCCGCAGCGCCAGGACTCCGTTCTGCAGCGCCTGGACAACGCTCCGCGCAGCCCAGGGACTCCGCTCCGCGCTCTGCGATGAGTCTCAGCGCTTCCTCCCCACAGAGTCGCTATGTGTGTTCTACACGGATCTGTATGAGGTTCACTTTGCTGTCTAGCGGAAACTAACAGGACACTGTGAACCAACCACACTCCAATAAAAACAACTGTTTTTCACAAAGAGTATTTCAAATCGATAATCTAAGCTTCTATTTTAGGAAACCATGAAAAGAGCAAAAGAGACCCAAAGCAAAAAGAATGAAGATAATAAACATAAGGGCAGAATCAGTGAAAAGGAAAAGAGGAAACAACAAGGAAAAATCACTTTTAAAAGATGGCTCTTTCAGCGATTAATGAAACTAATTATACCTCTAGCCAAACTGGTAAAAAAATAAATAAAAAGAGAGCAATGACATAACCATATCAAGAATGAAAGAGGAATTATTACAGACCCCATAGTTACTAAAAAGATAATATGAGAATAATGGATACAAATCTATACATGTAAACTGGAGAGCTTAGATGAAATCACACAATTCCTTCAAAGCCACAAATTATCAAAATTCACCAAGAAGAAATTAAGAGAAACTGAACACTCCTATAGCTATTTTAAAAATTTATAATTAAAACCTTCCAAGAAAGAAAATCCCAGGATGATTTCAGTGTCAATTTCTACCAAATATTTAAATCTCTACCAATTTTATACCATCTCTTCCAAAAAATAGAAAATGAGGGAACTTCCCATTTCATTTTAGGAGGGCAGCATTACCCTCATAAAACCAGACAAAAATATTATAAGAAAACTACAGACTAAACCCTCTAAATGACAGACTCAAAATCCTCAACTAAATTTTTAAACATTCAGTTCAGTTCAGTTGTTCAGTCGTGTCCGACTCTTTGTGACCCCATGGACTGCAACACGCCAGGCTTCCCAGTCTATCACCAACTCCCAGAGCTTGCTCAAACTCATGTCCATTGAGATGGTGATGCCATCCAACCATCTCATCCTCTGTTGTCCCCTTCTCCTCCTGCCTTCAATCTTTCCCAGCATCAGAGTCTTTTCAAATGAGTCAGTTCTTCGCATCAGATGGCCAAAGTACTGGAGCTTCAGCTTCAACATCAGTCCTCCAATGAATATTTAGGACTAATTTCCTTTAGGATGGACTGGTTGGATTTCCTTGCAGTCCCAGGGACTCTCAAGAGTCTTCACCACCACAGTTCAAAAGCATCAATTCTTCAGCACTCAGCTTTTTTTATGGTCCAACTTTCACATCCATACATGACCACAGGAAAAACCATAGCTTGGACTATACAGACTTTTCTCAGTTAAGTGATGCCTCTGCTTTTTAATATTCTGTCTAGGTCTGTCATAGCTTTTCTTCCAAGGAACGAGCATCTTTTAATTTCATGGCTGCAGTCACCAACTGCAGTGACTTTGCAGCCCAAGAAAATAAAGTCAGTCACTGTTTCCATTGTTTCCCCGTCTATTTCCCATGAAGTGATGGGACTGGATGCCATGATCTTCGCTTTCTGGATGTTGAGCTTTAAGCCAACTTTTTCACTCTCCTCTTTCACTTTCATTAACAGGCTTTTGAGTCCCTCTTCACTTTCTGACAGAATGTGGTCCACTGAAGAAGGGAATGGCAAGCCACTTCAGTATTCTTGCCTGAGAACCCCATGAACAGTATGAAAAGGCAAAATGATAGGATAGCAAAAGAGAAACTCCCCAGGTCATTAGGTGCCCAATATGCTACTGGAGATCAGTGGCGAAATAACTCTAGACAGAA
>SJXQ01007059.1:95376-108495 GCA_006408695.1 Aepyceros melampus
ATGCGAAGAGTTGACTCATTGGAAAAGACTCTGATGCTGGGAGGGATTGGGGGCAGGAGGAGAAGGGGACGACCGAGGATGAGATGGCTGGATGGCATCACGGACTCAATGGACATGAGTCTGAGTGAACTCCGGGAGTTGGTGATGGACAGGGAGGCCTGACATACTGTGATTCATGGGGTCGCAAAGTGTCAGACATGACTGAGCGACTGAACTGAACTGAAACTTCATACAGATTTCCGTAATGACTGTAACAATTTACAATTCCACCAACAGTGTACAAGGGTCTCCTTTTCTCTCTAACCTTGCCAGCAGTTGTTATCTCTTATCTTTTTGATAGTAGCCATTCTAACAGATATAAGAGGATATTTCACCATGGTTTTGACTTGCATTTTTCTGTTGATTAATGATATTGGGTATCTTCATATACCTGTTGGCCATCTGTATATCTTCTTTGGAAAAATGTGTTCATGATCTTTTGTCCATTTTAAGTTGGATTATTTTATTTTTGTTATTGAGTTGTATGAATTCCTTATATATATTTGGATATTAACCTCACCTTTTCTCTCTAACCTTGCCAGCAGTTGTTATCTCTTATCTTTTTGATAGTAGCCATTCTAACAGATATAAGAGGATATTTCACCATGGTTTTGACTTGCATTTTTCTGTTGATTAATGATATTGGGTATCTTCATATACCTGTTGGCCATCTGTATATCTTCTTTGGAAAAATGTGTTCATGATCTTTTGTCCATTTTAAGTTGGATTATTTTATTTTTGTTATTGAGTTGTATGAATTCCTTATATATATTTGGATATTAACCTCAATAGATACGTGGTTTGCAAATATTTTCTCCCATTTTGTAGCTTGCCTTCTCATCTTACTGATTATTTATTTTGCTGTGCAGCTTTTTAGTTTGATAAAGCTGTTACTGACTAGGGTTCTTGGCTTCCTTAATCAATAGAGATTGATCAGAGGCCAGACAAGAAATTCAGGCAAGGCTTTCTTGGGGCCCCAGCTGCAGCAAGTGGGGAGTAAGAACAAATAACAGGTTCCCTTGTTGTTCACTCCCTGAGTGGGGTGAGCCTGATCCTTATGTGGGATGAGGGTAGGGGCTGTGTTTTGCCCACCCCTTAGGTGGTGTGGTATGTGCAGGGGCCATGTGCAGGATGCTGCTTTTGCTCCTAACCCCTGGCCTTTGCTCCAGGCTTTCAAAAGAGGCAACTGGTTTTTTGTTTGTTTGTTTGTTTCTTTTGTCCTGAATTTGCCCCAGCTGCACATGCACCCAGTTATTTTTAGTTCCATGTAGTTTCTTTGTACTTTGTCGCTGCAAAAGAGATACGGCTAGGTATAAGCATTGCAGCACTGCAGTAAAGGGTCCCAGGTCCCAAGTCCCAGCCTGTCTCACAGGCACTTGTTTGTTTTCACTTCTGTTGCTTCTGCTTTAGATGTTATACACAAACAATCAGTGCTGAGACCAATATCAAGTTTTTCACCAAGTTTTCTAAGAGTTCTGTGGTTTCAGTACTTACATTTAAGTCTTTAATCCATGTGGAATTAATTTTTGTGAGAGGTGTGAAGGGACTGTATTTACCCCACTGAGTATTTTTGGCTCTCTTATCAAACATCACTAGACTGGTTTCAGGCCTTATGTTTAAGTCTTTAATATGTTTTAAGTTAATTTTTGTGAGAGGTGTTAACAGCAGGGTCCAATTTCATTCTTTTGCATGTGGTTATCCAGTTTTCCCAGCACCATTTATTGAAGGGACTATACTTTTCCCATTGAGTATTCTTGGCTTTCTTGTCAAATATTAGTTAATTGTATATGTGGATTTTATTTCTGGGCTCTTTATTCTTTTCAGTTAGTCTGTATTCTTCTTAAATGCTAACACCATACTGTTTTGACTACTGTAGCTTTGTAGTATAGTTTGAAACCAGGACATGTGATGCCTTTAGCGTTTTTCACTTTCAGGATTGCTTTGGTTAGTCAGGGTCTTTTTTGGTTCCATATATATTTTAATAATATTTACTTCTCCAATCCTTGGACATGGGGTATCTTTCTATTTGTGTCTTTTTCAGTTTCTTTCCGCAAAGTCTTGTAGTTTTCAGTGTGCAGCTTTTCACCTCCTTGGTTAAGTTTTTTTCTAAATATTTCACTGTTTTGGATGTTATTGTAAATGGAATAATTTTCTTTATTTCCTTTTCAGATAGTTCATTGCTAGTGTATAGGAAGCTACTGATTTTTGTATGTTAATTTTGTATCCTGCAACTTTACTGAATTTGTTGTTTACATATAACAGCTTCATTTTTTGGTGGGATTTTTTTAGGATTTTCTGTATATAAAATTGTGTCATCTGCAAAGAGAGACAGTTTCACTTCTTCCTTTCCAATTCAGATGTATTTTATTTCTTTTTCTTGCCCATTGCTCTGGCTAGGACGTTCAGTTCTATATTGAATTGGAAAGGTGAGAGTAGACATCCTTGTCTTGTTCCTGATCTTAGGGGAAAAGCTTTCAATCTTTCATCATTGAGTATGATGATAGCTGTGGACTTGTTATATGTAGCCTTTATTATGTTGAGATATGCTTCTACTATAGTCAATTTGTTAAGATTTTTTTTTGTCATGAATGGAGGTGGTATTTTGTTAAATGCTTTTTCTGCATCTACTGAGATGGTTATATAATATTTATCTTTTATTCTATTAATATGGGGTATCATATTTATTGATTTGCGTATACTGAACCATGCTTGCCTCCCAGTAGCAAATCCTACTTTCTCACTTAATGTATGGCTGAATTTGACTTGCCAATATTTTGCTGAGAATTTTTGCATCTTTTTTATATTTATCAAGGATATTGGTCTGTGAATTCCTTGAAGTCTTCTTTTCCTCATCTGGCTTTGGTGTGTGTAATGCTGGCCTTGTGAAATAAGTTTGTGAGTATTATGTAAGAGTTTGAGAAGAACTGGCATTAATTCTTTAAATGTTGGGTAGAATTCACCAGTGAAACCACCTGGTCCTTGGCTTTTTTGTTGTTGTTGATAGATTTTTTATTATTGATTCAATTTCCTTACTTGTTATTGTCTCTACAAATTTTTCTTTTACTAATTCAGTTGTTAGGTTGTATGTTTCTAGAAATTCACCTATTTATTCTAGGCTATCCAACTTGTCGATGTCTAGCTGAAACTCCAGTACTTTGGCCACCTCATGTGGAGAGTTGACTCATTGGAAAAGACTCTGATGCTGGGAGGGATTGGGGGCAGGAGGAGAAGGGGATGACAGAGGATGAGATGGCTGGATGGCATCACTGACTCGATGGACATGAGTCTGAGTGAACTCCAGGAGTTGGTAATGGACAGGGAGGCCTGGCATGCTGCGATTCATGAGGTCCCAGAGTCACGACTGAGCGACTGTACTGAACTGAACTGAGATGTTTATCAGATGTCTGACTGTTTGCGACCCCATGGACTGCAGCATACCAGCTTCCCTGTCCATCACCAACTCCTGGAGCTTACTCAAACTCATGTCCATTGAGGCTGTGATGCCATCCAACCATCTCATCCTCTGTCGTCCACATCTCCTCCCACTTAAAATCTTTCCCAGCATCAGGGTCTTTTCAAATGAGTCAGTTCTTTCCATCAGGTGGCCAAAATATTGGAGTTTCAGCTTCAACATCAGTCCTTCCAATGAACACCCAGGACTGATCTTCTTTAGGATGGACTGGTTGGGTCTCCTTGCAGTCCAAGGGACTCTCAAGAGTCTTCTCCAATACCACAGTTCACAAGCATCAATTCTTCAGCGCTCAGCTTTCTTCACAGTCCAACTCTCACATCCATACATGACCACTGGAAAACCCATAACCATAGCTTTGACTAGACAGATCTTTGTCAGCAGAGTAAAGTTCTCTGCTTTTTAATATGCTATCTAGGTTGGTCATAGCTTTTTTTCCAAGGAGCAAGCATCTTTTATTCATGACTGCAGTCACCATCTACAGTGATTTTGGAGCCCCCCAAAATGAAGTCTCTCACTGTTTCCACTGTTTCTCCATCTATTTGCCATGAAGTGATGGGACCAGATGCCATGATCTTAGCTTTCTGAATGTTGAGTTTTAAGCCAACTTTTCACTCTCCTCTTTCACTTCACTCACTGCCATAAGGGTGGTGTCATCTGCATATCTGAGGTTATTGATATTTCTCCCAGCAATCTTGATTCCAGCTTGTGCTTCATCCAGCCCAGTGATTCTCATGATGTACTCTGCATAGAAGTTAAATAAGCAGGGTGACAATATACGGCCTTTCCTTTCCCGATTTGGAATCAGTCTGTTGTTCTATGTCCAGTTCTAACTGTTGCTTCCTGACCTGCATACAGATTTCTCAAGAGTCAGGTCAGGTGGTCTGGTATTCCCACCTCTTGAAGAATCGTCCACAGTTTGTTGTGATCCACACAGTCAAAGGCTTTGGCATAGTCAATAAAGCAGAAGTAGATATTTTTCAGGAACTCACTTGCTTTTCCAATGATCCAATGGATGTTGGCAATTTGATCTCTGATTCCTCTGCCTTTTCTAAATCCAGCTTCAACATCTGGAAGTTCATGGTTCACATACTGTTGAAGCCTGGCTTGGAGAATTTTGAGTATCACTTTGCTAGCGTTTGAGATGAGTGCAATTGTGTGGTACTTTGAGCATTCTTTGGCATTGCCTTTCTTTAAAATTGGAATGAAAACTGATCTTTTCCAGTCCTGTGGCCACTGCTGAGTTTTCCAAATTTGCTGACATATTGAGTGCAGCACTTTCCCAGCACCATCTTTTAGGATTTGAAATAGCTCACCTGGAATTTCATCACCTCCACTAGTTTTGTTAGTTTTGTTTATATGATGCTTCCTAAGGCCCACTTGACTTTACCTTGCAGGATGTCTGGCTCTAGGTGAGTGATTGCACCATCATGATTATCTAGGTCATGAAGATCTTTTTTGCATAGTTCTTCTGTGTATTCTTGCCACCTCTTCTTAGTATCTTCTGCTTCTGTTAGATCCATACCATTTCTGTCATTTAGATATTTATAGTCATCTCTTATTGGAGAAGGCAATGGCAACCTACTTCAATACTCTTGCCTGGAAAATCCTATGGACAGAGGAGCCTGGTAGGCTGCAGTCCATGGGGTCACTAAGAGTCGCAGACGACTGAAGAGACTTAGCAGCAGCAGCAGCAGTCATCTCTTATACTCATTATGTATAATTGTTGTATTTGTAATGTATCCATTGTAATGTCTCCTCTTTCACTTCTGGTTTTATGTATTTGAGTTTCCTAACTTTTTTCTTAGTCTAGCTAAAATTTTTTCATCTTTTTACGAAAACATCTCTTAGTTTCATTGATTTTTTCCCTATCTTTTCTGGCCTCTGTTTCATTTATTTCTGCTGTAATATTTATTATTTCCTTTCTTCTGCTAACTCTGGGTTTGATTTGTTCTTCTTTGTCTAGTTCCTTGAGATTTAGAGCTTTTAATTAGAATATTTCTTTTTTTCTGCTGTAGGCATTTACTGTTACAAAATTCCCACTTAGAACTGCTTCTGCAGCATCATATGAGTTTTGCTGTGTTGTTTCTATTTTTGTCATTCAAAATTTGTTAAGGTTTCTTTTTTAAAATTAATTTTTATTGGAGTATAGTTGCTTTACAATGTTGTGATAGTTTCTGCTGTACAACAACATGAATCAGCTATATGTATACATATATCCCTTCTTTTTTGGATTTCTTTCCCATTTAGGTTACCACAGAGAACTGTGTAGAGTTCCCTGTGCTAAATAGTATGTTCTCATTAGTTACCTATTTTATATATAATAGTCAATAGAAGTCAATCTCAAATTCCCATCCCCCTTTTCCACTCCCTTTTCCCTCTTGGTATCCATACATTTGTTCTCTATGTCTGTGTCTCTGTATCTACTTTGCAGATAAGTTCATTTGTATCCTTTTTCTAGGTTTCACATATAAGCAATATTGTTTGGTATTTTTCCTTCTCTTTCTGACTTACTTGACTCTGTGTGAGGTCTCTAGGTCTATCCACATCTCTGCAAATGGCACAACTTCATTTCTATTGATGGCTGATTAATATTCCATTGTATATATGATTAATCTCCAAAATATACAAACAGCTCATGCAGTTCAATGTCAAAAAATGAACAACCCAGAGCAGAGGGGGCCAGTGAGAGGTATCAGACTGGTGGTATGCAAGTGTACAGTTTCAGTGGTAAAAACTGCTGGGTTTGTTTGCAGAGCAGATCATTGGGAAATACAATGACTTCTTCTGCATGGCTGCTACTGGTATGTCCTACTTTCCTTCCTTCTCCTAATTGTCTATGCACATCTCAAGTTGCTGGTCTGGGTGGGTTGAAACTGAAGTGGGACCTTTGTGCAGTGCCCTTAAAGTCTGGGGAAGCTCATCAGTCAGTCATCCTGTGTATCTTTTCCTCTGATATTAACTCTTTCTGGCAGGGGAACTCCGTCTTGGCGGGTGCAGAGCAATACCAGCTTGGGGACTGGGGCGATGCAGGCAAAATGGGGCTGTCTTCTTTCCCTTTATGTGAGGCTAGTCTTGGTTTTTGTTTTGTTGTTTTCTGTTTTGTTCTACTGTGTTGTTGAAGTTTCTTAAGGGGACTCTAGAGGTCTCCCAGAGCTGTTTTTTATTCATGGATGGAGGCTGGGGTCTCCTTGCTCTCATTTTGGTGACATCAGCTCCTGCTGGTGCTTTCCCCCAGGTTTCTCAGTGCCATCATTTCCCTGATGATCTGAAATAGTGCCTTTATTCCATAACAGATTCTTGGTGTGTTAGGACCTCTTCCTGGCATTTCTTTTCTGTTCAGTTGCTGTGTCTGCTTGGTTATGGCTTCAATATCTCACTTTTAATTATTATTACATTATTATATTCATCTTTAGGGCTAGTCTTCTTCCCCTTTTCTTCTTTTTCAGAATTATCTTGTCTAATATTTCACATCTGGATTTAGAATCAGCTTGTATAACTTGTCTAATTAAAATAAATTGATTTGATACTTTTAATGTGATTATGTTAAATCACAGGTATATCATCGTCACAATATTGAATCTTGCTCTCAAAGACTATGACTTTCCAGCTATTCAATTCTTCTCTTAGGGTTTCACAGTATTTAAAGCATTTAATCATGTAGATCTTGCACATTGAAAAAACTGTACTTCCATCATAAAATGGCTTCTAGTTGGTTCTTGGTTTTATAAATGAACTATTAATTTCTGTATATTAATATCACATTTTGTCACTTTGCTGAATTTTCTTGTTCAAAATAGCTTTCGAGTAAATTCTCCTAGGTTCTCCAGATATGTGATCCTACTATATACAAATGATTTAATCTCTTCCTTTCCAGTTTGTATACTTCATGTCTTTCCCTTTACTTCTTTTAAAAAATTATTTATTTTTAATTGAAGGATAATTGCTTTACATAATCTCCCCTTTTCTAATTGCTATGGCTAATACATGCAGAAAAATGTTGAATAATGGTGGGGATGATAGAGATCCTTGTTCTGTTTTTGCCTTTAATGTAATACTTATGTTTCTTCATTAAGCATGGAAGTAACTTTGGAACTGGATGAACATATTTTACTATCTTAAGAAAGTGTCTGTGCATTTCCATTTTATTAAGAGCTTAATTTTATAAAGAGCAGATGTTTAAGCATACAAACAATCAGTTTTTTTGAGAATGATGCTTAGATTAAATAATAGGGGACAAAATGGAAAATATTAATATAGTTGATTTGACTAAAATTAAAAACCTCTGTTCTTCAAAGGAAATTGAAAGATAAACCACAAACTGGAAGAAAATATTTGCCATAGTGAAACTACATGTAGAATATATAAAGTCCTTCTACAAATTAGTATTTCTCCCATGTGAACTCTATAATAATTAAAAAGTCTTATAAACCAATAGAAAAATAGGCAAAAGGCATAAACAGATGGATGCTGAATTTTATCAAATGCCTTTATAGAAATATTATAAGTGATCCCTGATAATTTCTTTTTACCAAATATATATATCTATATAAATTATATTATATATCAGTTTGTTCAGTCGCTCAGTTGTGTCTGACTCTTTGTGACCCCAGGGACTACAGCATGACAGGCTTCCCTGTCCATCACCAACTCCCAGGGCTTACTCAAATTCATGTCCATTGAGTCAGTGATACCATCCATCCATCTCATCCTCGATCATCCCCTTCTCCTCCCTCTTCAATCTTTCCCAGCATCAGGGTCTTTTCAAATGAGTCAGTTCTTTACATCAGGTAGCTAAAGTATTGGAGTTTCAGCTTCATCATCAGTCCTTCCAAGGTTTATTCAGGACTGATTTCCTTTAGGACTAACTAGTTGGATCTCCTTGCAGACCAAGTGACTCTTAAGAGTCTTCTCTTAACACCACAGTTCAAAAGCATAATTCTTTGGTGATCAGCTTTCTTTATAGTCCAACCTTCACATTCATACATAACTACTGGAAAAACCATAGCCTTGACTAGATGAACCTTTGTTGGCAAAGTAATGTCTCTGCTTTTTAATATGCTGTCTAGGTTGGTCATAGCTTTTCTTCCAAGGAGCAAGCATCTTTTAGTTTCATGGCTGTAGTCACCATCTGCAGTGATTTTGGCATTTCCACTGTTTCCATTTTTCCCCATCTATTTACCATGAAGTGATGGGACTGGATGCCATGGTCTTAGTTTTCTGAATGTTGAATTGTAAGTCAGCTTTTCACTCCCCTCTTTCACTTTGATCAAGAAACTCTTTAGTTCTTCTTGGCTTTCTGCCATAAGGGTGATGTCATCTGCATATCTGAGGTTATTGATATTTCTCCTGACAATCTTGATTCCAGCTTGTGTTTCATCCACCTGGCATTTCTCATGATGTACTCTGCATATAAGTTAAATAAGCAGGGTGACAGTATATAGTCTTGACATACTCCTTTCCTGATTTGGAACCAGTCTGTTGTTCCATGTCCGGTTCTAACTGTTGCTTCTTGATCCGCATACAGATTTCTCAGGAGGCAGGTCAGGTGGTCTGGTATTCCCATCTTTTAAGAATCTTCCACAGTTTGTTGTGTCCACACAGTAAAAGGCTTTGGCATAGTCAATAAGGCAGAAGTAGATATTTTTCAGGAAATTCTCTTGCTTTTCTGATGATCCAATGGATGTTGGCAATTTGATCTCTGGTTCCTCTGCCTTTTCTAAATCCAGCTTGAACATCTGGAAGTTCAAAGCTCACATACTGTTGAAGCCTGGCTTGGAGAATTTTGAGCATTACTTTCACGGAAATAGATGGGGAAACAGTGGAAACAGTGTCAGACTTTATTTTTTGGGCTCCAAAATCACTGCAGACGGTAATTGCAGCCATGAAATTAAAAGATGCTTACTCTTTGGATGAAAAGTTATGAGCAACCTAGATAGCATATTCACAAGCAGAGACACTACTTTGCTGACTAAGGTCCGTCTAGTGAAGGCTATGGTTTTTCCTGTGGTCACGTATGGATGTGACAGTTGGACTGTGAAGAAGGCTGAGTGCCAAAGAATTGATGCTTTTGAACTGTGGTGTTGGAGAAGACTCTTGAGAGTCCCTTGGACTGCAAGGAGATCCAACTAGTCCATTCTGAAGGAGATCAGCCCTGGGATTTCTTTGGAAGGAATGATGCTAAAACTGAAGCTCCAGTACTTTGGGCACTTTATGCGAAGAGCTGACTCATTGGAAAAGACTCTGATGCTGGGAGGGCTTGGGGGCAGGAGGAGAAGGGGACGACAGAGGATGAGGTGGCTGGATGGCATTACGGACTCGATGGACGTGAGTCTGAGTGAACTCTGGGATTTGGTGATGGACAGGGAGGCCTGGCGTGCTGTGATTCATGGGGTCGCAAAGAGTCGAACACGACTGAGTGACTGAACTGAACTGAACTTGCTAGTGTGTGAGATGAGTGCAATTGTGCAGTAGTTTGAATATTCTTTGGCATTGGCTTTCTTTGGGATTGGAATGAAAACAGATCTTTTCCAGTCCTGTGGCCACTGCTGAGTTTTCCAAATTTTCTGGCATATTGAGTGCAGTGCTTTCCCAGCATCATCCTTTAGGATTTGAAAAGCTCAACTGGAATTCCATCACCTCCACTAGCTTTGTTCATAGTGATGCTTCCTAAGGCCCACTTGACTTCACATTCCAGGATATCTGGCTCTAGGTGAGTGATCACACCATTGTGGTTTTCTGGGTCATGAAGATCTTTTTTGTATAGTTCTTCTCTGTATTCCTGCCACCTCTTTATATCTTCTGCTTTTGTTAGGTCCATACCATTTCTGTCCTTTATTGTGCCCAACTTTGCATGAAATGTTCTCTTGGTTCCTCTAATTTTCTTGAAGAGATCTCTAGTCTTTCCCATTCTATGCATTGATCACTGAGGCAGACTTTCTTATCTCTCCTTGCTATTCTTTGGAACTCTGCATTTAAATGGGTATATATGGGTATATAATAGGTTATATATATATATATAATTTAAATGTATAAGACTAACTATATGTATTTTATTCCTAGAATAAGTCTCACTCACTTATTTAATATAATTCAAGATTCTGTTTGCTAGTTTAATTAGCAAATATGTGTTTTGTATCTTTTAATGTATCTTCATCAGAATTAGGTATCACTGCAATGTTTTATTTATATTGCTTTTTGTTTATATAGTATTTTAATTAGCACTGGAATTATTTGCCTTTAAAAATTTGGTTTCCTCTATGAAACAACCTGAACAAGTACTTTTATAAATGGTTTGTGTATGTGTGTATGTGTTTGTGTGTGTGTGGCAGGGAATGATGAGGGGGTGATAGTGAATAGGTCTTTGATAGTGTTTTGTATTTCTTCTAACTGAATTTTTCTTTAAAAATTTTTTAGGGTAAGTTTTGTAAATTATATTTCTTAAAAATTACCTGATTTCCACTACTGCTTCCCTCCTATGTCTATGTTCTGTGAACAGTCTTCTCCATCTCAAGTACAGAGAGGTACTTCTGCCAGGGAAGTACCCTGACAGGGATACTGCTGTATCCCTTCTGCTGCCAGGGAAACTCTTTACAAGCTATACATTTTATCAGTTATATTCAACTGACACACAAATGTTTACATGTGCTTTTAGCAACAGACTTAGAGCTTGCAATGGTATACAGCTAAGGACTTAGACTCTGATAACTTCACTAGACAGTTTTTGCCATCATTGAACACTAGGGTAAAAAATATGGTTACAAGTAAAATAATACCTTTTCATTAGAATTCTTTAAAGTTCTTATCATTATTTCCCTCTGTGGTGCCTCACGGAACCTTCTGGAAAACTCAAAGTTAGGTAGAGAAAGAAACATATCTGTTATCAAAAGCAGCTCAATATACAAGGAAGCATATTCAAAAGCAGAGACATCACTTTGCCAACAAAGGTCCATCTAGTCAAGGCTATGGTTTTTCCAGTGGTCATCTATGGATGTGAGAGTTGGACTGTGAAGAAGGCTGAGTGCCAAAGAATTGATGCTTCTGAACTGTGGTGTTGGAGAAGACTCTTGAGAGTCCCTTGGACTGCAAGGAGATCCAACCAGTCCATTCTTAAGGAGATCAGCCCTGGGATTTCTTTGGAAGGAATGATGCTAAAGCTGAAACTCCAGTACTTTGGCCACCTCATGCGAAGAGTTGACTCATTGGAAAAGACTCTGATGCTGGGAGGGCTTGGGGGCAGGAGGAGAAGGGGACGACAGAGGATGAGATGGTTGGATGGCATCACTGACTTGATGGATGTGAGTCTGAGTGAACTCCGGGAGTTGGTGATGGACAGGGAGGCCTGGCGTGCTGCGATTCATGGGGTCGCAAAGAGTCGGACATGACTGAGTGACTGAACTGAACTGAACTGATATAAGGAAAATGTTCTCTTAACAGAGAGAAAGAAAACTAAATTCCAGCCTTGTACCAGCTTACTATTAATAACAAAATTCATTTATCTAATTAAATTCAATCCAATTTTATTCAGTTTGACAACACACAGAATTCTTTTCTCAAAGTTCCTTTTCCACAAACTATCATCATTTTCTCTCTATATATTAATTTTTCCCATATTTTTTCCATCCAGAAACAAAAAAATTTTCTCCTTTTATCCATCAACAAAATATTTCCATTCTTTACACCTTCTCCTGCCAACAACACACATCCTACTTGGTTTACATGCTGAAATGCATCCTTTATCATTTGTAGTAGCTTTAATTGCATATTATAATTTTTAACCTTTAAAAGACCTTAACAGAACCAAGAAACAAGTAATTGAATTGTTATATCAGCATGTTCTGATTGGCAAACTTAAGAACATTTTTCCATAACCACTAAAAACATACATTTTTCTCATAGCACAATTTCTCTTTAATGTGGTGCAATATGTGTGTTTAAAGAACTTAAACATCTTTAGTTTTTTTCTTTTTTCATAAGAAGACAAAATCAGGTAAACCTAGACTTGTCTGGCAATCAAAATTCCAGTATATTATCTTAAAAATGATTTAAATGTTTAAATTAAATCTCATCATTTAACTTAATTAAGCAAAATCATAAAGTTTCAAATTACAAAAAATCTGTAAAAACTACTTTAAAGTAGACATCCCTGAAACATGATTATTTCCAAAATGTTCACCCAAAAGTTTTTATCCCGTTTATGACAATATCTCACACATATATATCCAGAGATCTCATACTTTCATCTTAAAATTTAATCATAAATCAAATATTTCAATATAAAACTTCAGTTCAGTTCAGTTTAGTTGCTCAGTTGTGTCTGATTCTTTGCAACCCCATGAATTGCAGCATGCCAGGCCTCTCTGTCCATCACCAGCTCCAAGAGTTCACTCAAACTCAAGTTCATCGAGTCGGTGATGCCATCCAGCCATCTCATCCTCTGTTGTCCCCTTCTCCTCCTGCCCCCCCCCCCAATCCCTCCCAACATCAGAGTCTTTTCCAATGAGTCAACTCTTCGCATGAGGTGGCCAAAGTACTGGAGTTTCAGCTTTAGCATCATTCCTTCCAAAGAAATCCCAGGGCTGATCTCCTTCAGAATGGACTGATTGGATCTC
>SJXQ01007059.1:111874-178048 GCA_006408695.1 Aepyceros melampus
CTACTATTCAACATAGTTCTGGAAGTTTTGGCCACAGCAATCAGAGCAGAAAAAGAAATAAAAGGAATCCAGATTGGAAAAGAAGAAGTAAAGCTCTCACTGTTTGCAGATGACATGATCCTCTACATAGAAAACCCGAAAGACTCCACCAGAAAATTACTAGAGCTAATCAATGAATATAGTAAAGTTGCAGGATATAAAATCAACACACAGAAATCCCTTGCATTCCTATACACTAATAATGAGAAAGTAGAAAAAGAAATTAAGGAATCAATTCCATTCACCACTGCAACGAAAAGAATAAAATACTTAGGAATATACCTACCTAGGCTTTGTTATCAATGCATGAATAGTTATACCCATAAACAGATAACAATCTCCTTTTTGCATAATCTTTTCAATTTTAATGTCTAGTGTTGGTAATATGTATAAGAGCTACAGTGTTTTGTATCATATAAGACAATATTGACATAGGTACTGGCAGATAGTTCATCTTGCAAACAGACAATGTAAACTTATGGTATCAATAAGTACTGTATAGTGTTGTAATATAAAGTGGTCTGGTACTCCTATCTCTTTAAGAATTTTCCACAGCTCAGATCATGAATACCTTATTGCAAAATTCAGACTTAAATTGAACAAAGTATGGAAAACCAATAGGCCATTCAGGTATGACCTAAATCAATCCCTTATGATTACAAGGTGAAAGTGACAAATAGATTCAAGGGATTAGATCTGGTAGACAGAGTGCCTGAAGAACTATGGACAAAGGTTCATAACATTGTACAGGAATCAGTGACCAAAATCAACCTAAGAAAAAGAAATGCAACAAGGAAAATGGTTGTCTGGAGAGGCCTTACAAATAGTTGAGAAAAGAAGAGAAGGGGAAGGCAAAGGCAAAGGAGAAAAGGAAAGGTATACCCATCTAAATACAGAGTCCCAAAGAATAGCTAGGAAAGATAAGAAGGCCTTCTTCAATGAACAATGCAAAGAAATAGAGGAAAATAACAATGGGAAAGACTAGCGATCTCTTCAAAAAAATTCGAGATACCAAGGGAACATTTCATGCAAAGATGGGCACAATAAAGGACACAAACAGTATATATCTAATAGCTGAAGATATTAAGAAGAGGGCAAGAATACACCAGAGGAACTGTATAAAAGAGGTCTTCATTAACAATGGGAAAGACTAGCGATCTCTTCAAAAAAATTCGAGATACCAAGGGAACATTTCATGCAAAGATGGGCACAATAAAGGACACAAACAGTATATATCTAATAGCTGAAGATATTAAGAAGAGGGCAAGAATACACCAGAGGAACTGTATAAAAGAGGTCTTCATTTCAGTTCAGTTGCTCAGTCGTGTCCAACTCTTTGCGACCCCATGAATCGCAGCACACCAGGCCTCCCTGTCCATCATCAACTCCTGGAGTTCACTCAGACTCACATCCATCGAGTCAGTGATGCCATTCAGCCATCTCATCCTCTGTCATCCCCTTCTCCTCCTGCCTCCAATCCCTCCCAGCATCAGAGTCTTTTCCAATGAGTCAACTCTTCGCATGAGGTGGCCAAAGTACTGAGTTTCAGCTTCAGCATCATTCCCTCCAAAGAAATCCCAGGGCTGATCGCCTTCAGAACGAATGACCCAGATATAACCATGATAGTGCAGTTACTCACCTAGAGCCAGATATCCTGGAATGTGAAGTCAAGTGGGCCTTAGGAAGCATTTCTACAAACAAAGTTAGTGGAGGTGATGGAACTCCAGCTGAACTATTTCAAATCCTAAAAGACAGTGCTGCTAAAGTGCTGCACTCAATATGCCAGCAAGGTTGGAAAATTCAGCAGTGGCCACAGGACTGGAAAGGGTCAGTTTTCATTCCAACCCCAAAGAAGGAAAATGCTGAAGAATGTTCAAACTACCACACAATTGCACTCATATCACCTACTAGCAAAGTAATGCTCAAAATCCTTCAAACCAGGCTTCTACAGTACATGAACCAAGAACTTCCTAAGGTACAAGCTGGATTTAGAAACCACACAGGAACTAGAGATCAAATTGCCAACACCCATTGAATCAGAAAAAGCAAGGGAATTCCAAAAAATCACCTATTTCTGCTTCATTGACTATGCTAAAGCCTTTGACTCTGTGGATCACAACAAACAGTGGAAAATTCTTAGAGATAGGAATACCAGACCACCTTACCTGCTTCTTGAGAAACCTTTATGTAAGTCAACAAGCAATAGTTAGAACCAGACATGTGACAATGAACTGGTTGAAAATTGGGAAATAAGTATGTCAAGGCTGTATATTGTATATACAGGATGTATATTGTCATCCTGCTTATTTATCTTATATGCAGAATACATCATGCAAAATGCTGGGCTGGATGAAGCATAAACTGGAATCAAGATTGCTGGGAGAAATATCAACAACATCAGATAAACAGATGACACCACCCTAATAGCAGAAAGCAAAGAGGAACTAAAAAACCTCTTGATGAGGTGAAAGAGGAGAGTGAAAAAGCAAGCTTAAAACTCAACATTCAAAAAATTAAGATCATGGCTTCCAGTCCCATCAGTTCATGGCAAATAGAAGGGGAACAATGGAAATAGCGACAGACTTTATTTTCTTGGGCTACAAAATCACTGTGGACAGTAATTACATTCATGAAATTAAAAGATGCTTGTTCCTTGGAAGTAAAGCTATGACAAACCTAGATAGTATATTAATAAGCAAAGAAATCACTTTGCCAACAAAGGTCTGTATAGCCAAAGCTATGGTTTTTCTAGTAGTTATGTATGGATGTCAGAGTTGGACCATAAAGAAAGCTGAGCGCCAAAGAATTGATGCTTTTGAACTATTATGCTAGAGAAGACTCCTGTGAGTCCTTTGGATAGCAAGGAGATCAAACCAGTCAGTCCTAAAGGAAATAAATCCTGAATATTCATTGAAAGGACTGATTTTGAAGCTCCAATAAATGGACACCTGATGTGAAGAGCTGACTCACTGTAAAAGACACTGATGCTGGGAAAGATTGAGGCCAAGAGGAGAAGAGGGCAACAGAGGATGAAATGGTTGGATGACATCACCGACCTAATGCACATGAATTTGAGCAAACTCCCGAAGACAGAGGAGCCTGACATCCTGCAGTCTATGGGGTCACAAAGAGTCAGACATGACCTAGCAACTGAACAATAATAAGCCCTGTAATGTATATTTTCTTCCTTATGATTTTCCTTAAAGCATTTTATTTTCTTTAGCTTATTTTATTTTAGCAATACACTATAAAATACACATACAAAATATATGTTAATTGCCTATTTATGTTATTGGTATGGATTGTGGTCAACAGTAGGTACTTAGGAGTTAAGTGTAGGGGGAGGCAAAAGCTTTATGTGGATTTTTGACTACACAGGGTTTGGTGTCCTTGCCCCTTTGTTGTTTGAGTGTCAAGTTTAGTTGGAAAATATTGACCATCATTAGCAAACTCTTCATAGTCATCATGCCAGTTCCTCAAAATGTTCTTGCAATTGGAAAATCATAATTGGACAATGATTACCCTTACTGGAGAGAGAATATTGAGAGAGCTATTTTTAAAGAGTTCACATAATAAAATTCCTCTTTACTATCTTCCTATATAGACTTGAGAGGGAAAATACGTGATTACCATGTGCATCAAGTCCTTCTTTCCCCCTGTTTTTTATTTTTTTAACATAAAATAACTCAGTTTCAATATTATCTAATAACTCTTACATATTTCTACAAGTCTGTAGAAACTAGTATCTCTCCATCTTAAAATTGTGAGCAGACAATAAGCTTTGCAGACCACCTCTGCTTGGACTCTGACTCCTAGTACATAGGGTAAGTTCATTCATTTTCTGTAAGACAGTTCCCAGAGATCCATGGGTTTTCCTAAGTAGATTCAATTTGCATGAGAAAGAAATAAACTTTTATCATGTTTTAACTATTCTTTTATTGGGTTTTCTGTTTTATTCAACTGATTTTAATTCTAACTGGTTCAGCTGGTTATCAAAATTAGGCACCAATAGCTCCTGCCTTCCCAGGGGAGGTAACATGATTTGAGTCTTGAACTAGATCTTTAGCCAGATGGAGCTGGGGTTGGGGTAAGCATGTTGATGTGACTTAGAAAAATGGAGAATGAAGGAGCATTTCAGGCAGAATACACACTATGTTCAAATGTCTACTCGGGACTACATTAGGGCTTGCTAAGGAGGCACCTACGAGGGGCCGTGGTGGCTGTGCCTGCTCTCCCCTCCACCTTGCACTGGGCCCCAGGTGACTAAGCTCCATGAACTGGATCAACAAGCCCCTTTGCCTCCTGGCTGCTGGTTGGATTCAGTCAATAGGAGGTACCAGCAAACTATCAGAGTGAAGGGAGAGAGCAAGGTTAAGATATTTATGCCCTCACCTTTTTTCCTTCAGGGTCACTTAAGGCTGTCTGCACCCCTCTAGCAACTAGCCACAGCTCCAGTCTGGTGGCCTTCCCTCTGTGGGTTCCAGTGACTGCTCTATGCCTTACACCTAGGGGTGGTAACAGCATGCTGTTACTAGCCTAGAGGATCTACTCTCTGTGGTTTCCCCACATTTCGCTGATATTTTTGTAACTGATCCTTTTATTAAAACTCCTCAAATAAACCCAATGGGTTGTTTCCTGATGCGACCTTGACCAATAAGGAGTTCCACATGTTTTATTTTGCTAATTTAGAGGAACTTATTAAAAACAGTAGGAACAAGCTACTCAGTAAAAGTACTTATATCTTAAAAATACCTGGAGGGATTCTGTGAACAGAGCAAGAATGCTTTTGACAATAATTAGAACTGCCAGAAGAAAACTGTGAGCATCCTGAGTCTCTGGGTTCTGGCTCTCCTAGTGCACACTAGGGGTTGAAGTGCATGCTGGCATGGCGTGCCAGAAATGAGGACGGATTGTACCAATTTGGCTTGTTCTACCATTATGTAGTTCCTCTTTCATTCCTTAAAACTACTTGAAAATTCTTTTCTATGTCTAGTAACAATAGATGTTGGTTTTATTTCTCCATGCTCTCATCTCAAATCAATTTGATGAAGTGTTGTGATTTACTGTGGAAAACCAAATCAGTACTGAAAGGCCTATTTTCCATTCTGCTCTTCTCATTTTGTCAGCAAGCTCTAACTGCTATGGTATAGCAATACCATACAGTTCACGCACAAAGAGCAATGGCCAAAGGCAAAACAATGAGGGGACAAATCTCTTGTCTGCTGTTGTTAATCTAGAAAGTCTTTTTCAGAGTCCCTAGCCATGTTCTCCTCAGCCTTCTTGACTCAGTTTTATTGACCTGAATAAGGTCACATGGTACTCCTCAGTCAGTCATTGTCAATAAGTAATGAAATTACCAAAATTGGCTTAATCAATCCATAATTATCCAATTAGCACAACTGGGTTATCAAGATTTCTGCCCTGGGTTAAGGGCCAGCTTTCCCTGAAGCAACTCCTCACACCTTAGAATAATGACAACTAGAAAATAAACATAAAAAAGAGTTCCATTAGTAAAAAGAGAGAGACAGCTATTAACAGATAATCACTAACGTCTGTGACAGTGACGGAGAAATTTAAAGACTGAAAATGCCAGAGACTATACCTGAGGAAAGAAAACACTAGTAATAAGGGTAAGACTTCACGGAATAATTCAGTAGAGTGGAACATTTTTTTTTTCTCCTGGAGAGTACCTTTACTATAGTTCTTAAGTAGCATTTTACCGTTTTTGGTAAGATAAACGATGGAGGCTGGGAACATTTATGTCCCACATCGAAGAAGAATTGAATTTGTTTTTATTTAATTTATTGTCCTGAAAGATATTTCTGCACCTCATCAACCATGGGTCAAAGTAAAATCAAATTTCCCCACTGAGCTCATTGACAAATCCTTATCTAAACAAGATTGACTTTATAGCAGAAATGATGCTTTTGATGGTTCAAAGGGCAATAGTTTTTCACCGATTTTCATTCACCTTTGACCATTGTTTGTCTTGTCAAGTTGCCATTTGTTCCTTAAATATCTTCATCATCCTTACATTCTCAGTCGTCTTTTTTCCTTTTCAGAGGCAACAGTGCTTTTCCTTTGCCCTTTAGCTGACTGCAAGTTCAGAGTAGCTGTCTCCTTGAATGTGTGAAACTGTATTGTAAAACATCTCTAAGATACCATAAATATTACAAAGAAAATGTGTAATGAAGGGTTGTCCTAACAGCTGAAAATTGAAACCTGAGTTGAAACCCATACTATAGGAAGACCAAGCGTGTGAATATAGTGTCCTCTAAGTATACAGCAAGATCTAATACGTGAGTGTATACGTACACTTTCATCCAAAAAAGTAAATATCTTGTAAAAAACAGTCTTCATTTATCTTTCAGTGAGTAGCATGTGGGAGGATCAACTTTCTCAAAGGATTTCCCCAAAGCCTTTTCAGTACGTGTGAGTATCAGTCATTTCATAGATTTATCTCCAAATAAGGCAGCTTGGTTCCTCGGAGAGCTGGCCCAGTTATGAAAGGAAAGTTTGAAGCGGCCTGTCGGCTTATGAGTACTGGCTATCTAATATCAGCTTCTACATGATGGAAAACAAATTTCCCTCACCATTAGTCACTGTGTAATAGACTCCAGGATACAGAAAGTATGTCAAACTACTGAGTTTATTTGAGGGAAATACAGCAATTGCATCTTATCCAGATTGATTAAATATTCATTTCTTCCGATTATTCTTTTCAGTTCTTCCAGAAAAATCCTGTTTGCAAGTGTTCTAATTTTATAAGAAGTGTGAGAAAAATATGATCATGTGCATTATCATTATTTTAATATCAAGCAGGTGGTAAAAATGAGTGCTATGCGAAATACAAGAAAATGTCTCTGCTTCTAACCAGAAATAATCATTCTGAATAAAAAAAAAAAGTAAATCTAAAAAAAAACGGGCCATCGCCAGTCCAGGTTTGATGCACGATACTGGATTCTTGGGGCTGGTGCACTGGGATGGTACGGGGAGGGGGGGAGGGGGATTCAGGATGGGGCACACGTGTACACCTGCGGCGGATTCATGCTGATGTATGGCAAGACTAATACAATATTGTAAAGTAATTAACCTCCAATTTAAATAAATAAATTTATATTTTCTTAAAAAGCGTTTTGCTCTGTTGCCTGGGACCTGAAGGAGTTCAATGGGAAGACCACAGTAATTTGGTTAAATGTGTGCCTTTATGCTGGAGAAGGCAATGGCACCCCACCACTCCAGTACTCTTGCCTAGAAAATTCCATGGGTGGAGGAGCCTGGAAGGCTGCAGTCCATGGGGTCGCCAAGACTGGGACATGACTGAGCGACTTCCCTTTCACTTTTCACTTTCATGCGTTGGAGAAGGAAATGGCAACCCACTCCAGTGTTCTTGCCTGGAGAATCCCAGGGACGGGGGAGCCTGGTGGGCTGCCGTCTATGGGGTCACACAGAATCGGACACGACTGAAGCGACTTAGCAGTGCCTTTATGTTGGGCTTCGCAGGTAGCTTAATGATAATGAATCTGCCTGCCAAAGCAGGAGACGTGTGTTTGATCCCTGGGTTGGGAAGATCCCCTGGAGGAGGAAATGGCAACCCACTTCAGTGTTCTTGCTTGAAAAATCCCATGGACAGTGGAACCTGGCAGTCCATGGGGTCGCAAAGACTCAGTCAACAACTGAACATGCACGCACACATGTGTATCTATGTTAGGCTGCCTGGGTTCAAATCCCAACTCCATGACTTTTTGGCTCCGTGGTACTGAAAGTTTCTTTAAAATCTCTGTACTTTAGCACTCTTTTCTGCAAAATTGTATTGATAACAATAATGACAGAATTGAACACAGTGATTATTAAATTAGATAGTATAAATAAAGTATGTTTGGAGGATACAGTTCAGTATTAGGTACTATTAATTTTTTTCTTACTCCTCCTCCCTTCAAGTCCAAGAATTTTCTTTCAAATTAATTTTCATAATTTTTTAACATGCTTAGAAGCACTCTGATTCAAAAAGTACCTAACTTTTCTTGCTAGGCATAGCCATACAATATTTGTTTTATAGGAAACAGAAAGCAGTAGATAAGCCTCATGCTATCAGTTAGCTTTATTGAAGTCCTAGTATGAGACAAACCCAGTGCTAGACATTAAGCAGAAATGAGAGAAGACGCAAAGGAAACTAAAAAGCACGTTGTGCACAGAGTTTGCACCACAGTTTGATCAAAACACATGAGAACAACAGGTGATAAACTAGAATTATAACCTACACACTATACATGTCTAATATTGCACCTCCTGCATGATTTAATAATTATTTATTCAATCTGTCTCCCCTCCACCCTAAGATTAAAAGTTCTCTGAGGAAGCTATAGAGTTCTGATTGTCAGAGGGGTCTAGGTACAGAACCATGCACTCTGTGATACAAAATGAAAGGATTAACCTGTATTCTTAGGTTTTCTTTTTTCTCCATTTTTAAATAGGGCAAAAATATTCTTCAAAAGAAAGCTTATGAGTAAAATCAAATGATAGTAGAGAACCACAGATAGCCTTGGTATTGCAGAGAAAACCATGGGGTTGAATCTATGCTTTAGTTGAATCTGGAAGAAAATTGGGAGCTACTCAGGAGAAAAGTATGGAAATGAGAGAAGATTGTTCCAGAGGCTAGAAAGAGCATGAAAACTAAAGTTCTTTAATATCTGGTGAATTCAAGAATAATTCAGTAGAAAGAAATGAGGCCTAAGAAAATAAGCAATACCAGGTCATAAAGGTCCCCACTAAACACATTAAGAACATCGGACTTCATCCTGAGGGCAGTGGAGATCCATTAGATGGTGTTAAGTAAAGGAGTATTCCAAATTTGTTCTTCAGAAAAATCATTCCTGCTGTAGGGTAGAGAAGGGATTTGAGAGAAGCAGGATGCAGGTCAAAGTTATTCAAGAGATGGTTGCAGTAACTTTAGTAAGAGAAGATGATCATTTAAGTCAAGAAAATGGCATCAAACCCTTGCTCGTCTTCCTCTCTTGATTTCCTTGTCTCTTTCCCACTCATCTATAGGGCTAATACCATAGCCTCGCTAAATCTAACTCTGTCAGCTCCAGCCATGTACCCAAGAAGCTAACAGGGACTTGGATAAACATACAACTAAGCCAAGTGGACTCAATTTAAATTCTTAAAAATAGCTGCCAGTGGGCCCTTAAAATGCCACTCGGGAATCATATTCTTCACCCTTTACATTCCTAGGGTTGTCCTAAAAACAAAATAAGAAACAATTTCATTTTCTATCCCTTCTCTACAAACTCTCAATAACTTCTGCCCCATTCTCATGATTATAAGATCACCAAGAAACTGACAGAGAAGGCAATGGCAAGCCACTCCAGTGTTCTTGCCTGGAGAATCCCAGGGATGGCGGAGCCTGGTGGGCTGCCATCTATGGAGTCGCACAGAGTCGGACACGACTGAAGTGACTTAGCAGCAGCAGCAGCAGCAAGAAACTGAAATAGTCAGAGGGAGACTTCCACAGATCCCGGCCACCGCCTCTAACCAACTGTACATCAGTACCTGCCCCTTTCCTGTCTTCTCTCCAGTTGGGACAGGTGAATTTTCCATGCTGCTGCCCAAAGCCAACTCCTCTGCAAGACCCCATCTTTTCTTACCTCCTTTATTACATTAATACAGCAATCCTCCTCTCTCTTCTTCATCATCAACTTTTCATTCTTACCAAAAGTTCTTACCATCAATTAAATATAGTTTTATCTTTCTTATCTTAGAAAAATATTTTTATGATCCCACTTTCTTTGCCAGCTATAACTCTGATTAGTAGTACTGGTAGTGTTAGTCACTCAGTTGCATCCTACTCTTTGCAACCCCGTGGACTGTAGCTCATCAGGTTCCTCTGTCCACGGAATTCTCCAGGGAAGAATACTGGAGTGGGTAGCCATTCTCTTCTCTAGGAAATCTTCCTAGCCCAGCAATTGAACCTGGGTCTCCTGCATTGCAGGCACATTCTTCACAGTCTGAGCGACCAGGGAAGCCCGTTACTCTAATTACTCTTTGCCCATTTTTGCAGCCATATTCCACGAAAAGTTTCTCTCTTCTTCCTTTCTCCAATTTCTCACCTCTCTTATCTTATAAACCCACTTCAATCAAGCTTTTGCTCCAACTGAGTTCAGTTCAGTCACTCAGTCGTGTCCGACTCTTTGTGACCCCATGAATCACAGCACGCCAGGCCTCCCTGTCCATCACCAACTCTCGGAGTTCACTCAGACTCATGTCCATCGAGTCAGTGATGCTATCCAGCCATCTCATCCTCAGTCATCCCTTTCTCCTCCTGCCCATAATCCCTCCCAGCATCAGGGTCTTTTCCAATGAGCCAAATCTTCACATGAGGTGGCCAGAGTACTGGAGTTTCAGCTTCAGCATCATTCCCTCCAAAGAAATCCCAGGGCTCATCTCCTTCAGAATGGACTGGTTGGATCTCCTTGCAGTCCACGGGACTCTCAAGAGTCTTCTCCAACACCACAGTTCAAAAGCATCAATTCTTTGAAGCTCAGCTTTCTTCACAGGCCAACTCTCACATCCATACATGACCACAGGAAAAACCATAGCCTTGACTAGACAGACCTTAGTCGGTAAAGTAGTCTCTGCTTTTCAATATGCTATCTAGGTTGGTCATAACTTTCCTTCCAAGGAGTAAGCGTGTTTTCATTTCATGGTTACAGTCACCATCTGCAGTGATTTTGGAGCCTTTCAGTTGATCAGTCGTGCCCAACTCTTTGCAACCCCATGAACTATAGCACGTCAGGCCTCCCTGTCCATCACCAACTCCCGGAGTTCACCCAAACTCATGTCCATCGAGTCCATGATGCCATCCAGCCATCTCATCGTCTGATGTCCCCTTCTCCTCCTGCCCCCAATCCATCCCAGCATCAGGGTCTTTTACAGTGAGTCAGCTCTTCGCATGAGGTGGCCAAAGTATTGGAGTTTCAGCTTCAGCATCAGTCCTTCCAATGAACTAGGTTTAATATTTATATTTTTATTTCCCATAGCCATTTGTTTCAACAACAGAACAGTGTCTTTATTTCACTAGTTGTATTTCAATGGTTTATACAGTTTACAAACCAAAGATTTAAAAAGAGGTTTCTAGAGTAATTAATGTTGAGGGTGGTGTGAATTCTGAACTTAGTACAGTTATTGACTAATGTGAGTCATCTTCCGTTTGTGTTGAATAAAGTGAGTACATCTCTGTAAAACAACAAAAGTTAGAGAATGCATCTTGTGTTCACTATCTTTAGGTAGACCTTGTTTGACAGAAATGTACGCAAATCTCGCTTTGGCATTTAAAGCCCTTTAATCAGTATCTGTGTGATCATGCAGTAGGACCAGATTCATCTTAGATGATCAGCCTGTTCTGCTTCTTGCTCTTTTCTCTGTAGAGTTTGCTCAGAAATTGTTTGCTTGGATTACAATTTCATACATGTAAATATGTTTTAAAAATATTTTTCCTTTTGGAGTTATCTACCTATATTGATATCACCAGCAGATCTATTTTGTGTTGCTTTAACAGTGAAGTTCGGAGAAGGCGATGGCACCCCACTCCAGTACTCTTGCCTGGAAAATCCCGTGGACGGAGGAGCCTGGAGGGCTGCAGACCATGGGGTCGCTAAAAGTCGGAAACGACTGAGCGACTTTACTTTCACTTTTCACTTTCATGCATTGGAGAAGGAAATGGCAGCCCACTCCAGTGTTCTTGCCTGGAGAATCCCAGGGACGGAGGAGCCTGGTGGGCTGCCATCTATGGGGTCGCACAGTCGGACACGACTGAAGTGACTTAGCAGCAGCAGTAGCAGTAGCAATGAAGTTAGCAGATCCTGCTCCCTTAGGAATTTATCTATTTATTTGTTCTTGACTGCTATATGGCATGTGGGATCTTAGTTTTTGGACCAAGGATCAAACCCATGGTCCCTGCATTGCAAGCATGGAGTCTTAACCACCGGACTGCCCTTTTTTGGTGGGGGAGAGGGGCAGGCATTTTTAATATAACTCTTTCAGCTCTTCATGGGGTCGCTAAAAGTCGGAAACGACTGAGCGACTTTACTTTCACTTTTCACTTTCTTGCATTGGAGAAGGAAATGGCAACCCACTCCAGTGTTCTTGCCTGGAGAATCCCAGGGACGGAGGAGCCTGGTGGGCTGCCGTCTATGGGGTCGCACAGAGTCGGACACGACTGAAGTGACTTAGCAGCAGCAACACAGTCAAAGGCTTTGGCATAGTCAATAAAGCAGAATAGATGTTTTTCTGGAACTCTCTTGCTTTTTCCATGATCCAGCGGATGTTGGCAATTTGATCTCTGGTTCTTCTGCCTTTTCTAAAACCAGCTTGAACATCTAGAAGTTCATGGTTCATGTATTGCTGAAGCCTGGTTGGAGAATTTTGAGCATTACTTTCCTAGAGTGTGAGATGAATGCAATTGTGCGGTAGTTTGAGCATTCTTTGGCATTGCCTTTCTTTGGAATTGGAATGAAAACTGACCTTTTCCAGTCCTGTGGCTACTGCTGAGTTTTCCAAATTTGCTGGCATATTGAGTGAAGCACTTTCACAGCATCATCTTTCAGGATTTGAAATAACTCAACTGGAATTCCATCACCTCCACTAGCTTTGTTCATAGTATTTCACTTTAATCATCGGTGTCAATGTCATCAATGTTTAACCTCCTCCTTGCACCTCAGTTATTTAAATTACTCTTGCTTAATCTATCTCTAATAGTTGACTCAGTTAACCATTCTCTTCCAAAAAAAAAAAAAAACTTTCAGAATAACATATTCTCCTGATTTTTTTATCATAGCTCCTTTGATTGCTCCTACTTGCTATCCTTTTTTGGTTTCCCTCTCTCAACCTCTTAGTACTAAAGCACAATTATGCTCAGCCCTGGTCCTCCTCTCTCCTCTATCTACACACCCTTGGTAATTCTATCTAAGCCCACAAGTTTAAATATCCTCCACATGCTAACAGCTCCTAAATGTATATCTTCAGCCCAGTATTCTCTTAAGAATGTAATGACTGAAGCCACTCAGAGTATTTTATTGACTGGAAACAGCAATTGATTAAGGGATGAACATGCAATGTAAGGGGCTTCCCAGGTGGTGCTAGTGGTAAAGAACCTGCTGCCAATGCAGCAGACATAAAAAGACACAAGTCTGATCTCTGCATCAGGAAGATCCCCTGGAGGAGAGTATGGCAACCCACTCCAGCATTCTTACCTGGAGAATCCCAAGGACAGTGGAGCCTGGCAGGCTATAGTCCACAGGTAGCACAGAGTCAGACACGACTGAAGTGACTTAATTTATGTGATATAAATCAAGGAGGACATGGCAACCCACTCCAATATTCTTGCCTAGAGAATCTCATGGACAGAGGAGCCTAGCAGGCTACATACAATCCATAGGATCACAAAGAGTCGGCCACAACTGAAGCAACTTAGCACGCACGCATGCATGCAATATAAATCAGTTCAATAAGAACAAGCCTCAGTACCCATTGTGCAAATTCTGGGGCATAAATTCATATGTTCTCCGCTGGGCATATGGATTTGGAACTTGAAACTGCTGTAGGCAATATTTGCCAGAGGCCCACATTTATATTTGAGTTTTGTGTCAAGATAAGAAGGAACCGATCCTAGAAATGAATCCTGACGATCTTGATGAAGTCCTAGATTAAGTTATGTCTCAAGCCAGAACTTCTCTTGGAACATTCAATTCTATGAGGATAAAATTTCCTTTTTGAGTTGGGATTTAATACATGCATTCAATTCGATATACATACATCTTCGATGAGTTATATTATCTCCACTTATATAAAAGGAAAAATCTTGCAAAGATGCCACATGATTTTTCTAAAGTCAGTCATCTAGTAGCACCAGGAAATGATCTAGATCATCAGCCTTTATATTTAAAATTCATCATTACTACTCCCTGTGAGTGGAGTTTGGAGATGCTGGGGGATTCAGCACTCTATACGATGTGTCCCTCTAATGTATTGTGTTTGTGTGTACATGTTCACTTTAACCACGACCTCAGAATATTAAACAGGTGCCCATATTTCCTAAGAAAATACCAAAGAGTTGATTCTCACTCATTATTTAGCCCAATTTGCACTGAAATGTTCTGAGAACAAAATCAACTTTACTCTTTGGTCTGAGTCCTCAACTTTTATTCTATTCTTAACAGAAGAATGAACATAGCATTCTTACCTATAGGTTTCATGTTCTTATCTTTTCAGATTTGCAGATAGTAACCAAGAATCTGGTTTCATAATGTTTGAATTTTATAAACAGAATTATCTTTCTACCCCTGGAATGATGTTAGTATAAGGGAAGAGTCACCTAAATGAGCACAGAAGAGGAATGTCCAGAAAACCTGGTTAGGCATTGACTCTTTCCAGCGTGTGACATCAGGCAAGTTCTTCCCTGCCCTGGAGCCCCTTTCTCTTCTGTCAAGTGTGACCTACAAACATCTGTCTTACAGGAATGTGGTGATGATTAAAGGGGATAACAAATACTTGACATAGAATGAACCCGGAACAAATCAGTGTCTTTTCCTCTTTGTTTTTCAAGGTGAAGTCGCTCAGTCGTGTCCGACTCTTTGCGACCCCGTGGACTGTAACCTACTAGGCTTCTCCGTCCATGGGATTTTCCAGGCAAGAATACTGGAGTGGATTGCCATTTCCTCTCCAGAGGATCTTCCCGACCCAGGGATCGAACCCGGGTCTCCCGCATTGGAGGCAGACGCTTTACTATATTCAAATATAAGTCACTGTAATAAAAAAAAAAAAAAAAAAAAAAACCCTACAAAACACTTTGCAGCCATTTGTTTCAATACTTGTTTATTTTAACAAACGGTATGGTACAGCACAAGACATACCCTTCCTCCAGCCCTTTTTAATAAGACATTAACCCTGCTGACAGGGAGCACTGGAGTGTACTGATGATGAACCACAGGGAATGGATCAGGAATGTCCTGGGCAGAGAGAGAAGGCACTCTGGCGTTCAGAAGAGTCCAGAGACAACACGAGAATGGATCGGGAAATTTGCTTCCATTGGCACTATGTGGAAGGGCCTGTCCATCCACAGCTGAAAAAAATCCACTCCAAACCTCCCACAGCAGAGAATTCAATTTGATGTTGTTTAGTATCCCATAGAGTGAATGGGAAACTCGTTGCATCTGTTATTTTATCTCAGAATAGGAGGTTTTCCTTTAACAATTCTCAGAAGGGAGTGATTCTTTGATAATTCAACTCCCTGTGGTGTTGGTCAAGTAGAAATGGTACACAGAGGCTTCAAAGAAATGAAAGCTCAGGCACAGAACAGAAGCTGTTCAGGAGGTGTTGAGAAGAGGCATCACTCTGACCCCTTAAGTAATGAAAGCCAATAGTTTAGAGGCAGCTGAGGCAGAAACCCCTGAGGAGTGCAAAGGAGGGCGGGAGTGAGCAGAGCATGCAGTGAGAAGTTTTGCTACAGCTCAAGGATCCTCATTAGATGGTTTCTGCCCTTTCAGTGTGATGCTTTTGTTCATAAGGAATATTGCATAAATCTAACATTAGAAGCCAATGGAATTAAATCATATACTTAAAAAAAATGTTGTTCAGCATGAAAGAACTGTTTCAACTGAGCAAAAATAGGAGACCTATTATGAGAGTAAATGGATAATTAGGTAGGCAGTACAAGTTCTCTATAGGAGGACCGAAATTTGGTGAAGACGAATCCAGTCTCACTGAAGAAATTCCCCTGAAAACCAAAATGTAGACAAATGGGCTTGTGGAGGTAGTTTTGTTGTGTCTTCAGTTTTATTGCCTCTTTACCTATTTCATCTTACAACCAAAATTAACCTGCACAGTTAGTTCAGATAAAATTATAGTGCCATTTCTTTTCTTTTTTTGAAATTAAAAAGTGAATTGTTTTCATTCCTTTTGGAAAACTACAGCTGCTCTATTCCTTGGCTTCCCTCTCGGCTGCCTAAGGGATTGCCCTGGGGTTTCCTCACTCTCTCTGTAGCGGTAGAGTAAGTGGCCAGTGTGTGCAGTAACGTGTTCTTCACAGCCTGAGGAAACTACACAGACACTTCTGGGAACTGGCATTTTTGTGTAAAGTAAAAACTTTAAGCACTTTGCCAGAAATAGCAAGGCACACCAATTGGTTTACAGAATTCTGGGCCTGAAATACATTAGTCTTCTCTGACAAATTGAAGGTAGCTAGTTAGCGTTGCAAGACTTAGTTCATCTGTTACTTGGGTTATTCATTCATTTAACAGGGAAACATTACATGCCTACCATGTGAAAGACAATGTCTTCTGCCCCACCCCCATTTTATTCTCAGCATGTTTTTCTAATTCATTATTACGAGATTGTAGTGCCATAGGGTTCATTTTTTATATCTTCATCAGTAAGGGCTTCATTTGCTAGGGGTCGAGGGTACATTTTGTTTTTTCACTTACAGTAATTAATTGAGTAGGTATTTTGTAATGCATTTTACAACAATCTCTCATTTACTTCTCTCAGAACCCTAAAATGTTGAAAAGATTATTTCCTTCTCATGTGAAGAATGTGAGACCTAGGAGAATTACGTAACTTGTCCTGGTCATGGAGTTGTGAGTAGCAGAGCTGGGGCTACAACCCCTATCTCTGACTCTGAGATAGATACCTGGTTGTAGATACCTGGTCTTTCACTTCACAAAATAAATGAATAGTGAACACCGAATTATTTCTCCCTCAACATCTTCCTGGGGCTTTAGCATAGAAAGTGAAAGTGAGGTCGCTCAGTCATGTCCGAATCTTTGCGACCCGGTGGACTGTGGCCTGCCAGGCTCCCCCGTCCATGGGATTCTCCAGGCAAGAATACTGGAGTGGGTTGCCATTTCCTTCTCCAGGGGATCTTTCCAACCCAGGAGTTGAACCTGGGTCTCCCGCATTGCACGCAGACGCTTTAACCTCTGAGCCACCAGGGAAGTACCATTTTATCCCTTTTACTCTTGCAAAGGAAACCAGAAACCTGAATCTTACCTCCTAATTCTGAGCACAGTAGTAAGGAGAACAGGGTATGCGAATGAAATGCAAGCATGAGATTTGCCACAAAATGCAACCATTGGTTAGGTTTTAAGCCCAAGAGGCTAATTTAGGGAAAGATAAGTGCAAAATTTCATAAGTCAGTATATCAAGGCAAAAAAAAAAAAAAAGACATTTAAAAAAAATAAAAATCAATAATCTACTGAGGGCTGGAATGGAACCAGAGTCACCAGAAGAGTTAAAAGTTTTCCTTCTGAATAAGGATGAGAATACCTAACGCACCTCTCAGTGGCTTTGTCTACCTGGTGTTATAAATATATTCTATTAGACTGCTACAATAGGTTTTTCACAATTAGGTTTTAAACCATTTATTGATTGTGTCAAAACATTAATTTTGAATGTGAATCCCATGGATGGAGAAGCCTGGCAGGCTACAGTCCACCAGGTCGCAAAGAGTCGGACACGGCTGAGCAACTTCACTTTCACTTTCATTATATTAGGAACATTCTATCAGAAATAAAGTTTTATTTTATGGACTTACTTACATTTTCTCCTCTGTTTACATTCTTATTTAAGGAAGAAACAACTATTCCCACCCCTGCCATATAATAACATAATATGTTGCATTTTAATCTCCTTTTGGAATGCTGTGGTCCCAAAAGAAAAAGAAATTTCATATCGCTGAAGGCCTGGAAAGAGCCTACACTACTTAAAGAACAGTGAATTGTGTTTTAGTCTGATTTTCTGAAAGTAGCTGAAATATTTAACAACTGCTCTGAAGAAAGCTGCTGCTCCTAACAATCACAGCTCCCAAGAAGAAGTCACCCCATGTTCTGAGCTCTGTTGGTAAGGAATTTCTTCAGTGTCAGAGAAATATCAGTCAACTAACTTGAAAATAGCTATTGAATGGTAAGGCATCATCATAGTCAATAGATATTCTTTACTGGGCTCACTAGGAATAGGATATCCTCTCAGGCAACAGGGCTACAGAATGGCTCAAGAACCTAATGTCTAATCCCCAAACTCCTCACTTGTACTCACTTTTAATGGTCAAGTCCATGCCAGGAAAGCAGAAAAACTTCTCAAACATTTTCTCTTTTCTTATATGTTTCTAAGTCAACTTTTCAAGGCAGCCATTATCACATTTATAGGATAATTAAATGGGGAAAACAACTTATGTGTAAGTGCCTTTCTGGAAATGTTATATATTGATCCAGTAAAGGGAAGCCAGGCTGGGAATTCAGCTGTTTCACTACCATGAGATTAGGAAGAGAGTGAATATCTGTCACTGAAATAGTTCATGGTATTTGCAATGCCTGTATTTGTGTCGCCACAGTACATACATTTATCTGAAAATAATTGGCACTATTTACATTATAAGTTAATTGATGACATTATATGACTCTTACATTACTTTGAACTGGGCAAAGAATAGACACTAAAAATTGCACTGGGACCAGAAACAGAGATATTTAAGTACTTGTTTCACATATGCCAGGAATAAGAGGCAGGGTGAGTAGCCATGCTGTTTTTTATAATGCAAGTTCCGATACAAAAGCTAATTTTACCTCTCACTGGATAGAAAACAGTGTGATTCCCTTCAGGCTGGCAAGCACGCACCAAGCATCCCAATCAGCAGACAGCCCATCCTGTCATGCAGAGCACAATTCGCTGCAGCCAGACCCCTGGCTGCCAGACGAGAAAACACAGATCACGTGCTGCTTTCGGTGGCACCAATCTAATAATCATTTAACCTGGGCAAGTTGAACCAGACCAACAAAGGTGTTTTTTGAACTTGGAAAGTAAGAATGAATTCTGTTCTATTCATTAGTATTCCCAAGTACTTCCAGATAAAACATGAATAATGATCATCATAATAGCTTACATGTCTTGAGCATTTACTGTGAGGGAGACACCAGGAGAAGCACTTTACACACATTATCTCATTTCATCCTTACTCTACACCTATGAGGTTGGTAACCTTATTAAGCATAACAAGCCTAAATTTCACTTGGTCGCATAGTTAGTAAGTGATGGAGCTGTAAAACAAGGCAGTGCCCGGCTTTTTAAACTTTGCCTCTTCTGTCTCACAGAAATGCTCAGATGAGTGGGAAATCAAGTACACTCCACACAGGAACAGCGATTCTGTTAAAAATTCAAGTAGTGTATGAAGTTTCTAGCATTTCGAGGAGGTCCACTATTTTCAAAGAATAAGTCCTTCTTAAAATTCAAACATGATTATCTGGAGTGGATAATTTAATCCATTTACACCAATGAGAAGAGGTAAATACGTTAAACAGGAAGGAGGATAAACAGAAAGTGTCCTAAGAATGTCAATTCTTACACAGGAACATACAGAGGAGGGTAGACAGAAGTCACTGGATTGATGTGAAAGTAGAGGATGAGGACAGAGGAGAATGAGAAGTGTAAAAGAAAGTGGCAGGTGAAGTTTGCACTCAAGGGGAAGATAAAAATAAACTTGGGATTTTCTTTTTAAAATAAACGCCTCTCTTGGATCAGTTAAAGACATAGCTTCAAGTATCCTATTATTGGATAAGCCAGCAAAAGACATTAAGAACTCCAATCTATTTTCCTTTGTAATACGAAATTCATGCTTTAACAACTTTTACTTTCAATGTCAAAATCTTATCTAAAGGAGAAAACATGATGTTGGGTAATTATGTATTAAAATGACTAATTAAAAAACCACTCAAATTTTTCCAACATAAATGAATATTAATGGTTCAAAGATTTTTCTAAAACAAAATATGAAAACATCAAATGAAAGCAATCTTTCCCTTTCTCAACTCTCTCCCTACGTGAAGAGAAAGTATACTTCTCACGTGGGAGCGGTCTATTATCATTTTCTTACATGACGAAATGAATTTGCTAACATAATTCTTTAGCACTGTTTTGCAAATTGTCTTTCTGACTTATTCAACTTTTTTTTAATACTATAATACTGATATTCAGGCTATGAGCAGAGTGACAAAAGCAATATCATATCTCCTTCACAGTATTAATACAATTCTCTTTTTAAAGTTTACTTTAGTAAAATAGCTTTTAAAGTAGTTTATACTGAAACATTGTTAATCCAGTTTTTCTTGCTAGTTTAGAAAATCCTATGAATTATTTATAAAGTTTTCACAATAGTGAGGTCCTCTAATGAATTTACATAATGAAACATTCAGACGCACTGGAAAAAGTTTCCTATCATGGATAAGACAAATGAAGCACACATAATTTGATTCAGTCTTCAAACTGAAACTGTAATTTCCTCTCTGTAGAAAACCATAAAGTACCACCACATGACATAATGGAAAGGGACGAGACTTCAATTTTGTATACCAGGTTCAAAATATGCCCATCTTTCTTACGTAACAGGTGTATTTAGGAGTGAATTCATCAAGAGTATGTATAATCAAAACACCATGATAAAGAAACTATGTATGTATATTTGCACACACACACATGCCTCACTACATCACTTTGCTGTATACAAGAAACTAACACAACATTGTAAATCAACCACTTCAATAAAATAAACTTTAAAATAATAAAATAAAAAATATATTTATCTTTATGTTCATAGCAGCACTATTTACAATAGCCAAACCATGAAAACAATCTAAATGTCCATCAACATTTAGAAAAAAGATACGATACACACACACACACACACACACACACACACAGGAATACTACTCAGCCATACAAAAGAATGAAGTCATGCTATTTGAAGCAACATGGAAGGACCTAGAGATTATTATAGTAAGTGAAGTAAGAAAAAGAAGGACAAATACCATACGATAGTACTTATGTGTGGAATCTAAAATGTGACACAAATCAACTTACGTACAAAACAGAAACAGACTCACAGATGCAGTGAACGGATTTGTGGTGGACAAGAGAAAGGGGTTGGGGGAACGATGGACTGAGAGTTTGAGATTAGCAGATGCAAACCATTTTCTACCCACAGAATGGGTAGAAAAACAAGGTCCTACTATATAGCACAGGAAACTATATCCAGTATTCTCTAATAAACCATAATGGAAAAAATATGAAAAAGAACATATATATGAAACGGAATCACTCTGCTATATACCAGAAATTAACACAACGTTGTAAATCAACTATACGTCAAGAAAATAAATTTTTAGAAAGTTTAAAAAAATAAATAAAACAACAAAAGAAAAGAGTAAATAATCATAAGCAACTATCCATCCTCCCACTGACTTTTCATATTCTCTCACTGGGCTCTTTCCCTGTATTTGGATTTCTTAATCACTTTTAGTCACATTTCACAAAAGCAGTGTTATTCCAAGAACATGCTTTAAAATAACATCTGTGTAGTGAAGAATAGAGAAGTCTAGGGGTTCCCTGGTGGCTCAAATGGTAAAGAATCTACCTGCAGTGCAGGAGAGGCAGTTCAACCCCTGGGTTGGGAAGGTCCCCTGCAGGAGGGTAGGGCAATCCACTCCAGTATTCTTGCCTGGAGAATCCCAGGGACAGAGGAGCCTGGAGGGCTATAGTTCATAGGGTAGCAAAGAGTCAGAAATGACTGAAGCAACTGTGCATGCACGCATGCAAAGAGAAGTCTAGTCTTTTGAGCCCCCAACCCCCTCACTTCTGGGAGATTCCAAGGGTTTAAAGATCCCCTGGAATTTTCCAGGTGGTTGAAGCATCTTTGATATTCATGGTGTACCTCTGGACCACACTTGATAGCTTATACTAACCAGATGACTCAGTGTGGGCAAGGTCACATCAATAGTCTTAGGATTGGGATGGCCAAGCCAGAAAGACAACCATGGTTAGAAGGTTGGAACTCTGAGCCAGGTGACATCAGCCTGACCTCCAGCAGGGAGGGGGCCAGAGATCCAGCTCTACCACACGAGCCGTGATTCAAAATCCCTGGACCCCAAAGTGAGGGGAGCTCCCTGTGTTGCCAATACTCTGTGTTTACTGCCACCGCATCAATGCCAGAGGAGTAACGTGCCCCTGAGCACACAGCACCTTCACGTTTGGAACTCCCAGGTCCAAGTCTGACCTTTGCATCTCTTCCTTTGGTGAGTTCTAACTTGTATCCTTTCATTATTAAAAACAACAACAACTGTAATCTTAGGTATGGCACATTCCTGAATTTTGTGCACTGTTCTAATGAATTTTCAAAGCTGAGGGAGTCCCTGGGGACCCCCAGATTTGTGGTCAGATAGAAGTGAAAGTGGCCCTAGGGACCCCAAGTTTGCAGCTGGAGTCAGAAGTGAAGGCAGTCCTGTGTGAACTGTTCCTCCAACTTTGCAGTCAAGTAAACTCTTCAGTTACTGTCAGAGTCATTGGTTGCTCCTCAGTAGCTCAGTCACGTCTGAGTCTTTGCAACCGCCTGGACTGCAGCACGCCAGGTTTCCCTTTAATCTCCTGAACCTCTAGTTTGGCCTCCCTGCTGGTGACACAAACCGTGACTCCATTTAGTTACCTGTTCTCCCAGTTTATACTCGTCTAGGCTGAGATGCCAGAAGTGGGAGAGTGGGGCCGGTCCTAGGGGAAGGGCTTCATCCTGGTAGCCCAAGGCCCATTTATCAGCTGTCATTTCCAACTCAGCTGTTGTCCCAGAGGAAGCGAGCATTGGAGTCTGCTTTACATATTATCCTCTGGCAATGGGATTCTCCGCAGCTTTGGTGAGAATATTCTCTGCCTCACTGCTACTGCCTTTGCCTCAGCCCCAGGGGTGCTGTATTACTTTGCCCCTCAAGGTAGTCTTTGTGGGTAGAGTCCTCACCCGGCCTAAGGTGAAAAACACCACCCAGCCCAGCTCCCTTATTTAATCTTATTGAGTGAAACTTTTCTCTCAACTGGTCTGTTTCCACTCATCTAAGCTCATGCTGGAAGAATCCATTTTACAATCTCTTGGCATATCTAGCATACTGTGTTTTATTTTTAAGCCTGTCATCCTGGGGGCAGGGAGCAGGCTTGTATCAGTGTAACTCATGTGTGTGTGCGTGTGTGCTGAGTCCTGTCTGATTCTCTGTGTCCCCATGGACTGTAGTATAACTTAGCGGCCCACTAATGACGGATCAGACAATTTCCTTAAGTGCCTCGTTCCTGTATTTTCTACCCTTCACCAAGGGGAACTGCGTGTGAAAGCACATTTTCAAACTTACAGTCAAAATATGTAATGTAAGGGAGGAGGTTTTTCTTTTTAAATCCAATTTATTTTCACAGTTGCTTTACTTTTATTTCCCTTCTTAAAATTCTGTCAAACTGAGTATAAAATCAATATGTTTAGACATATTTAAATTACTGAAGTTCAAGGAATCCTAAGGAGCTCCCATAAGTGTTATGAAAGGCATTTTATCCCTGTTGTGGAAGTCAGATGGTCAACTGATTTTGAAAAATTCACTTTTGGACTGAATCAAAAATACATGAACTCAGTAATCTGTAAGAATTTACAGTTAACATACAAACTGATAAGAGTTCAGAAGAAAGATAACCCAGCCTAACGTTTGACCCAAAGCAAATCCTAGTTATTTTGCAAATAGCCATCTGCATGGTAATGGAAAACAATACTTCCTTGGAGTTGAGAAGTCAGATGATTATCCCGAGACTCAGCCTGTTAGGAGGCATACTGAGAAGTGTTGGCTTTGAACTGGGGTGACTAGAAGTCGGCCTTGAAAAGCCACCTCTGGCACAAATGTACACTCTCTATATCAGAATGTCTGCATTTTCTCACCTTAGCTTTGGCAAATGACCCTTCATGCCAACCAGTTCTGTAGAATGTTCAATGGATCTCCCTCTCAGCATCTGGGCATTTTGTGTTGGCATGCTGAGTCCAACCACATTTACCTACCACCCGTGCAGTTGCTTCCTTTTATCTTAAATCCTCTAATCCAAACACGTATTATATTTAAACTTATATGTATCCCATAGAAAAGACACTATTTTAGCATCAGCTTTCTACTAGTGAATGCATTCCCTAAGACTGTCTGCCCCTGCTTCTGGGATGTTGATAGACTTTGATAGATTCTCCAGTTGCCTCAAGATAAAATGATATCAGAGAATCATAAAATGATTATTATAAACAGCATATTTAACAATTTTATTTTACTTCACATATGGCATGTATTCCTAATGATGCAAAATATGTATTAAATTACTTTTATTTAAATCCAAATACACAGGGATATAATAAAAAAAACCAAAGATATGAATAGGCAGGTACTAGTAATTTAAAAAATGCAGAGTATAGTAATATGTGCTATCACTGCTAGAAATGAAACGGTAATAACATCCACTACTGGCAGGGATATAGGGGAAAAAGGTGGAAATGTGAATTGTTGCAGGCATTTGGAAAAGCCATCTGGCAGTGTCTATTAAAAATTTTAAAATGTGTATGTCCAAAAGCAATTCCACTCCTGGGAAATTACCCCTGGGAAACTGTAATAAAAGTGTCAGTGAGTAAGGCTAAATATACAAAGATGATTATTGACATTTATCATGCAAAAGGATGAAACAAAGCAAATGTCGTTCAGTAGGAGAATAGTTTAATACACTCCTACCATGGGGTATTATACAACCATTAAAAAAAAGAATGGGTTACAGCCCCACCAAGTAAACTGGAGGAGTCAAAAGAAAAACATCAAGTTGCACCAACATGTATATAATATAATGTTACCTTCATAACTTCAAAACTCTTATATGTATACATGAGCTTGAGCTTGAAAATATACATGGAAAGTTACACATGAAGTTTATAACACAGATCACCTAACGAAGAGGGGACAAAAGAATAGAAAGCAAGAGGAAGAGGGATGTTCATTAAAAAAGTTTGAAAAATTAGTGTTCATAGAAAATAGTGTGTTTGATATGACCCAAATGAGTAACATAATGGGTTCATGCTTCTGTATGAGAACATGCGTGTGCAAAAAGAGATGTGCTAAAGAAAATAGTCACCAAATGGTGACTGATTTTCTAGAGTGATTCCAGGTAATTTTTCCTGTTTCCATTGAGTTTTTTTTTTTAATTTTGAGTTTTTCAATGCATGTGTATAATTTACAAAATGTAGGGGGGGAAAAGAAACATTTACCTTGTTAAAAAGAACCAATAGAATCATTTTCCACATCTATTCTGTACAATTTTAATTCCCCCACACCATTTAAAAAAAGTAATCCCTGAATCTAAACTGATTTACTGGAGGTTTTACAATGTGTCCTCCATCACCCAATCTCCTCACTCTGCTTGTCTGGACAAATAGTCCTTATTCACGTCCCTCTCTGTGTATTCTTTAACCTCTGGTTCTAGATGCAAATCTGTCAGATCAATCTTCCCAACGGTGGTTTAATATTATCCCTGATGTGGCTTGCTATCTACAGTAACTGTAATTTTACATGATAACTTACTATCTAGATGTCACTTTGATTTTCTCAACCAATTTTGTCATAGTATCATTATTTTACTCTTTAATGCTTTCTACTAACTCAAGAGCAGTCTCACTTTTTTTTAAATTTTCATTTCTCATGTTAACTAAGTGAATCCAAAGAATCCAGAGATGGGGAGAAATCTACAAATGAAAATATATAGGTAATGCATGCACGATTCAAGAGTGCTTAGTGTGGGAAATAAAGAGCTTGGGAAGGGCATTATACATGGTATAAATACTTAAATGGAAATGGCATCCAGAGAAGGGAGGTAGGACAAATAGTTATAAAGAGAAGCAGAATCCAAGGTTAAACTTGTTCACAACAGGAGCTGCCTCAGAATAGAAACTGGTAGTCTGGCAGAAGACAGAAGGTTAACGCAGAATGGAAATATTCGAATGGAGACGTGGTTTTTATTATCAAAGATACAGTAAAAGGATTACACTGGAAGACAAAAGTTGATCAGATGATCTCTTATTTTCTTTTCACTTCAGAAACCCTGTGAAATCTACTTACTATTTTTATGCATACAGTTATTTATTTCAAAAACTGGTTGGGTGAACTCATGTCGTCTTTGTAAATATTGGAATTTGGATTAGATGATCCATTTAGGCTCATAGCATAGGCATCTCATCCTTCTCTCTGCTTCTTCTTGTGTCCCTTATTTCAAAAAGTGCTCAAAAGCAGGTTTGCCAGGAAATGTTCTCTGGTGGGTCTTCCCTTATTTTTGGCTTTCATACTGCCTGATACTGTTGAAGGTCACTTCTGACTATCTGGCCACAGTGTATATTCCAGATTCCAGTGATATTTGTAGTCAGAAAAGGGATTCAGATCTTAACATTTTCTTCACCTTTATTTTCGACGCCTAAAATCTGAGTTCAAAGTCTTAGAAGTAAGACTCACTGTTAATCTTCCTAATTCTCTTTTGGAAACTTCTCATGCCTTAGTTTTTCAGAATCAAAGTCAACACCAAATGCAAAGGAAATGTTGGGCAACACACAGAGTCACCAAAAATTTCCTCCAAAAATCTTCTTAGTAACTTATTAAAAACAGTCTTTGTTCCTTTCAACATCAGTCTCTTCACTTCCAAACTTGTAATATCGTTGCCTGAGGGAGGTGTGAAACTTGAAGAAAGAAGATGAAAGCCAATGTGTGCTCACACACAATACCCTTTGTAAGCTTTCTCTCTCTGTTTTTTTTTAAATGTTGTCTTAGTTGTCCTGAGTTTTTATAATGGTGTGTGTGTCTATCTCTCATAGTCTCATCCTTATCCTTTTCCTCTCTTTCTACGTTCATCTTCCTAGCTGTTGTGGCTTCTTATGACTGCTCGAGCCCTTTGAAAGCATTTTTGAGATGTTGGACCTAGGATGGGAACTAAATTCTATCATTTGCTCTTCTTGATCCATTGCTTCTCGGCAGTTTTTCTTAATTTTTTAAAATGTATCACTTTAAATAGATAACTTTCTCAGCAATTTCTAACTCTTTGTTCTTCTACAATAATCTGAATGTTATGCTCTCTAGCTAGCAGCTCTTCAGAAGTTTTCACCTATTAAGTAAATGATGGCTCTATTTGACCAGTGCCAGCAAATTTGGAAAACTCAGCAGTGGCCACAGGACTGGAAAAGGTCAGTTTTCATTCCAATCACAAAGAAAGGCAATGCTAAAGAATACTCAAAATATCGCACAACTGCACTCATCTCACACGCTAGTACAGTAATGCTCAAAATTCTCCAAGCCAGGCTTCAACAATACCTGAACCATGAACTTCCAGATGTTCAAGTTGGTTTTAGAAAAGGCAGAAGAACCAGAGATCAAATTGCCAACATCCGCTGGATGTTGTTCCAGAAAAACACCTATTTCTGCTTTACTGACTATGCCAAAGCCTTTGACTGAGGGGATCACAATAAACTGTGGAAAATTCTGAAAGAGATGGGAATACCAGACCACCCGACTTGCCTCTTGAGAAATCTGTATGCAGGTCAGAAAGCAATAGTTAGAACTGGACATGAAACAACAGACTGGTTCCAAATAGGAAAAGGAGTACGTCAAGGCTGTATATTGTCACCCTGTCAAAGAAAGGCAATGCTAAAGAATACTCAAAATATCGCACAACTGCACTCATCTCACACGCTAGTACAGTAATGCTCAAAATTCTCCAAGCCAGGCTTCAACAATACCTGAACCATGAACTTCCAGATGTTCAAGTTGGTTTTAGAAAAGGCAGAAGAACCAGAGATCAAATTGCCAACATCCGCTGGATGTTGTTCCAGAAAAACACCTATTTCTGCTTTACTGACTATGCCAAAGCCTTTGACTGAGGGGATCACAATAAACTGTGGAAAATTCTGAAAGAGATGGGAATACCAGACCACCCGACTTGCCTCTTGAGAAATCTGTATGCAGGTCAGAAAGCAATAGTTAGAACTGGACATGAAACAACAGACTGGTTCCAAATAGGAAAAGGAGTACGTCAAGGCTGTATATTGTCACCCTGCTTATTTAACTTCTATGCAGAGTACATCATGAGAAATGCTGGGCTGGAAGAAGCACAAGCTGGAATCAAGATTGCTGGGAGAAATATCAATAACCTCAGATATACAGATGACACCACTCTTATGTCAGAACATGAAGAGGAACTAAAAAACCTCTTGATGAAAATGATAGAGGAGAGTGAAAAACTTGGCTTAAAGCTCAACATTCAGAAAACGAAGATCACAGCATCCGGTCCCATCACTTCATGGGAAATAGATGGGGAAACAGTAGAAACAGTGGCCGACTTTACTTTTTTTGGTTCCAAAATCACTGCAGACGGTGATTGCAGCCATGAAATTAAAAGACGCTTACTCCTGGAAGAAAAGTAATGACCAACCTAGATAGCATATTCAAAAGCAGAGACATTACTTTGCTGACTAAGGTCCGTCTAGTCAAGGCTATGGTTTTTCCAGTGGTCACGTATGGATGTGGGAGTTGGACTGTGAAGAAGGCTGAGCGCCGAAGAATTGATGCTTTTGAACTGTGGTGTCGGAGAAGACTCTTGAGAGTCCCTTGGACTGCAAGGAGATCCAACCAGTCCATTCTGAGGGAGATCAACCCTGGGATTTCTTTGGAAGGAATGATGCTAAAGCTGAAGCTCCAGTACTTTGGCCACCTCATGCGAAGAGTTGACTCTCTGGAAAAGACTCTGATGTTGGGAGGGATTGGGAGCAGGAGGAGAAGGGGACGACCGAGGATGAGATGGCTGGATGGCATCACCAACTCGATCGACGTGAGTATGAGTGAACTCCGGGAGTTGGTGATCAACAGGGAGGCCTGGCGTGCTGCAGTCCATGGGGTCGCAAAGAGTTGGATACAACTGAGCAACTGAAATGAACTGAACCAATACATGAAATAAATTTTGGAGCCACTCTATACCAACTTAGGTTGCTATATTATCCAAATATTATTAGAAATGACTGGTTAAATTCATTAGCCTTTAAGGATAATGGCAAATACAATTCTATGATTAACTTTTCTCTGTAAGTTGTTTGTGATTTGATGGTATAGATTTCTGGCATTAGAAAACTAATGACTGGAAGTTTAAAAAGGAGAAATTGACAGAAGCTTCCCACACAGTAGGAAGACCATATTCTGAAAGGGTATTATCTTAAAAATCGAAGGTGTAAAGAAACAGAAAAAAAAAAAAAGTTGAAGACCTATGGACTTAATAGAAATAAAAATCTTTATATTAGACTATAGGGCTGAAATTGAAATAGAAGAAAGTAAAATAGAGTTGATGCCAAAGATAGTCAATGAGATTTTGAGGTTACAATAAATATTTAGGTGAGACTCTGAAAAAAGTGGGGTATCCTATATTAAATCCATAAATTAAAATGTTTTCAGTGAAATATGGAATAGTTATAACTTTGAGGGGCTTACTGAACATTACTTGCCCATAAGTAGCCAGCTCTTACGTCAGTTTATCATCCTTTGCTCGTATAAAATACTTAGTTGTGCTTTCATTTTAACTTACAGCAGTATCCAATTATTTCTATTTCTGGAAAAGCATATAGCATGAAAGACAATTTTCAAAGCCAAGAACATGAAATAGACACAGTTCAGCTAAATGGTGATGACCCTTTTACTTTATCTCTATGGATAGAGAAATATATAAATGTGGGGAGGAAAGAGACTGGCTAAGAGAGGGAGAAAGCAAAAGCCATTTGGAGAAATTTCTTAGAAAACTATGTCATTAAAAAAAGCTTTAATAATTCACAAAATTTCTTTTCAGAATGTGGACATCTCTCATTATTTTCACATACCTTTTCAGTTAATTTAGGTTGGCTCACAATTTTAATTGTGCCTTTATCATCCTTTCCTAAGAGTGATAATTTTAAAAAAAAATCATTAAAACATATCTGGTTTGTGAAATCTTACAGAAGTTTTTTTTGTTTTTACAAAAGGATAGAAATCAAGTGAAAATGTATTGGAAACAGACTAGAATAAGTGACAGAGGACACCTAGTGGTGGTCAAGAGTAGTGCCATATTCCTCTCTAACACAAACCGTGTGTCTCCCAATTACACAAGAGAAATTCACCAGAAGACACTGTCAGATGCCTGCTATATATGTAACTTTCAACTGCGCCAGAGGTGCCACAAACAGAGAAGCAAATTAAAAACTATTATTTGATTTCTATATGAGAACTTGTCCCAAACTCTTTAAAAATATATGTAGTCTGATGCAGTACTCTTGCCTGGAAAATTCCATGGATGGAGGAGTCTGGTAGGCTGCAGTCCATGGGGTCGCGAAGAGTCGGACACGACTGAGCGACTTCACTTTCACTTCTCATTTTCAGGCATTGGAGAAGGATATGGCAACCCACTCCAGTGTCCTTGCCTGGAGAATCCCAGGGACGGGGGGCCTGGTGGGCTGCTGTCTATGGGGTCGCACAGAGTCGGACACGACTGAAGCACCTTAGCTGCAGCAGCAGCAGTCTGACAGATAGCAAAACTGTATTATAAACTTTAAACTTGCTAAGAGACTAGATCTTAATTTTTCCCACCTCTGAAACAATGATAATATGTGACAGGCTAGAGTGTAATATAATGCTACAATGGCAAGCATACTGCAATCAGTTCAGTTCAGTTGCTCAGTCGTGTCCGACTCTGTGGAACCCCATGAACCGCAGCACACCAGGCCTGCCTGTCCATAACCAGCTCCCAGAGTCCACCCAAACCCATGTCCATTGAGTCAGTGATGCCATCCAACCATCTCATCCTCTGTTGTCCCCTTCTCCTCCTGCCCTCAATCCTTCCCAGCATCAAGGTCTTTTCAAGTGAGGCAGCTCTTTGCATCAGGGGGCCAGTATACTGGAGTTTCAGCTTCAACATCAGTCCTTCCAATGAACACCCAGGACTGATCTCCTTTAGCCTGGACTGGTTGGATCTCCTTGCAGTCCAAGGGACTCTCAAGAGTCTTCTCCAACACCACAGTTCAAAAACATCAATTCTTCGGTGTTCAGCTTTCTTTATAGTCCAACTCTCACATCCATACATGACCACTGGAAAAACCATAGCCTTGACTAGATGTACCTTTGTGGACAAAGTAATGTCTCTGCTTTTCAATATGCTGTCTAGGTTGGTCATAACTTTCCTTCCAAGGAGTAAGCATCTTTTAATGTCATGGCTGCAATCACATCTGCAGTGATTTTGGAGCCCCAAAAAATAAAGTCAGCCACTGTTTCCCCATCTATTTGCCATGAAAGCATACTGCAATGGAAAATATCAAATCAATGTATTATATACCTTAAGCTTACACATTACACATAAATTATAGCTAAATATATACATGCATGTCTGTGCAAGCTTGCTCAGTCATGTCCAAATCTTTGTGACACCATGGACTTCCCTAGAAGAAGCCCACCAGACTTCTCTATCATGGGAACTATCCAGGCACAATTACTGAAGTGAGTTGCCATTTCTTCCTCCAAGAGATCTTCCCCATCCAGGGATCAAACATGCATCTCTTGTATCTCCTGCATTTGGCAGGCAGATTCTTTACCACTGAACTATTTGTGAAGCCCAAAATACATACATACAATTTTTAAATGTGCAGTCTGGTTAGGAGGTTGTGGAGTCTGTGATCACACAATACAAAGTCCTAAAACAAACAAAACATGCTTCTATCTAAGAGCTAGATTAATGTCAACTATTTTAAAATGACAAATACACTCAGTAATTTCATAAAACAATGCTATCATTGTTGTTATATGTTATCACTGTGACTATTATGAACCAATCATCCTGAGAGGCACTGGTAATACAGGATGAGTGGACAGAACTGAAGTCCTAGAAGGCAGAAGAAGTAGACAAGTAAAAGAGAGGTGATAACAAGTGTTAGGGTTATTTAACTTATATGCAGAGTACATCATGAGAAACGCTGGACTGGAAGAAACACAAGCTGGAATCAAGATTGGTGGGAGAAATATCGATAACCTCAGATATGCAGATGATACCACCCTTATGGCAGAAAGTGAAGAGGAACTAAAAAGCCTCTTGATGAAAGTGAAAGAGGAGAGTGAAAAAGTTGGCTTAAAGCTCAACATTCAGAAAACAAAGATTATGGCATCTGGCCCCATCACTTCATGGGAAATAGATGGGGAAACAGTGGAAACAGTGTCAGACTTTATTTTGGGGGGCTCCAAAATCACTGCAGATGGTGACTGCAGCCATGACATTAAAAGATGCTTACTCCTTGAAAGAAAAGTTGTGACCAACCTAGACAGCATATTCAAAAGCAGAGACATTACTTTGCCAACTAAGGTCCGTCTAGTCAAGGCTATGGTTTTTCCTGTGGTCATGTATGGATGTGAGAGTTGGACTGTGAAGAAGGCTGAGTGCCGAAGAATTGATGCTTTTGAACTGTGGTGTTGGAGAAGGCTCTTGAGAGTCCCTTGGACTCAAGGAGATCGAACCAGTCCATTCTGAAGGAGATCAACCCTGGGATTTCTTTGGAAGGAATGATGCTAAAGCTGAAGCTCCAGTACTTTGTCCACCTCATTCGAAGAGTTGACTCATTGGAAAAGACTCTGATGCTGGGAGGGATTGGGCTCAGGAGGAGAAGGGGACGACCGAGGATGAGATGGCTGGATGGCATCACTGACTCAATGGGCGTGCGCCTGAGTGAACTCCGGGAGATGGTGATGGACAGGGAGGCCAGGCGTGCTGCGATTCATGGGGTCACAAAGAGTCGGACAAAACTGAGCAACTGAACTGAACTGAAACAAAAGAATGAGAGGTGAGAACACAGAGGAAGGGTCGCTGATTTTACCGATTGGGGTAATGAAGTTAGCAAATGCGTCAGCAGAAGCGGTAAGACTCATGGTTGTTACCTTAGTACCATGTGTCGTATGGTTAGCCTCACTGGACGCATCTTTTGGTGACGGAAGAGACAAGAAGGGATATTTTGTCGCTCCTTGTCCTGGCTGTACCATGGAGACTTGTCATTAAGCTTTCTAGGCCTTCTTAAAACTAACATAGCAAAATTTTATGCTATTCCAAATGCCTAGGAAGACTAGATTTAAATGGTTAAAATATATTTTAAACTCATGTATTTGGAAAGGAAAAAAGCCAGAGTCTAGGATCCAGATAAATAGGGGTCTTTCTCTGTCACTAACAGTCATGAGTTCTGGTGAAATCACTGAAACTCAATCTCAGTTTTCTTATCTGTAAAAAGAGGGTTTGGGACATGGTGCTGTCTCAAGTCCCTTTTCTCGTTCTAAGCATTAAATCACACACACACACACGCACAGTCCCACCCATTTGTAATAGTTTTCAAATATGTCCACAAGATGGGCTTCCCTGGTAGCTCAGCTGGTAAAGAATTCACCTGCAGCACAGGAGACCTCGATTCGATTCCTGGGTTGGGAAGATCCGCTGGAAAAGGGATAGACCACCCACTCCAGTATTCATGGACTTCCCTGTGGCTCAACTGGTAAAGAATCCACCTGAAATGTGGGCGATCTGGGTTCGATCCTCGGGTTGGGAAGATCCCCTGGAGAAGGGGAAGGTGACCCCCGCCAGTGTCGTGGCCCGAGAATTCCATGGACTGTACAGTCCATGGGGTGACAGAGTCAGACACGACTGAGCAAGTTTCACTTTTGAGTGCAACCCAGACTCAGTGACTGAATTCTAGAATGTGCTGGGCGTGACAGGGACCGATTTCCCAGATTAGGTCATAAAGGACATGGTACTTTTTGCCTGGTCCTCTCTTAGATTCTGTTAGTTGCTCAGTCATGTCCAACTCTTTGCAGTCCCATGGACTGTAGCCCATCAGGCTCCTCTGTCCATGAAACTTTCCAGGCAAGAATACTGGAGTGGGTTGCCATTTCCTTACTTATTCTGGGGAAAGCCAACTATATGTCATGAAAACACTGAAGCAGACCTTTCAAAGGCCCATGTGGCAGTGAATTGAGGCCTCTAGCCAACAGCCATGTGAATGAGCCATCTTGAGGGGAGATCCCCCCTCCCAGTCAGGCACTGAGATAACCGCAGCTCCAGCCAACACCTTGAGTACACTCTTATCAGAGACCCTGAATTAGAAACACCCAGATAAGCTGAATCGGAATTCTTAACCCACAGAAACTTTGAAATAATAAATGTTGTTAGGGTAAGCCTTTAAAGTTTTGGTAATTAACAGTAAATTACTAATACATCATCTCCCAAGCTATCTCCTTCTTGGCTCATAACCTCATCAAGTACTACTGGCATTCAAACCTCAGTGGACAATAATGTAGATGCAGAATGACTGTTTGCTTTGTAAAGATCTGAGCATTTTTTCTACCTGCATCCCTGCCACAAGATGGAAATCTTAATACTCACTCTCTTTCCCTAGGCCTCTCTTGGCCTAAGAGTGTTATTGCTATAAGACCTAGTTGCCATTTGCAGTTTATACTGCTCTTAACCGGTATATTCAGTCTTCACAGTTTAAGAAAGCAAATTTGGCAATTGCAGAGCATCAGTTCAGTTCACTCACTCAGTCGTGTCCGACTCTGCAACCCCATGAACCGCAACACATCAGGCCTCCCTGTCCATCACCAACTCCTGGAGTCCACCCAAACCCATGTCCATCGAGTCGGTGATACCATCCAACCATCTCATCCTCTGTCGCTCCCTTCTCCTCCTGCCCTCAATCTTTCCCAGCACCAGGGTCTTTTCAAATGAGTCAACCCTTCGCATCAGGGGCCAAAGTATTGGAGTTTTTTCAGCTTCAACATCAGTCCTTCCAATGAACACCCAGGGTTGATCTCCTTCAGAATGGACTGGTTGGATCTCCTTGCAGTCCAAGGGACTCTCAAGAGCTTTCTCCAACACCACAGTTCAAAAGCACCAATTCTTTGGCGCTCAGCCTTCTTCACAGTCCAACTCTCACATCCATACATGATCACAGGAAAAACCACAGCCTTGACTAGACGGACCTTTGTTGGCAAAATAATGTCTCTGCTAGGTTGGTCATAGCTTTCCTTCCAAGGAGTAAGAGTCTTTTAATTTCGTGGCTGCAGTCACCATCTGCAGTGATCTTGGAGCCTCCCAAAATAAAGTCTGTCACTGTTTCCATTGTTTCCCCATCTATTTGTCATGAAGTGATGGGACCGGATGCCATGATCTTAATTTTCTTAATGTTGAGCTTTAAGCCAACTTTTTCACTCTCCTCTTTCACTTTCATCAAGAGGCTTTTTAGCTCCTCTTCACTTTCTGCCATAAGGGTGGTGTCATCTGCATATCTGAGGTTATCGATATTTCTCCAGGCAATCCTGATTCTAGCTTGTGCTTCCTTCAGCCCCGTGTTTCTTATGATGTACTCTCACCTCCTTGCAATTTCTTTTTTAATCTCTTTTCTGCTGCTTCATTCAAAGTGCCTACTCTCCTCCAAACTAGGATAGACTATCATCCTTCCCTAGATGCTTTCACTTCCTGCAATTCCTGATCAGCAAGCCTAACTCAAAAATTCAGAACATAGGGCAAATGCTCAGGATATTTTTAATATTTTTTTTTTACATGTACACAGAGATTGTTTTCAATGTAACTACCAGGACATTTAGTCTCTCAAGGTAATTATAAACACTATATATATTTTTTAATGATCCCAAATTACAAGGTAAAAATGAGGCAGTGGAAAGAATATCACCTATGTAACCAATGGCCCTGTGACTGAGTTGCAGCACTGCTGTTTATTTGTTCTCTGATTGCAATCAATTTATTCAGCTGCTCTGAGCTTAAATTCCTTCACCAAGAAAATGAGAGTACTGACAGCTGCTTCACAGAATGGCTATAAGAATTTAGGATTATGTTGAATGTGAAAAGTCCTCTATAAAGTGTTGTACATATTGCAGCTGTTATTTTTTTATGTTGAGTCACACGTGAACACATTCTAATCACTTAAAAATTGGTCAGATTCCAAGATCTCAGAGACCTGTAATGCCGCCAAGTCTCCTTCTGCTTTCAATACAATGGAGGTGCAGAGCAGTGTATGAAAAGAGGCCAGGAAGATGGATTTCAGAGTGCTATCAGCCAGCTGGCGTAGCCACGGCCAAGTTGCTCAAATGTGGTGATGAGTTCGGGAACTTTAAAATATCTTCTTGGATGCTAGGAATTGTTAAGTAAAATTCATTGTGTGATGGCAAAGGAAGAATTTTAAAAGTAAGAAAAAATAATTAGCATATTTTTATCTCAACTATTAAGAGAAAGAATTTTTACATTGCATTCATTTCATTTGAAACACTAAGTGTGAAAATGTTTTTATCTGTTTTGATAAGTTGCCAGATGGTGTCTAAGGATTCATTTTCTTTGTAGTTTAATGCAATTGAAATGAGTTTGCTAGTCACCTCTTGAAACCTATGGTGCTTTAAAATCAATCATGTAAAATATGAAGATCTTAGTGAGGCTGTTAAACTCTATGACTTTTAAATGTTAAAATCACCAAAGCACCTTTAATTCTACTGGTAATGACATATACAATCTTTTATACTGGATATTAAGTATTTATATTAATCATAATAAATATTCATGCTGAACCATAAGTCACCTGATATTACAAATGATCATTTATGTTGTCATTTATGTACCATGGTCAGATCTGATAGGATAATGTTTATAATTTATTAAGCAATATGTCACAAGAAAATGTCCAATTCCACACTATGTCCATATTAGTATCAATGGATGTTGCCAGGGCATTGTGGAATATAAATTATTTCTCAATTTAAACATGAGGCTACCACAAGAAAATGCCCATAGCTAAGCAAGTCATTAGCATGCACTACAGGAAAAGCTTGTCATACATAATACACACACACACAAGTAGAATACTTGGTATTACAGACAAAAAAGAAATAAAAAAATAAAAAGAAGTAAACATCAAAGCAGATGAGCCTGTGATTTACAGCAAGCACAGCAGGGATGGATATGAGTGTTGCAATGAGATGCATAGAAAAAGGTTAGCCCTTTACAGGGAGCCAAATACTTTCCCTTTATCTACACAAAGGAACACAGTTCAAAGCCAGGTCAGCCAAAGAAACTTGAAACTTAAGGGAATTAGAAAACAGAGATCTTTTGAAAAAAGCTATTGCTTGCAATGGATGACTATGTAACTAATAAAAATGGAAGGCCTCATTAATTTTATTTAACTGTTAATCCCCAGATGTTGCCAGCCATATGGAAAGAAATTTAATGTTTTCAGAGCTGTGATGTGTGTGTGGTAATGAAGAGATGTGGGAGATGGGATATGTGCTTGTGCTGGTGTGTTTGTGTGCGTGTATGTGTAAGTACCATGCAAACGGATATTTAGATTCTTCTAAAAAATACTTGTTTTATCAGGTCTTTTAGTTCAACTATAGAGAAAGAATCCCTGATTATCTGTGGTAATATCACCTTAACACTACAAGATATTTTTAGTTCATATTTCCACAGGTATAACAATGTTATTATCATGATCATTTATTACAGAAGAAAGTCAGGTCCAGACAGCACAGAGTTGCAAAAGTTCATCAGTGGCAAGACCAGGGCTTGCACCAGGTGAGCCACACTCCATCAGAGTCTCTAAGAAAATGTGGAGAAAAGGCATAAGACTGAAGTCGTTTCCCTGGTCCCTTAGAATACTTTGGCAGGTTACTTCTTACCATCTCTCATTTATTCAGCTCCTGAAACGTGTCCCCCTGTTATGACAACAATTGAAGATAAGGCTCCTTCATTTACTCAGCAAGATTTCAGGTATCTACTATATGTCTAAAAATGTGGTTGGTGTTGCTTAGTTCCTATGTCATTTCTGACTCTTGTGATTCCATGGACTGTAGGCCACCTCTGTCCACGGAATTTTCCAAGCAAGAAAACTGGAGTGGGTTGCCCTTTTCTTCTCCAGGGGATCTTCCCAACCCAGGGATCCAACCCGCATCTCCTGCTTGGCAGGTGGATTCTTTACAAATGAGCCACCTTGGAAGTTCAAAAATGTGGTAGGTAGGTACTGCAAGTATGTCTCTGAATAAACTCCACACCTGGTTTCAGGTTGCATTCACTTATAGTCTAGTAAAGGAGAGTGGAATACTTTGGGCATTACTGCTTCAGAGGGTGTTCAAAATTCCTCCCACTCTTCCCAAAGATGCACCAGGAGCAGAGGCCAAAGACACTAGAGGATCTGGGTAGCATAGGATAAAACAGTCTGATGTCCTGGGTTTAAAATTCAGTTTACGTATAGGTGTTTATTCACATTCTCTCATTTTCTTCATCTTCACCCCACCTTTTAAAATTTCTTCTTTCTCTTTTAATCTTCTCAAGTATCACTTAACACCACTACTGTACCTTATCTGGCCAAGTGAGTACAAGTTCAGGGATCAGGGCCATAGGAGACCAAGTCCCTTCAAGTGATGTTTCTTCTTTAGGGAGACCTCTAGTGGTGACACCTGAAACTGCAAGGAATTTGACTGTGGCTTCCCTGTAGCTCAACTGGTAAAGAATCAGCCTGCAATGCAGGAGACCTGGGTTTAATCCCTGGATTGGGAAGACTCCCTGGAGAAGGGGACAGCTACTCAATCCAGTATCCGGCCTGGAGAATTCGGTGGACTACAGTCCATGAGGTGGCAAAGAGTCGGACAGGACTGAGTGACTTTCACTTTCACTTGTAAGAGAAGGAAACGGCAACCCACTCCAGTATTCTTGCCTGGAGAATTCCATGGACAAAGGAGCCTGGCAGGATATGTCCATGGGGTCGCAAAGAGTCAGACACAACTGAGTAACAATCATTCACTCACCTGTAAGTTAAGTCAAGGTCTCATATTGACAAGGTTTGAGATCCTTGCTAAATCTGAATCTAGATTGTTTAGGAATGCCAAACTGTACGGACATCTGCATGTATGGGTGACTTCGAAACAGTACACAGAAATCTCAGCTTACTGAACCCGAACCCTAACTCTAACCGGAACCCAAACCTGCAACCGAACCAGAACTCAAACCTGAACCCCAACAAGAGGGGGGGTTCCCCGAACCTGAACCCTAATAAGAAATAATCTGTTTACTAACAATAACCCGAACTGATTTCATATTTTAATTTAACTGGCTAGGCTGTAACCTCAGTTTAGCGTAATGACCTTCATGCTGCTGCTGCTGCTAAGTCGCTTCAGTCGTGTCCGACTCTGTGCAACCCCATAGATAGCAGCCCACCAGGCTCTGCAGTCCCTGGGATTCTCCAGGCAAGAACACTGGAGTGGGTCGCCATTTCCTTCTCCAATTCATTAAAGTTAAAGTGAAGTTGTTCAATCGTGTCGGACTCTTCATGACCCCATGGACTGAAGCCTACCAGTCTCCTCCGTCCTTGGGATTTTCCAGACAAGAGTACTGGAGTGGGTTGCCATTGCCTTCTCCATGACCCTCATGGTTTTATCATTATCAAGGCATTCTGTAGACCCTTTGAGTTGTAAAGCATCTGTGCTAATTACCACGTAAATCTCCACTGCTTCCTTGTCTCACAAATTCTGCAAGCCTACTGCTCTCACCCCTGTGTAGAGCAAATGGCTCTGGGAGTTAAACAGCCATTCTTCTCTCTACCACCTACAGGAGGATCCTGAAAGAAGCAAAGTATGCAGGGCTGCCATTCAAGAAGCCCAAAAATTTCACCATCCACATCTCAAAGAATCACTCTTTTTCTGAAGGAGATTCTCATTCTTCCCAGGTTCTCTTGCTCATCTTCAGTGAAGACCTACCACAATCTCCTCAGAGGGATTAGACGGCTCTAAAAAAGAGCCATGTTTGCACGTTAATTCCGTTTCCTACCATGCCACAAAGCTCCCATCAGCAAAAGCTTAGAGTCTGGCTGCTGTTTGAAGGCAGAGAATAGTAATAAGGAAATATAGGGAAAAATGAATTGCTAGTCTACCTCAATAGTCTTGGCAGAGATGGAGTTGGACAGTCAGTTTTACACCTCCAGGTGCTAGTGTGCCATGTTCTTGATGGGTCATAAACTGCATAGAGTGAGCCAGATCTGGTTTTTATTGGGATAAGGAGCCCCCTCAAAGGTTATAGGTATATTTTAGGCTGATGATGGTGCCAGTTGTTAGAAGGCAAAGCTTCCTTGCCCCAGATCAAAGTGCTTTCTCTTCATATTTTGGTTCCATTTAGAGCTGAGATCCAAGTCCAAGTTCAAAGGGTCACTCAGGCCATTTTATGACCAAACAGGTAGCCACAGTGAGATGTAAGCTAATATCATGATGAGAGAAATTACTAGGACCCGGGAGATTAGAAAGTTGGGAAAAGTAAAGTTTCTGGGAAAAATCCATGCCATAAGTCATTGCATTTTCAATGACATCTGAGGTTTCAGGCTTAGGATGTTAACAGACACAAGGATAAAAAGTCTTAGGATTCATCAGGAACAGGAATTAGAAAAATAAGAGAAGAACATAAACTGACAAACTTGAAGAACTGTCTCAAGAATAGAGGATAAAAGAATGAAAACAATGAACCGACTCAGAATGAGAGGACATCAAATGTACCAACACTGTGTAATGAGAGTATCAAAAGAGAGGAGGAGTAACAGCTTAAAAAAATGAAAAAAATGATAACTGAAAAATCACCAAGTGTCATGAAAAGCATAACCTATACATCCAAGAAAGAGGTTGATATCCAGACAGATCATAGCAGTAGGCAGCGAGAAAGAGGAATCCTGATAGCAGTAGGAGAAACAGACTTGTCACACACAAGGGAGCCTTGGGGCTTCCCAGGTGGTGCTAGTGGTAAAGAACACGCCTGCCTATGCAGGAGAAGCAAGAGATGTGGGTTTGATCCCTGGGTCGGAAAGAGTCCCTGGAGGAGGACATTGCAGTTCACTCTAGTAATCTTGCCTAGAGATTCCCATGGGGAATCCTCCTGCCAGAGGAGCCTGGCAGGCTACAGTCCATGGGGTCTTAAAGAGTCAGACATAATTGAAGCAACTGCGCATGTGCGCGCTCACACACCCACCCAACCACCCTAAACTAAAAGTTGACTTCACCTTTGAAACAATGGAAGTCAAAAAGCAGGGGGATATAATATCTCAAGGGCTGAAAGAACAACAACAAAAACAACTATTCACAAAGTATCTTATATCTAACAAAACTAACATTCAGAAATGAAGGTGAAATAAACTTATTCCCATGCAAACAAAAACTGAAAGAATTTATTGCTAGTGGACCACTGCACAAGAAGTACTAAAGAAATTGCTCAGGCTAAAAGCAAGTGAAACGAAAGAACAATTCATATCAACATACAAAAACCAAAGGCCAATAAAGTAATGATGTAATTATAAAATATAGTATACCTGCATATTTTTCTTTCTTCCTTTAGCTGATTTCAAAAGCAATTACATAAACAGCATGTATATAATTGTGTCATGCAACTATAACAGTTAGAAATACATTGGCAATAACACCACAAAAACTGTGTGGGAACAAAGCTATACTGACACGAGCAAATGTAACCAAGTGATAACCTGAATCAATAGGAACAAATGAAGAGAACCAGAAATGGTTTAAAAAAAAAAGGTTAACCTAACAAACTCTGTAAATGTATTTTTGCTGTCCTTTCCTCCCTCAACTTCTTTAAAAGGCATACAATTATATAAAGTAACAATTATAAGAGGTATTGTTGAATCTATAGGATACATAAATGTAATATATGTGATAATAATAGCACAAAAAAGAGGGAATAGAGCTGTAAAAAGGTAAAATTTCTGTATCTCACTGGAATTAAGTTGGTATAAGTTTGAAGTAGATTCTGATAAGTTAGGTTGTCCTAGAAAAAAAAAAACAACTAAGAAAATAACAATAAACTGTGAAATATAATTAAATAAATTAAAATGTTACACTAGAAAATATTCCCTGAACACAAAACAGTGAAGTAGAAACAGTGGAACCAGAAAGACATAAGACATATAGAAAACAAAAGAAAAAATAATAGATGTAAATTCAATTACGTCAATGATAACATTCAGTAAGAACACATTAGACAGCCCAATCAAAAGCCTGAGGTCATCAGGCTGGAGTAAAAAGCAAGATATAGCTATATTCTGTCTACAAGAAAAATACCTGTAATTCAAAGATACAAATAGGCTGAAAATGAAAGGAGGGAAAAAATTCAACAATCAAATCAAGCCATAAAATATATACTAATATCTGACAACATAGACTTTAAAATTTTGAAAAATTTACTGCAGATGAAGAAAGATATTCTGTAATGACAAAGAGGTGAAATCATGAGGAAGACATAGCAACTAGAAATATATATACATACATATATGTCTATATATGTATATCATGTATGTATGTATTTGTATATATGTATATACAGAACCTCCCAAAATATATAAAGCAAAATCTGACGGAATTAAAGACACAGAAAATTCATCTGTAGTGCTTGTGTGCTGAGTCGCATCTGACTCTTTGCAATCCCATGGACTATAGCCCACAAGTCTCCTCTGTCCATAGGATTTTCCAGGCAAGAATACTGGAGTGGGTTGTCATTTCCTCTTTCAGGGAATCTTTCCAAACCAGGGATCAAACTTGTGTCTTCTGTGTCTCCTGCATTGGCAAGTGGGATCTTTACCACTGCACCACCTGGAAAGCCCCTGATTTATAGTAGCTGGAGACTTTAATACCCCACTTCAATAATGAATAGAATAGCTAAGTAGATCAACAAAGAAACAGAAGACTTGACCAACACTATAAACTGACTAAACCTAATAGACATTTATAAAACATTCCACACAGCAACAAGAGCATATCATTCTTTACAAATGCACACTGAATATTCTCTAGATAAGACCACATGTTAGGCCATAAAATAAGCCTCAATAAATTTGAAACTATTGAAAACAAACAAACGTGTTCTCAGATCACTATGGAATTTAGACATCAACTGCTAAAGAATTTTGAAAAATTCATAGCTACGTGGAAGATAGAAAACACTCCTAAACACTCAAAAGTCAAAGTAAAATTCACAAGGGAAACCAGAAAGTAATTTGAGATGAACAAAAATTAAGTCACAAAATGACACAAGAAGAAAGATCTCAAAACAATGTACTTGCATTCAACCTAAAGACACTGGGAAAAGAAAAACAAACTGCAGGCCTCCCATTGATTAAAGCTTGGTCAGTTCAGTTCAGTCACTCAATCCTGTCTGACTCTTTGCAACACCATGACTGCAGCTTGCCAGGCCTCCCTGTCCATCACCAACTCCCAAAGCTTACTTAAACTCATGTCCATTGAGTTGGCAATGCTATTTAACCATCTTATCCTCTGTCACTCCCTTCTCCTTCTGCCTTCAATCTTTGCAGCATTAGGGAGGGCCTTTTCCAATAAGTGGGCTCTTTGCATCAGGTGGCCAAAGTATTAGAATTTCACCTTCAGTATCAGTCCTTCCAATGAATATTCAGGACTGATTTCCTTTAGGATGGACTGGTTGCATCTGCTGGATCATGGAAAAAGCAAGAGAGTTCCAGAAAAACATCTATTTCTGCTTTATTGACTATGCCAAAGCCTTTGACTGAGGGGATCACAATAAACTGTGGAAAATTCTGAAAGAGATGGGAATACCAGACCACCTGACCTGCCTCTTGAGAAATCTGTATGCAGGTCAGGAAGCAACAGTTAGAACTGGACATGGAACAACAGACTGGTTCCAAATAGGAAAAGGAGTACGTCAAGGCTGTATATTGTCACCCTGCTTATTTAACTTATATGTAGAGTACATCATGAGAAACGCTGGATTGGAAGAAACACAAGCTGGAATCAAGATTGCCAGGAGAAATCTCAATAACCTCAGATATGCAGATGACACCACCCTTATGGCAGAAAGTGAAGAGGAACTCAAAAGTCTCTTGATGAAAGTGAAAGAGGAGAGTGAAAAAGTTGGCTTAAAGCTCAACATTCAGAAAACGAAGATCAGGGCATCTGGTCCCATTACTTCATGGGAAATAGATGGGGAAACAGTAGAAATAGTGTCAGACTTTATTTTTTTGGGGCTCCACAATCACTGCAGATGGTGACTGCAGCCATGACATTAAAAGACGCTTACTCCTTGGAAGAAAAGTTATGAACAACCTAGATAGTATATTCAAAAGCAGAGACACTACTTTGGCGACTAAGGTCCGTCTAGTCAAGGCTATGGTTTTTCCTGTGGTCATGTATGGATGTGAGAGTTGGACTGTGAAGAAGGCTGAGTGCTGAAGAATTGATGCTTTTGAACTGTGGTGTTGGAGAAGACTCTTGAGAGTCCCTTGGACTGCAAGGAGATCCAACCAGTTCTTTCTGAGGGAGATCAACCCTGGGATTTCTTTGGAAGGAATGATGCTAAAACTGAAGCTCCAGTACTTTGGCCACCTCATGCAAAGAGTTGACTCATTGGAAAAGACTCTGATGCTGGGAGGGATTGGGGGCAGGAGGAGAAGGGGACAACCGAGGATGAGATGGCTGGATGGCATCATGGACTCAATGGACATGAGTCTGAGTGAACTCTGGGAGTTGGTGATGGACAGGGAGGCCTGGCGTGCTGTGATTCATGGGGTCGCAAAGATCGGACACAACTGAGCGACTGAACGGAACGGAATGGAACAGTTGCATCTCCTTGCAGTCCAAGGGACTCTCAAGAGTCTTTTCCAACACCACAGTTCAAAGCATCAATTCTTTGGTGCTCAGCTTTTGTTATAGTCCAACTCTCACATCTTACATGACTAGAGAAAACCAAAGCTTTGTCTATACAAACCTTTCTTGGGTAAGTAATGTCTCTGCTTTCTAATATACTATCTAGGTTGGTCATAACTTTCCTTCCAAGGAGTAAGCACTTTTAATCTCATGGTTACAGTCACCATCTGCAGTGATTTTGGAGGCCCCTCAAAATAAACTCACTCACTGTTTCCATTGTTTCCCCATCTATTTGCCATGAAGTGATGGGACCAGATGCCATGATCTTCGTTTTCTGAATGTTGAGCTTTAAGCCAACTCTTTCACTCTCCTCTTTCACTTTCATCAAGAGGCTCTTTAGTTTTTCTTCACTTTCTGCCATAAGGGTGGTGTCATCTGCATATCTGAGGTTATTGATATTTCTCCCAGCGATCTTGATTCCAGCTTGTGCTTCATCCAGTCAGCATTTCTCGTGATGTACTCTGCATATAAGTGAAATAAGCAGGGTGACAATACACAGCTTTAATGTACTCCTTTTCCTATTTGGAACCAGTCCATTGTTCCATGTCCAGTTCTAACTGTTGCTTCCTGACCTGCATACAGATTTCTCAGGAGACAGGTCAGATGGTCTGGTATTCCCATCTCTTTAAGAATTTTCCACAGTTTTGTGTGATCCAGACAATAAAAAGGCTTTGGCATATTCAAAAAAGCAGCAGTAGATATTTTTCTCAAACTCTCTCACTTTTTCAATGATTCAACGGATGTTGGCAATTTGATCTCTGGTTCCTTTGCCTTTTCTAAAACCAACTTGAACATGTGGAGTTTCATGGTTCACATACTATTGAAGCCTGGCTTGAAGAATTTTGAGCATTACTTTGCTAGTGTGTGAGATGAGTGTAACTGCGTGGTAGTTTGAGCATTCTTTGGCAGTATGAAAAGATAGGACCCTGAAAGATGAACTCCTCAGGTCAGTAGATGCCCAATATGCTACTGGAGATCAGTGGAGAAATAACTCCAGAAAGAACGAAGAGATGGAGCCAAAGCAAACACAACATCCCATTATGGTGTGACTAGTAATGGAAGTAAAGTACAATGCTATAAAGAGCAATATTGCATAGGAACCTGGAATGTTAGGTCCATGAATCAAGGCAAATTGGAAGCGGCCAAACAGGAGATGATAAGAGTGAATATCGACATTCTAGGAATCAATGAACTAAAATATACTGGAATGGGTGAATTTAACTCAGATGACCATTACATCTACTACTGTGGGTAAGAATCCCTTAGAAGAAATGGAGTAGCCCTCATAGTCAACAAAAGAGTCTGAAATGCAGTACTTGGATGCAATCTCAAAAATGACAGAATGATCTCTGTTCATTTCCAAGGCAAATCATTCAGTATCAGAGTAATCCAAGTCTATGCCCTGACCAGTAATGCTGAAGAAGTTGAAGCTGAACAGTTCAATGAAGACCTACAAGACCTTCTAGAACTAACACCCAAAAAAGATGTCCTTTTCATTATAGGGGACTGGAATTCAAAAGAAGGAAGTCAAGAAATACCTGGACTAACAGGCAAACTTGGCCTTGGAGTAAAGAGTGAAGCAGGGCAAAGGCTAATAAAGTTTTGCCAAGAGAACACATGGGTCATAGCACACACCCTCTTCCAACAACACAAGATAAGACTCTATACAGGGACATCACCAGATGGTCAACACCAAAATCATATTGATTATATTCTTTGCAGCCAAAGATGAAGAAGCTCTATACAGTCAGCAAAAATAAGACTGAGAGCTGACTGTGGCTCAGATCATGAACTCCTTATTGCCAAATTCAGACTTAAATTGAAGAAAATCAGGAAAACCACTACACCATTCAGGTATGACCTAAATCAAATCCCTTATGATTATAAAGTAGAAGTGACAAATAGATTCAAGTGATTAGATCTGATAGACAGAGTGGCTAAAGATCTATGGACAGAGGTTCATGACATTGTACAGGAGGCAGTGAACAAGACCATCCCCAAGAAAAAGAAATGCAAAAAGGAAAAATAGTTGTCTGAGGAGGCCTTACAAATAGCTGTGAAAAGAAAAGGCAAAAGGCAAAGGAGAAAAGAAAAGATATACCCTTTTGAATGCAGAGTTCCAAAGAATAGCAAGGAAAGGTAAGAAAGCCTTCCTTAGTGATCACTGCTAAGAAATAGAGGAAAACAATAGAATGGGAAAGACTAGAGATCTCTTCAAGAAAATTATAGTTACCAGGGGAACATTATATGCAAATATGGGGACAATAAAGGACAGAAATGATATGGACCTAACAGAAGCAGATGATATTAAGAAGAGGTGGCAAGAATACACAGAAGAACTATGCAAAAAAGATCTTCATGACCCAGATAACCATGATGGTATGATCACTCACCTAGAGCCAGATATCCTGGAATGCAAAGTCAAGTGGGCTTTAGGATGCATCAATATGAACAAAGCCAGTGGAGGTGATGGAATTTTAGCTGAGCTATTTCAAATCCTAAAAGATGATGCTATTAAAGTGCTGCATTCAATATGCCAGCAAATTTGGAAAACAGCAATGGCTACAGGACGTCAGTTTTCATTCCCATCCCAGAGAAAGGCAATGCCAAAGGCTGATTAAAGGTCACTTTTAATCTAAATTCTTAAAAAGGCACAGACAACCAAAATTGATAAAAGAAATTTTTAAAATTGTATAAGTTCTGTAATGAGTTAAAAGATTGAATTATTAATAAAAACTTCCTCCTCCCCAAAAAATAAGCTCAGCTCCAGATGATTTCACTGATAAATTCTACAAAATATTTAAAGAAATATTCATTGCAAACTCTATTTTAAACAATAGAAGAGGGAACACTTCACTCATTTCATGTTGCCAGTATTACCCTGAAACCAAAACCAATACCAGGGCTTCACACGTAACTCAGTTGGTAAAGTATCTGCCAGCAATGTGGGAGACTTGGGTTTAATTCCTGGGTTGGGAAGTTCCCCTGGAGAAGGAAATGGCAACCCACTCCAGTATTCTTGCCTGGAGAATCCCATGGACAGAGGAGCCTGGCAGGCTACAGTTCATGGGATCACAAGAGTCATACAGACTTAGTGCTATCTTTCTTTCTTTCTTTCTAATGTCAGTACCAAAGGCATCACAAGAAAACCACAGAGCAATATGAATTAGTGTGTATTATGATGACAGACACAAAAGTCTTTAACTGAATACTATCAAAGTAAACCCAGCAATATATAAAAAGAATTATATAATCATGAACCAGGAGAATTTATCCAAGGTTAGTTTAACACCCACAAATCAATTAATGCAATATACCATATCAGCAACAGTTAGAACTGGACATGGAACAACAAACTGTTTCCAAATAGGGAAAGGAGTATGTCACAGCTGTATATGGTCACCCTGCTTATTTAATTTATATGCAGAGTACATCATGAGAAACACTGGGCTGAAAGAAGCACAAGCTGGAATCAAGATTGCCAGGAGAAGAAATATCAGTAACCTCAGATATACAGATGACACCACCCTTATGGAAGAAAGTGAAGAAAAACTAAAGAGCCTCTTGATGAAAGTGAAAGAGGAGAGTGAAAAAGTTGGCTTAAAGCTCAACATTCAGAAAACGAAGATCATGGCATCTGGTCCCATCACTTCATGGCAAACAGATGGGGAAACAATGGGAACACTGTCAGACTTTATTTTTCTGGGCTCCAAGATCACTGCAGATGGTGACTGCAGGCATGAAAATTAAAAGATGCTTACTCCTTGGAAGGAAAGTTATGACCAATCTAAGCAGTATATTAAAAAACAGAGACATTATTTTGCCAACAAAGGTCCGTCTAGTCAAAGCTATGGTTTTCCATTAGTCATGTATGGATATGAGAGTTGGACTATAACAAAAGCTGAGCGTTGAAGAATGGATGCTTTTCAACTGTGGTGTTGGATAAACTCTTGAGAGTTCCTTGGACTGCAAGGAGATCCAACCAGTACATCTTAAAGGAAATCAGTCCTGAATATTCATTGCAAGGACTGATGCTGAAGGTGAAACTCTAATACTTTGGCCACTTGATGCGAAGAACTGACTCATTTGAAAAGACCCTGATGCTGGGAAGATTAAAGGCAGGAGAAGGGGATGACAGAGGATGAGATGGCTGGATGACATCACTGACTCAACAGACATGAATTTGAGTAAACTCCAGGAGTTGGTAATGGACAGGGAGGCCTGGCATGTTGCAGTCCATGGGGTCAGAAAAAGTCGGACACAAGTGAGTGACTGAACTGAAGTGAACCACATCAATGCAATAAAGAAAAAAACCACGTGGCTGTTGCAGTAAATATGAAAAAAGCATCTGACAAAAATTCAACATCCCTTCATGATTAAAATTATCAACAGACTAGGATAAAAGGAAACCTTTTCAACATGAACAAAGTTTCTCTCGTGCCTGGGATGAGCCAGGCCAGCAGTACACTCAGGGTGCTGATGAAAACCATGACACTTGTGGTCACTGGTCCCCGTTTTTCTCCTTCAGGATGCTATACAACTCTAACACCACCACCACCACAGTGTATGAGATTGACTATGGAGTCATCCAGGGAGCCCTTGGCCCAGTTTCAGGAAGTGACTTGCTGGTAGGACTATTCTCACTAGCCAGCATGGAGTTGGTTTCCACAAGACGGGGCTGCCAGAATGGTGAGTCTCACCTGGAGCACACACCAGCAAGCTCAGGGCTCTGGCCTACCACAGGTCTAGCATATTTGGGCATGAGCCATCCATGAGTTCTCTCTCTCTCTTCCATATTTCAACTGCTGTTGACCATAGGTTCCCTCTTTGGTTTGCAGAATGCAAGGGCCATGGTGGTAACAGTGGATTTCCTTTACCCTGAGAGCCCCCACTGCTGGGACCCAGGGCAGCTCCTCATCCTCTCTGGAGCAGTCCTCCAAGGGTAGCTGCACACATCCCCTGTGAAGAGTTTCAGACATTTGCTTCATAATGCAAACAACCTTCTGATGGATGTTCTCTCTTGCCTGTAATCCATGTAATGACCTTGTGCTACAGTGTCCCCAGTCAGCCTTAAGCTATACCAGAAAAAGGACAAACACTTCTAGTGTGAATAAGATAGTTCTCATTCAATCACAGGGCCTCTGCCTATTTTCCCCACTGTGAGAGTTAGATTATAAAGAAAGCTGAGCACCAAAGAATTGATGCTTTTGAACTGTGGTGTTGGAGAAGACTCTTGAGAGTCCCTTGGATGGCAAGGAGATCCAATCAGTCCATCCTAAAGGAAATCGGTCCTGGGTGTTCATTGGAAGGACTGATGTTGAAGCTGAAACTCCAATACTTTGGGCACCTGATGCGAAGAGCTGACTCATTTGAAAAGACCCTGATGCTGGGAAAGATTGAAGGTAGGAGGAGAAGGGGATGACAAAGGATGAGATGGTTAGATGGCATCACCGACTCGATGGACATGAGTTTGGGTAAAGTCTGAGAGTTGGTGATGGACAGGGAGGTCTGGCGTGCTGCAGTTCATGGGGTTGCAAAGAGTCAGACACGACTGAGTGACTGAACTGAACTGAACTGAAGACGTAATGTGGAAGGCAGAGACGCAGCCAACATTCAGAGGCATTACAATCTAGGAGTTTTGTTATTACTCTCCAATGAGTTGTAGAGGAAGCATGGTTCTATATTTATGCTACAAAATTCTAAACAATAATTTTAACACAATTGGGAAACAAATTATCATTCATACTTTTCCAGATACCCTGGGCAGAACTTGCATGTGTGGCTATCAGCAACAAAGCACAGCAACAAGCTTTGAGAGAGGCGTTGGAAGCCAGCATTCACCATCAGCTCTGAAGTGGGAAAAACTTCCCCAGACTTCTTAGTCTTGCTGAAAAGAATTTTAGCTTCCTGAGATTTCTCACAGACCATGAGAATTAGATCCATAATAGTGTGTCGTTAATTGCTCGGATATAGCTTATTAGAGGTGCCCCAAGTTCCCATGAAGACTGAAGGCTATCATCTCCCTAAGCATTTAGATTTCCAGGAGGAATGAAGGCCAGGAACCTGAAGATAGACTTAGGTTGGAAAAGCAGAGACACAAAGGAGTATCTGGCCCATGGAGAGATTTTATTTACATGCCCAAAGTTAAAGTTAAATTTTACATCATTACTTTTCTAAGGAGAAGGACAGCCTCTTCCTTTATAAGCAAAGAAATATTATTTTTTCCAGATCTCTCACCTATCAAGTGTCCAGCCCTGTATGTAGGATATTTGATCTGGCCTCTACTGTGTCACTCCATGGATAAGCACTGGGACAAGGGAACAGAGACTCATCCACTTGTACCACAAATGCCCCTAAAAATTTTGCGTCAAGTAAATGATTAGGGAAAAGCACTGCAGTAAGTAGGATAAGCATTGTAGTGAGAGGATTATGACTTTAAACAAAGTAAACAGGGAATGCCTCACTAAGGTTACATCTGAGTGAGGAAATGAAGGAGGGGAGAGCACCAGGCATTCTGAGAGCTGAGGGGAAAACACTCCAGACACAGGGAAAATGAGCACAAATGCTCTGAAGATGGGCATATCGGGCATTCCTGGAGGAAAGCGAGTAGATCAGGAAGGCTGGAAAAGAAATGAAGGAAGAGTAGGGTGGCAGGAGAAGGGATTAGAAAGGTAACTGAGGCTAGGTCTCCTAGGGCCTTTAAGCCATCCTATTCAGATTCAGAAGGAATAGCATAATCGACTGTTTATGGAAGTCATAAATAATACGAAGGATTATTTCAGTCAAATCCCTGCAAACAAACCAAACGCAGGACGATTTTTTTTCCAGTAATGAATTATTCCAAATTAATTCATAATAAAAGTAATAGCTTAGGAAGAAATGGTATGGGTATATGTATTTATGGCTGTTCAGCCTGTGGGTTTCTAGTTTCCAGATCAAGGATCGAACCTGGGTCCTTAGCAGTGAAAGCACTGAGTCCCAACCATTGAACCACCAGGTTTCATTCCTAGAAGAAAGATCTATCACAGCTCATAAAAACAGGCTTGGTTATGAATATTAAATGCTTCTGCTATTGATGATCAAATGATGATTTGGGGACATGTCACAAGAAGAAAAAAAAAGACTTGCATTTCACAGTCAAAGCAAAGGACTTTCTAGAATTCTCTAAAAGTCATAATACACTATGACAAAGTAGAGGGGACAGGTAGCTCAACCAGTAAAGAATCCTCCAGCAATGTAGGAGACCCCAGTTTGAGTCCATGATCGAGAAGATCCCCTAGAGAAGGGATATGCTACCAATTCCAGTATTCATGGGCTTCTCTGATGGCTCAGGTAGTAAAGTATCTGCCTGTAATGCCGGAGACCTGGGTCTGATCTCTGGGTTGGGAAGATCCCCTGGAGAAGGGCTTAGCAACCCATTCCAGTATTTTTGCCTGGAGAATCCAGATGGACAGAGGAGCCTGGCAGGCTGCAGTCCATGGGGTCACAAAGAGTCAGATACGACAGAGAGGCTAAGCACAGCACACATCCCCTAACTGCTCTATTTTCCAATAAAAATTGAAAGAAAGAGAGACTGAGCAAGAAAATTATCTTTCCCAGAAAAGGAATTATCTTTCAGGAGAAACACCTATGAAGAGGAGTGACTGCCATGTTTTATGTCTTTCTGTAATCAGAATTTCTACTTCTTCCTATACTTCTGTAGCCTTTTTTAACAATGAGGGTTATCTGATGGGTAACATTTGTTTTTGTATTTCAATTTTTAAAAATTTATTTAATTGAAGTATAGTTGATTTATAATGTATTAATTTGTACTGTACAACAAAGTGATTCAGTTATTTATATACACACATTATTTTCCATATGGTTTAACCCAGAAGACTGAATATAGTTCCCTGTGCTATACAGTAAGACCTTATTATTTATGTATTTTATATATATATAATACTTTGCATATGCTAATCCCAAACTCCTAATCCATCCCTCCACCTTCCTCATTTTATTTTTTGAATGCAACATAATTTTAAGTGAATAAAAGTTCTAAAATAAACAATATAATTAAAACTTCAGCTTTAATATGAGTATTTCATGAGCAATAAGAGTAAAAGTTAAACTTGTCAGGACATTACAAATAAATGGAAATATTTCAACAAACTGGTCTTTAGACAACACTTCACATATTCCCAAGAAATGGTACAACTGCAGAGTGAATGAGAATGGATATAGAAGTGAAAGAGAGAGATGCAGGAAACATTGTCCCCAAAACAAATCTTCAAATAGTTCAAACTGTGAGAGCAGAGCATGGCATTCTAATTTACACTAAGAAGACAGTAGTCCTTCAAGTTCTATAGCACCTCATATTTCTTATACTAATTATTTTATGAGAAAGAAGTCACTTAGTACCTGTGAGCTTCAGCTTCTCATCTGTAAAATAAACATAAACATGTTTACCTTTAAAACTGGAAAGAAAGAAGTGAGTGAGTGAGTGAAGTCACTCAGTCGTGTCTGACTCTTTGTGATCCCATGGACTTTAGCCCACCAGGCTCCTCCATCCATGGGATCCTCCAGGCAAGAGTACTGGAGTGGGGTGCCATTTCCTTCTCCAGGGGATCTTCCCGACCCAGGGATTGAACCCAGGCCTTCCATATTGTAGGCAGACGCTTTACTATGTAGTGCTAAGTCATGTCCGACTCTTGCGATCCCATGAACTGTAGCCTGCCAGGCTCCTCTGTCCATGGGATCAGGAAAGAATACTGGAGTGGGTTGCCAATTCCTTTTCCAGGGGAACTTCCCAACCCAGGAATTGAAAATCAGGTCTCAATATGCCAGCAAATTTGGAAAACTCAACAGTAGCCACAGGACTGGAAAAGGTCAGTTTTCATTCCAATCACAAAGGAAGGCAATGCCAAAGAATGCTCAAACTACCGCACAATTGCACGCATCTCACACACTAGTAAAATAATGCTCAAAATCCTCCAAGCCAGGCTTCAGCAATATGTGAACCGTGAACTTCCAGATGTCCAAGCTGGTTTTAGAAGAGGCAGAGGAACCAGAGATCAAATTGCCAACATCCGCTGGATCATGGAAAATGCAAGAGAGTTCCAGAAAAATATCTATTTCTGCTTTATTGACTATGCCAAAGCCTTTGACTGTGTGGATCACAATAAACTGTGGAATATTCTGAAAGAGATGGGCATACCAGACCACCTGACCTGGCTCTAGCAAACCTGTATGCAGGTCAGGAAGCAACAGTTAGAACTGGACATGAAACAACAGACTGGTTCCAAATCGAGAAAGGAGTACATCAATGTTGTATATTGTCACCCTGCTTATTTAACTTATATGCAGAGTAAATCATGAGAAATGCTGGACTGAATGGAACACAAGCTGGAATCAAGACTGCCAGGAGAAACATCAATAACCTCAGATATGCAGATGACACCACTCTTATGGCTGCTGCTGCTGCTGCTAAGTCGCTTCAGTCGTGTCCGACTCTGTGCGACCCCAGAGATGGCAGCCCACCAGGCTCCCCCATCCCGGGATTCTCCAGCCAAGAGCACTGGAGTGGGTTGCCATTTCCTTCTCCAATGCATGAAAGTGAAAAGTGAAAGTGAAGTCGCTCTTATGGCAGAAAGTGTCAAAGAACTAAAGAGCCTCTTGATGAAAGTGAAAGAAGAGAGTGAAAAAGTTGGCTTAAAGCTCAACATTCAGAAAACTAAGATCATGGCATCCAGTCCCATCACTTCATGGCAAATAGATGGGGAAACAGACTTTATTTTTCTGGTTTCAAAATCACTGTAGATGGTGATTGCAGCCATGAAATTAAAAGACGCTTACTCCTTGGAAGGAAAGTTATGACCAACTTAGATAGCACATTAAAAAGCAGATATATTACTTTGCCAACAAAGGTCTGTCTAGTCAAGGCTATGGTTTTTCCAGTGGTCATGTACGGATGTGAGAGTTGGACTGTGAAGAAAGCTGAGCACCGAAGAACTGATGCTTTTTTTTTTTTTTTTTAATTAATTTTTATTTTTTAGTTTGTTTTGCTTTACAATACTGTATTTGTTTTGTTACACATTGACATGAATTAGCCATGAGTGTACATGAACTCCCAATCCCGACCCCCTCCTCCACCCTCCCGCCCCACACCCTCTCTCTGGATTATCCCCATGCATCAGTCCCTAGCATCCTGCATCCTGCATCAAACCTGGACTGGCAATTCATTTCGCTTATGATATCGCACATTTACATTGCCACTCTGCCAACCCATCCCACCCTCTCCCTCTCCCACAGAGTCCAAAAGGCCATTCTATACAACTGTGTCTCTTTTGCTGTCTTGCGTACAGAACTGATGCTTTTGAACTGGGTTATTGGAGAAGACTCTTGAGAGTCCCATGGACTACAAGGAGATCCAACCAGTCCATCCTAAAGGAGATCAGTCCTGGGTGTTCATTGGAAGGACGGATGCTAAAGCTGAAACTCCAGTACTTTGGCCACCTGATGCAAAGAGCTGACTCATTTGAAAAGACCCTAATGCTGGGAAAGATTGAAGGTAGGAGAAGGGGATGACAGAGGATGAGATGGTTGGATGGTATCACCGACTCGATGGACATGAGTTTGGATGGACTCCAGGATTTGGTGACGGACAGGGAGGCCTGGCGTGCTGCGGTTCATGGGGTCGCAAAGAGTCGGACAAGACTGAGCGACTGAACTGAACTCCCGCATTGCGGGCAGATGCTTTACTGACTGAGCTACACAGAGGATCTAAAACACGTCAGTAAAGCGTTATACAGAGCACCTAACACAGAGTGCTCAATAGACTTTGTATGTGTGTGGGTGTTGTGTGTGTGTGTGCTCAGTTATTTTTGACCTTTGAGACCCCAAGGAGCGCAGCCTTTCAGGCCCCTCTGTCCATGGAAATTTCCAGGCAAGAATATTGGAGTGGGTTGCCATTTCCTACTCCAACAGACTTTAAGCCTATCAAATGGCAAAGATTAAGTGACTGCCTGAATTTGCATAGCTCTTTTGTGGCAATGCCAGGAAAAAAGAAATGCTGGTTGAGTGATTTTGGGTATGCCCTGAGGAGGAGTCTAGGTATTGGGTTCCAGGCTCTCCCTGCTCAGATCAGCTTGTGTTGGTTCATGAGAGCCAACTGTGTACAGCATTTCCCGACTCTGCATTTGGTGACATTATATTGGTAATTTGAAACTGACCATACTGGGTGTATTTGCACCACAGAAATCAGCAAATGCTATAAATCAATGGTTTGTTCTTAGGGGAACCAGCTAATAAATACTCACCAATATACCCCCAATGCAGGCTTCCCAGGTGGTGCCAGTGGTAAAGAACACGCCTGCCAATGCAGGAAACACAAGAGACATGGGTGCGATCCCTGGGTCAGGAAGGTCCTCTGGAGGAAGGCACGGCAACCCACTCCAGTATTCTTGTCGGAGAATCCCATGGACAGAGGAGCCTGGCAAGCTATAGTCTACGGGGTCACAAAGACTCAGACAGGACAGAAGTGTCTTAGCTCACACACATACCATGAATTCAGGCTCACACACTAGGCTAGGCTTATAGAGCTGGACCCAAGTACACAGGTAGCATCCATCATTTGGTTCAATATGATGAATGTGATGTAAACATCATCTCTTTCATGGGCCACTAAGGATTTTAAGTCACAAGCTTCCATTTATAGTTAATATAGTTTCCAGAATGCATTTAATTACCCTGAGGCAACTTCCAAACGAGGTGATTTTCATTCTTTAAGTCATGAAACATTTTTTTCCCCATCTGACTGTGTTTGTTTTCTGAATGTTGTCTTTCCCTATATTTCTTTTTTTTTTTTTTTTTTAATCTCTTGGGTCTAATTTTTATTTGCTGGATACAAGGTGTACTTTTAGGCTGGTTCAGAGACCACAGATTCACAGCCCATGTATTTTTTATGTTCAACTAGGTTCAACATTTAGCCAGAATCAAGAATCACTCTGAACTTTCTTTCAGGAAGTCTGAGAATTTCTTCTTCTGGATACTCACTTCTCTTTCTGCTTTTTCATTTTCGTACTGACACATTCTCTCTTTTAAATGATTACACTCCTTGATTAACTCCTTGTTTCTTTCCTCCAGCATCAGACCTTGTTTCTCACGTTCGGCCTGAAGTTTTCTCACGATCTGCTGAAACTGGTCTTGGATGCTGATGACCGTCTTCTCTTTACTGTCGGCTTTGTTTTGTGCATCGTCCAGTTGCTGTTCGAGACACATGTTTTCACTCTGGAGTTGAGATAATCTCCGTATAAGGATTCCTGCTTTCCAATATATTTATTCACTTTGCCTTGTTCGTTCTGATACGCATGTTCAATTTCCTGCTTTTGACACTCGGTTTGGCTTAGGTCTCTCTGGACACGTTCTAACATCAAAATCTTTTCTCTGAGAGAATCTCTTGTGTGATGCAGCTTAATTTCTAGGTTATTGAACTTACTTTACGCTCTAGAAAGTTGCTGGGAAAGCATTTCGTTGTTATCTTTCAGGTTAGCCACATCAGTCTTCATTTTGTCCTGCAAGTGTAACCACTCATCTCTTGCTCTCTGGAAGGCAAGTTCCAGGTCTCTTTTTGATGTCTAACATTGATCATGATTATGTGAGGCAACAGCCAGTCTAGAATGGTAGGATTCCACTTCCGTTTCCAGGCTTTGTTTGCTTTCTTTTTCGTTCTTCAGCTTAGAGTTTAGCATTGTATTCTCAGATGTCAGAGCATTAAGCTGGCTTCATATATTGGGATATAGCCTTTGTTGATGTTTCCGCATTCAGTTTTATTGCCTTTTGAAGATATCATTCTTTCCTTTTACAATTTCAATGTTATCAAAATATTTCTTTTCCTTTTCCCCAGTGCTGATGTTTCAGTGCATCTGTCTCCAGTCTCAGCATGGCAAGTTCATCCTGCAGCATGTGGTGTTTGCACAACAGGTCTTTTGCTTCTTCACAACTATCAGAAACTTCACTCTGTATAATCGGCTCCAGCGTCATCCACCTCATTAGAACTGATTCAAATGTATTCTTTTTAATAGCTGAGTAATACTCCATTGTGTATATGTACCCCAGCTTTCTTATCCATTATCTGCTGATGGACATCTAGGTTGCTTCCATGTCCTGGCTATTATAAACAGTGCCGCAAAGAGCTGGACCCAAGTACACAGGTAGCATCCATCATTTGGTTCAATATGATGAATGTGATGTAAACATCATCTCTTTCATGGGCCACTAAGGATTTTAAGTCACAAGCTTCCATTTATAGTTAATATAGTTTCCAGAATGATTTAATTACCCTGAGGCAACTTCCAAACGAGGTGATTTTCATTCTTTAAGTCATGAAACATTTTTTTCCCCATCTGACTGTGTTTGTTTTCTGAATGTTGTCTTTCCCTATATTTCTTGAAGGCAGAATAAAAGACTTAAAATCAGAACACTGATTTTTTTCCCCCCATCTCTTTCATGTTGGCAGTTCAGTGAAACTTCCCCTCTAGGCAGAATTAATCGTTCAGGCCTCTGCACTCCTCAGCATTTTGCTCAAACTGTTAATACTGCACTTATCACACTGTGTTACTGTCAGATTTTTTTCTGCTTCTTTCCTTAGAAGGATCATGAGCAGCTCAAAGACCTCTTGTTCACCTTATCACCATGAGCACCTAAAATGCTACCTTGCTCACGGTAGGCACTTAGCAATTGCTGAGTTCAGTTGAGCTGGCCCAAAGGGAAAGAGATGTAGTCAGCTTCATTCAGTAGACATCCCTCAATTAAAAGAGGAGTACCACTGCATTTTGTAAAGCTAACAAATTATTTTTAAAGGTCACACAAATTTTAAACAATTCCTTCTATAATGGAATTCAAATCACATAACAAATTCAGTAAGAGAAGGAAAAGATTGAACAATGAGTACACCTCAATTCTATGTGTTACCAGGAGGCTGAGTGTTTTTAAACTACAGGCCTAAAGAGACTCTGTAGCCTTTTGCTCAGAGGAAGGTAATCATACCACCCTTACCTAAATCCCAAGGCTGATGTGAGAATTAAATGAGAAAAATGCTTTTGAAAGTCCTTTATAAACTATAACACACCAAACAAACACAAAGAAGTATTCTATCCACTGAGACTTACTTGGTAGGAAATTTGGAGATTTCTAGTATTCCTCTAACTCTGACATCTTTTCACTGCTTCAGTATTACCTTTGGAAATCTGTCTACCGTGCCAAAGTCACCTGGAGTTGACGCTGAATGAGCTCAGTGCCCTACTGCCCTTTGTTTTAACATTTAAAACACACCTGAATCTGAACTGTAACATATACTGACTAGCAAGTACTGCCATCTAGTGACTTTCATAACCTAAGCAGCTAACTCCAGAAAATTCAGCTGTCTAGATTTTTAAACAAATAAACTACACACATATCCACGGGGATGACCCAGAGAGATGATATGGGGAGGGTGGTGGGAGGGGGGTTCAGGGTTGGGAACTCATGTACACCTGTGGCGGATTCATGTCAATGTATGGCAAAACCAATACAGTATTGTAAAGCAAAAAAAAAAAAAAAAACATAAATTGGGGGCTAAGGCAATAGACTCCATCTGGCAAAAAAATAAAAAATAAAATAAAATCAGTATAAGCCTTCAAAAAAAAAAAAAGTTCTGAGGACATTTACCTCTCATTTACGTGATGCTTTTTAAACAAACAAACAAAAAGGCTGCTGTTAAAATTTCTTTTAAAAATAACATGCCCCTAGTACACCAATACTTTGTTGTATGGATGCTTTGAAGTATTAGAGCAGTCATTATCTACTCCAGTGTTCTTGCCTGGAGAATCCCAGGAATGGAGGAGCCTGGTGGGCGGCCGCCTATGGGGTCGCACAGTCGGACACACTTGAAGCGGCTTAGTTTAGCTTAGCTTATTAATATTGCAAAGTGTTTTAACTATTTTGGGAAGTTTACTAAATCTTGGTATCCATGTTAGTAGCATTTCTTTTTCTGAATCAGTAGAGGAAGGGATGGCTTGGTGCCATCACAGGTAGAGTTATTCTGAATTTATTCAAATTTTGCTTATTTGCTTAAGCATCCAAAAACATGATCCTCAATGACAGTGATTAAATAGTTGGAATCTGAATAAAATACCATCCATCTTACACTGATTTCCCAGGCATGTTTGCCTTTTGCCCAGCTCAACAGACATGAATCTGAGCAAAGTCCGGGAGATAGTGAAGGACAGGGAAGCCTGGCATGCTACCGTCCATGCAGTCGCAAAGAGTTGGACACGATTTAGCAACTAAACAACAAGAAGGAGCAGTATCACAGAAATGGAACAGGCGGTTGTGCAGGTCCTGGGAAGCGGCATCTGACTTCGATATGTAGTCATAGATGGCTTACACAGTGAGGCCAGGACTCAGCATGACAGATGGGCTGCAGCCTGCTTGCTATGTAAGGAAAGTGGCTTAGGAGGTGATTTCTAAGAGAGCTAACAATGACAAAACAAACCTCTGTTTGTCCAAAGTTTAATAAATCTGGAGTCTACTTTTAATCACATTTTTCTGTTCCCATATTGCGCTTTTTACCCAAAGATAGTTTAGAAAACTTATGGTGCAATTTTTCTTCATGACCAATGATTTTATAAGTATAACAGCATATCATTTCCTACATTTTAAAGTCTTGTCCAACTCTTTGTGATCCCAGAAATCGTAGCTTGCCAGGCTCCTCTCTCTCCAGGCAAAAATACTGGAGTGGGTTGTCATTCCCTTCTCCAGGGGATCCTCCCAACCAAGGGATTGAACCCTGATCTCCCGCACTACAGGCAGATTCTTTCCCATCTGAGCCACTGGGGAAGTCTTTTATTTTAAAAGGATTAAGTGGAAAAAAAAAAAAGAAACAGAAACACAAATCTGGATTCCCCAAATGCTTAAGCGATTATGCTTTGTGTTTTTACTCTGGTTCACAGAGGAAAGCCCTCTCTCCTGGGCTTTTAGCGCTCTGTCCTACTGCCTAGAATTATTCATCACAGTAGTAATTAATTTGACTAAACATCTACAGATGTCTAGAATGAAGGCAACTCAAGAGCAGGGAGAGGGAGCGTCAGTCAAGGTTGCCTCGCCTTCCCCAGAGCCCAGCACAGTGACTTCTTCACAAGCAGGCATTCAAAAGAAAATTTACTGTATGAAAAATGAAGAAATGCCTGAAGACTAGCCTTAAAACTATTGCTTCTGTATACCATTTCTGTGTTATAAAATGTCTGTCTCTACTGTTGCTTTCTGAACCCGACTCTTAACCCAGATTTTTTACTAATGAGCTACTAAACTTTGTATAAACCAACTGATCTCCTTGTGATCAATTTCTTCATTTGTGAAATTACACAATGTGAATATTTTATAATATTATAATGAAACAGTGCGACTTTTTGGTCTCTTTCTTATATGATGTGTCCTTTATTTCTGTCTTGTTGCTTATTGCCTTGGCAAAGATTAAAAGAACAATGTTAAATAACAATGATGATGGAAGGATGAGGTCACAGACTTTTAAAGACTTCTGTGAAAGGTCATTTGAAGTACATTGACATTACCAAAGATGTATCATCAGAGTTCTTTTTGAAGAGTTTCTTCCTAAGGATTCTAAGATGTTTTAAATTCTTAGAGTCTAAGATCAAAATGAAGAAAACTGGATAGAGAAAAAGCATAGTTCCTTTTAAACAAGCTGCTATTTTAATACTTTAAATCTTGAATTACAATGCAGCAATAAAATCATCTGAGTGCTGGCAATTAGTTGAAAAAGAGAGATGATCACATAGCCTTCTGAGATAATAATTTGCAGGAAAGCCCATAGATTCAATGTTTTAAGTACTCTTTTCATATTTGATCAATGTAATCTTCTTGTTCATTTTAATGATGATGTTAACATTAGGCTGCCTGAATCCTTTGATTTACTGCTAATTGTCAATTTCCAAGCCATGCTTAGCAGATGCTCATGCCTGCATTCCGAGATATAATTATGTGAACCATCTTTTTAGCAGTAAAGGCCATAGATTTAAAATGTAGGTAAAATAGTAGCTTTGGGAAATGATTATTTTCAAAACCTAGGGAGTCTTTTCATGATTTTTAAATCCATCCAACAACAGAGAAATGCTTTGCCTTTATAGAACCATCCTTATTTTTTTTTCTTCACATGCTTTCTGGTATTTTTCAAATGATCCACAGAGTTCATAAACTTTAAATGATTCTCTTTGTCCATTGTCTCACAAGGGAGGCCAGTTCTTCTCAACACCCCTCACAATCACCTACCCTTCTAGAAATATAATGATATTCAAATTCCTTCACAGTCCACTCACTCAGGTCTTTGCATGTATACAAAGTAGCCATTGATCTGGGACCAAGGCAGCTCCCAAAAGCACAGGTTAAAATTAAGAACCAGATGTAGAACTATCCCCAGGGTAACCAGAAGGCTGAAATGCAACTCTCAATCAGGGAAGTAGCAGTCATTTTTGACACAGGAATAGATATGTATTCTGTACACAAATTTACTTTCCTTGCTCACTGCAACAGAATTTCTTATTCATCATTATAGTTTCTCACATACTATAACCTCTGAGTAGGGAAATAGTTTTACAGTGAGGGTAATACAGCAATGTATCTTGCCCATAGCATTCCCAGCTATAGAAAAAATAGGTAGAGTCACATCAGCAAGATGAGATGATGATGGTAATGAAAGTCTCTCAGTCATGTCCAACTCTTTGTGACCCCATGGACTATATATTCCATGGAATTCTCCAGGCCAGAATACTGGAGTGGGTAGCCTTTCCCTTCTCCAGGGGATCTTCCCAACCCAGGGATCGAACCCAGTTCTCCCACATTGCAGGCGGATTCTTTACCAGCTGAGCCACAAGGGAAGACCAAGAATATTGGAATGAGTAGCCTATCCCTTCTCCAGCGGATCTCCCCAACCCAGGAATCAAACTAGGGTCTCCTGAAGTGCAAGTGGATTCTTTACCAAGTGAGCTATGAGAGAAGCCTCAAATTATTTCTTTGAGCCCCTTTTTTTGGGAGGGGCAAGAATACTGGGGTGGGTTGCCATTCCCTTCTCCAGGAGATCTTCCTGACCCAGGGATTGAACCCAGGTCTCCCGCACTGTAGGCAGACACTTTACCATCTGAGCCACCAGGGAAGTCAAGATGATAGACTAGGAGGTCCCAGACTTGACCCTAACAATGATTTAAAAACTTCCTGGACAAAAATAGTTCTGGGAGAGCGCCAGAGACCAGTGTAGAGAAAGACCCAGCTTAACCATTCGGGAAAGAGTAAAAGAAACGTATGACTTTGATTGTATTACCCCATCCCCTGGACTGGCACAGCTCAGTGATAAGTCCCTTCAGCCTCATGTTCCCTTGTGCTCGAAAAGGAGACAGGAAGGCTCCACTCCAGGGACCCCCATGGTCTTTGCTGCTGAGGAAGCCCACAGCTTTCACTCCAGAACCTCAGCTTCTGGAGTTACCATGAGCCCAAGTTGCCACATCTTACTTGAGCCAGAACTATTATATCTGTACCAATCACCAGCGCCATACACTACCACCCAGCAGATACCCAGCAGATCCTTGGAATTTGGTGCCAACAGATGCTCACTGGACCCAGAACCCCCACATGAAACTGGCCTTGTGTCCACATGTGCCTCTGAATCAGGTGCTTTCCATGCCCCCCAGAACTTGTGCCCTCACAGTTCCCAGAATCCAGCACCCACAGAACCTGTATGCTCCCAGACCCAGTGCTACCACATACCCACCCAGCCTGCATCCTCATGTCCACCAACCGCTGAAGGTCTTTCCCTACTGAAGCCAGGATGTAAGCACTGACCGAGGTACTGCGGCTTCTAATGAGCAGACACCAATGCAAGGCTACAAGGAACACAAAAAACTAGGGAAATATGAAACTACTAGAGGGACACAATAAATTTGCCATAACCAACCTCCTTAAATGGCGATTAATGAATTAACAAATGATTCAAAATAATTATTTTTAAGTAACTCAATGAGCCTCCAAAGAACACAGATAGGCAACTCAATGAGGTCAGAAAAATAATGCATGAAAAATGTTCAACAAAAAGAGAGAAATCATAAGAAAGAATCAAATAGAACCCAGTTTTTGATAAGAATCCTCTTCCTGGCTTGAAGACAGCCACCTCCTTGCTGGTCCCCACATGGCCTTCTTTTGTGTGTCCTTGGGAAGACAGAAAGAGCTCTGTGGTGTCTCTTTCTCCTCTTATAAAGCCATAAATCCTATCAGACAAGGGCCCCAACCTTATGACTATATTTAACATACATTACCTCCCTAAAGGCTCTGTTTCCAAATCAGGAAGGAGGTTAAGGCTACAACAGAAAAATTTTTATAGGACACAATTCATACCACAGCATTCTGGCTCCCCAAATTTCAGTCCTTCTCACAAAGCAAAATACATTCACCCCAAACCACAGACCCCAAGTCTCAAAATATTCCAGCATCATTTCCCAGTCCAGAGTACCATCTCTATATCACCTGGATCACATTTGGGTGAACTTAAGGTAGGATTCATCCTGAGACACAATTCCTCTCCAACCGCAAACTTGTGAAACCAGCCAAGTTACACACTTCTAAAATACAGTGGTGGCACAGGCATAGGTAGGCATTTCCATCCCAAAAGGGAGAAATAGGAAGGAAAAAAGGAGATATGGGCCCCAAGGAAGTCCAAAACTTAGCAAAGCAAATTCCAATAGATCTTAACGCTTTAGAATAATCCTCTTTGTTTCAGTGATTTGCCACCCAGGACCATGGGGCTGACAGCGTCATTCCCAGAGCCCTAAGGAAGTGACCCCACCTGCTTTAGCTCTTTGCAGGGCAACCTGGCTGCTGAAACCAAAGGAATGGGCCGCTCCCTTTATAACTAAGTAGAGGAGATGGCCTTGGTCTTGGGCCTGTAGTACAGGTGGTAGCCCCGATGATTTCTGAGTCGCCTTTAGGATTTTTTTTTTCTCTTGCAGGATATATAGCATGATGGCAGTTGGATGACCCTACTGTCCCACCCTGGAGAATACCAGAAGTCTCAAAATCATCCTTTATTTCTGCCTAACTTTGTCCCCTTCAATTCAAATTAGCAGTGTCTCTGTTGTATAATAATCCCATCTCTATTTCTGGCTTCTGCTGAGACTGTTGATTAGAATCACAGGTAATTTATTTATGGAGTGATCGTCTGGCCACACTCTTGGTGTTCTCTCCAGAACCTGCTTTCTCATTTTCTGAGATTTTCCCCAACCTTTAAGTTCTAGTTCCTTTTCGCTTAGCAATTCCTTCCATTTATCTCTCTCCTCTCACATTAATGTAAGCAGTAGAAAGAAACCAAATCACATATGGTGCACTTTGCTTACAAATCTCCCAGTAAATAAATATTTACCACTGACAAGACTAAAGACAAGGAATTGACATAAGCATCGTTCTTGAACTGAGGAACTTTCCCCAAGAGGGGTACCTGCTAGTAACTCTGAAACCACAATCTACAATGTGTTGACTTTAAATAAACAGACAGCCAAATATTTATCCAGCAAAGATAGTCCAGGGCCTGAGGACTTCCCCTCTGGTCTCCTGACTATGATTTCTTAATTGTTTACAAATGTATAGTGGAATTCACAATGAAATGAATGGCAATGGTGGGAGCCAGTTTTCTCAGGCTGGAGTGGAAGGTTATAGACATGCAATGAGAGAGGCTAGAAGGAGGCATGTGGTAATGAATTAAAGTTCTAGAAATCAGTATGAGATATTATTTAGCTTACTCTGAAAACATGTGGTTACATACAGTAACCATTTATAGATATGTGTGTATACACATGATAGTACCCAGGTCTTGGGTTCTCATCCCATTTCTCTATAAAAACAATCAGGGTTTCGTAGAGAAATGGGTAATTCTATCAATGGGGCAGGAAATATACAAGATGAGCTTCTGAGCAACAAAAAGAGTAAAATCATATTGGATTATGACCCAAATGATAAAATAAATATCCATGAATTCATATCAGTATAAACAAACAATTGAATAAATACATAAATGGGGAAGAATGGACAAATCACCCATGTAGAATTGCTATGAATAATTTATATAGATACATAACAGATACTTAACTCTCTAGAAAAGAGAGGACAAATCCCTGCTCCTTATGTGTATGCTGTCCATGGTGACTGCCTTCTGAAGATTACAATATGAAAAGGGGGAGAAGAGTAACTTCACAGTGGAGAAACCTAACAAATACTACCTCAGCCAGGAAATCAAGGTGACAAGTTATGTGGATAACTTGATGAGATAGGAACTGCATTTGACTTCTATTTTACTCCTCTGAAAAAGCCTAATTCCAGCCTATTAGTAAGAAAAATAGACAAATTCCAACATTCTACCAAATACAAGACCAGTACTTCTGATGACTGTCAAGATGATCAAAAACAAGGGAGGTCA
>SJXQ01007060.1:0-38971 GCA_006408695.1 Aepyceros melampus
ACTCAAAAATACAAAGAAAAAATTGTATATATATGTGTATATGGCATTTGCTTTAAAAATAGGGTCTTTTTTTTTTTTTGGAAAAGTGATAGTAGGTTAAAAAAATTAATATTAAAAGAGTAGTAGAGGACTTTAAAAATTTAAAACAAAGGAGAAGAAAAAATAGGAAGAAAAAACAATCAAAAACATCTACCAGAAAAAAATTAATACAAAAAAATAATAAAAACGAAAGAGAATGGTCAAAAAAATAGTAACGATATTTCTGGAACTTTTTTCTGGTGTTGTAGACAGTGTGGGGTCACTTCCAAGGCGGTTCCTGCTGTTCAGCTTCCTCTGTTTGCTGGTCTCTTCAGTGTCCTATTTCCGCCCTGACACAGAGGGGTGGTGGCAGTCACTCTTTTTTTTTTTTCTTTTTTAGTCTCACTTGGTCAGGGAGGGATGCTGCTACCAAATAGCTTTGGCGTGTATTCGCAGTGTCTCAGCCCTGCTGGGCCTGCCACTACACCCGGTGCACAATGCTCAGGCTCTATGTTTCTCCGCCGGGGATCGTCTGAGGCTGGCCCCAGGCTGCATGCACCTCCCTGGTCTAAGCCTCTCAGGCTCAGCGCCCAGGTAGTTGCAGACTCGATTGGGCCTGCGCTTTGTGCTCTTCCCTGGACCGAGCAGCTCAGGTGTTTGGTGAGTGCAGTCACGTGGCTTATTGCCCTCTTCTGCTGTTCAGTTTTCCGGGTGTAACCCGGGACTCTGTCAGGTAAATTGTTATCTGTCAAGCACCCTGGGAAGTCTCAGTTAGTAAAGAAGCCTGCTTGCAGTTTGATCAGCAAAGTCCCTCAGGGGCTGCGATTGCCACGTTCCAGCCCTTTCGGCCAGGGCTGCCTGTTGCCGGTGGGGGCTGGTGGGCAGCTGGCTATTTCTGTTCTGACCTTTGTTCTGTGCGCGGTCCTGGTGGTGTCTTATGTTCGAGCTTTTCGCGTGGTAACTGTCCCACAGTCTGGTGTGATAGCCTGAGTTAGTTTGCTCAGTTACGCGGCGGGCGTTCCGGCCTGATTCTTAAGAAGCGCTGCCGCCTGCATCTCCCTCACCTCCTTGCCCAGCCCCCACTTGCTAGTGGTGAATGCAGGCGTCTGCTCTGCCTCTCTGCCAGGGGAGTCACCACCGGGCTTGCAACCAACTGGTCTCAATCACCATTCATTTTTCCTCCCTGCCATGTGCCTCCAAGACTCGCCACAGATTCAGCAGTGAGAGTGCTTCCCAGCGTTTGGAAACTTCTCTCCCTTTAAAACTCTTTTCCCGGGAAAGGACTCCCTTCCTGGGACGGAGCTCCCTCCCCACCTCCTTTGTCTCTTGTTTCATCTTCTGTGTTTTTCCTACCTGTTTTTGAAGACAATGTTCTGCTTTTCTGGATGTCTTATGTCCTCTGCTCGCATTCAGAAGCTGCCCTGTAGAATTTACCCAGCATTGAGATGTTCTTTTGATGTATTTGTGCGGGAGAAAGTGGTCTCTCCGTCCTATTCCTCCACCATCTTAGGCGCCCCCCTCTTGCTTTTCCTATAATCGAAACACCAGCTAAGTTTTACCAAGTACACATGCCTTTTTTTTTTTTTATCTTTTTCAAATAATCAACTACTAAATAGTGCTTTTATGGGGAATTGCTATCTGTTTCTACAATTAAATTATATCCATGCCAGTCTCTGCCATTTGACCCCAACGTGAAAAGTTATGTATTGAAAGGGAAATGAGGCATCTGATCTCTAGGAAATTGTCAGAACACTTCTGCTAATAGCTAGATACTTCCAGGGACTGTCTTTTTGAGCCTGGTTTTTATATCATCTCTTAAATTAAAAAAAAAAAAAGAAACAAACAAACTATAGTTCATGCTTGAACAATTCCTCATTAGCAGAAATTTTGGGGGAAAAGTGTGCTCAATTACATGTTTGAAGTCAAAGAAAGACTTACATGTGTGTAAGCATGTAAGCTACCATCAAACACGTTAATTCATGTCAACTAAAGTTTACTGTTTTACTATCATTCAATAAGGAATTGCGAGCTTGCCTGAAAAAAAAAAATCAGAAGTTCAAAGATGGCAGAATAGTAGGAGGACATTGAGTGCATCTCTTTTCATGAATGTATGACAAATAATACTTCTACAGAGACAACAGTTCATCAAGAACATCAGCTGAATGCTAGCAGAAGACCTTGATCGACAGTGAGGCCTGTGAGTGTATTAGGCATAATTTAGGAAGAATTTAGTTCAGATGGGAAAATGAGACTAAGAGGAAACAGGACCAAACCTCTGCCATGGGATGGGAGATGGAGAAACAGAGAAGAGAGTTAGGATCCAGGGAAGCCAACTCACTAAAGGTAAATTACTTTGGACTGAAAAGAAGCATGGTAAAGAGGCTGATGAATCATTAGTATACAGTGAGAATCACATTGAGACTGTGTGGTGTGGCCCTACATGCCCCAAACTGCAATGCACATAAACTAGTGTGCATGGGGCCTCGAAGCTGGAATATGGGATTTAGAGAATCACCTTGGGAGAGAACTGCAGTTGGCTATGTAGAGATGTCCTGATGGAGTAGAGAGGAGGAAATGTGGAATCCCAAACTACCAAAGAAGCAGGACCTCAGTGCTGAGTCACACAAAGCAAGTCGAGACACCATTGTATCCCTCCTTGTTCCCACATGCTCAGACCTATTACCAGGAATAGATAAAGACTAGCCAGAAATACCACTCATGCTCATGCCTCCAGAGGCCAGAAAAGGATCCCATTATGCTGATGGCTGCTGGTTCTTCTGCATAAATGGCACCACCAGGAATCCTGCTATCCAAGCAGATGTACCACCTCCTGTGATCACCAAGGCAGACACAAGTGTTCCACAAGAGTCTTTGGAAGACTCCTCTAGTGACCACATATACAGCCAGTAATAAAATTGCATCTGAGCCCTAGGGGCAGAGTCACTAAGGATGAGCATTGAAATTTTTCTTACCAACTGAGCAAGCTGCAGATTAAATCCTCACGATCTTATACACAGACTGTTTGTCTATGAAATACAAATAAGGACAACAGAGTTCCCACAAAAGAAAATGCCCAGGCTCTGGCTGCTCTAAAAACACACGGTACTTAAACCAGATTAGAGTCTGAGCTGTCCCTACAGCAGATCCAGGGTCCAGATCTCGCCAACATGGGAGAACTTCCTAGAGAGGTGAAGCTTTCCTGTGGCTTTTCTAGAGGGCCAGTACACTGACAGCTGAGACCCTAAGTAGCATTTATTATAATTAAAATGTTTTGACTTGTTCTATTGTCGGTTTTCTCTCTCTCTCTCTCTCTCTCTCTCTCTCTCTCTCTCTCTCTCTCTCTCTCTCACTGGTAGTGTTTCTTGTCATTATTCTTGTTTATTTGGTGTTTTAAGACTGAATAAATCATATTTTTATTTTTGTGTGTGTGTATATATATATATATATATATATATTTAAATTTACCTTATTTTCCTGCTTTATGTTTCTTTGGTTGATGTTTTTTTGTTTCCATCATAATCTTCTTCTTCTTTAATAGGTATATATTTCTATATTAACTGTGATTTCCTGTTGTTCTGTGATTAGGCTCTTACCATTTTTGTCAGATTGGTCTTCTTTATCTTTAACTTGGCACTCTGTCATTTTTTTAATCTTTTGATTTATTTGATTAGTTCTGTTGATGATTCTCTCTTCTTCATTATTGTGATTATTCCTTGTGTTATTTTTATTGATTTTGCTTTTCTACCAATTTTCTGTGTCCCTTTTCTTTTCTTTTCCTCTAACTAATCTCTTACTCTGGGATCTTGTTTCTTTGACCAGAAGTTGGGCCTGATGAGACCAGGATCATTGACCAACAGAGAATTCCTGGCCCCAGGAAATTTTTATTTGATGAAAGCTCTCATGAAGGTCTGCACCTGAATCTAACACCCAGTTCTTCCCAATTGCCTGCATTACCCAAAGAGGATCTGAGAGAAACATAAACCATATCATTAGCAGATAGGCTGCCTAAAGTTATACTAAACCCAAACACACCTGTAAAATACATCAACTGACATGGTTCTGCCATTAGAGAGAGAAGCCTCAGCTGCAGCCACAATAACATAGCTTACAGTCCCTCTCCCTCCAAGGCGACATAAGACACTGAACCAATGTTATCCACATGGGGCACAGACCAAAAGTAAGAAATGCAGCCCTGCAAACTAAGAAGAAAAGACAATTAAGACAGTAGCATAAAGAAATGTGAAAAGAGGGAAATACTTTGCAGGCAAAGGAAAAAGATAAAAACCCGCAGTTCAGTTCAATTCAGTTGCTCAGTCATGTTCAACTCTTCATGACCAATGGACTGCAGTATGCCAGTCCTCCCTGTCCATCACCAACTCCCAAAGTTTACTCGAAGTCAAGTTCATTGAGTCCATGATGCCATCTAACCATCTCATCCTCTGTCATCCCCATCTCCTCTTGGGCATGATGGGGAGTTCTGATAAAATGTGGTCCATTGAAGGAGAATGGTAAGTCATTTCAATATTCCTGCCTTGAGAACCCCATGAACAGTGTGAAAAGGCAAAAAATTAGGACACTGAAGGAAGAACTCCCCAGGTAGGTACATGCCCAGTATACCACTGGAGATCAGTGGAGAAATAACTCCAGAAAGGGATGGGGCCAAAGCAAAAACATCCAGTTGTGGATGGGACTAGTGATAGAAACAAGTTCCAATGCTGTAAATAGTAATATTGCATAGGAACCTGGAATTTTAGGTCCGTGAATCAAGGCAAGTTGGAAATGATCAAATAGGAGATGGCAAGGGTGAATGTCAACATTTTAGGAATCAGTTAACTAGAATGGATTGAAATGGGTTACTTGACTCAGATGATCCCTGTATCTACTACTTTGGGTACAAATCCCTTAGGAGAAATACAATAGCCATCATAATCAACAAAAGAGTCCAAAATGAAGTACTTGGATGCAATCTGAGAAACAACAGAATGATCTCTGTTCATTTCAAAGCCACACTTTTCAATATAATGATAATTCAAATCTCTGCCCCGACCAGAACTGCTGAAGAACTTGAAGTTGAACGGATCTATAAAGACCTACAAAACTTTCTAGAATTAAAACATTAAAAAGATGTCATTTTCATTAAAAGGGATTGGAATGCAAAAGTAAAAAGTCAAGAAACACCTGGAGTAACAGGCAAACTTGGCCTTAGAGTACAGAATGAAGCAGGACAAAGGCCAATAGAGTTCTTCCAAGAGACTGCACTGGTCATGGCAAACACCCTCTTCCAACCACACAAGAGAAGACTCTACACATGGACATCACCAGAGGGTCAACATCAAAATGAGATTGATTCTATTCTTTGCAGCCAAAGATTGAGAAGCTATATACAGTCAGAAAAAAAGCAAGACTGGAAGCTGACTGTGGCTCAGATCATGAACTCCTTATTGTCAATTTCAGACTTACATTGAAGAAAGTAGGGGAAACCACTAGACAATTCAGGTATAACCTAAATCCAATCCCTTATGAATATACAGGGGAAGTGAGAAATAGATTTAAGGGATTAAATCTGATAGACAGAGTGCCTAAAGACACTGTACAGGAGACAGGGAACAAGACTATCCCCCAAAAAAAATAAATGCAAAAAAGCAAACTGGCTGTCTGACGAGACCTTACAAATATCTGTGAAAAGAAGAGAAGTGAAAAGCAAAGGAGGAACAGAAAGATATACCCATTTGAATGTAGAGTTCCAAAGAATAGCAAGGAGAGATAAGAAAGGCTTCCTCAGTGATCAGTGCAAACAAATAGAGGAAAACAATAGAATGGGGAATAATAGAGATATCTTCAAGAAATGAGTGAATATTTCATGAAAAGATGGGCTCATAAAGGACAGAAATGGAATGGACCTAACAGAAGCAGAATATATTAAGAAGAGATGGTAAGAACACACAGAAGAACTGTACAAAAAAGATCCTCACGACACAGATGATCATGATCATGTGATCACTCACCTAGAGCCAGACATCCTGGAATGTGAAGTCAAGTAGGCCTAAGGAAGCATCACTACAAAGAAAGCTAGTGAAGGTGATGGAATTCCACTTGAGCTATTTCAATCCTAAAAGATGATGTTGTGAAAGTGCTGCACTCAATATGCTAGCAAAGTTGAAATACTCATTAGTGGCCACAGGACTGGAAAAGGTCCATTTTCATTCCAATCTCTAAGAAAGGCAATGCCAATGAATGCTCAACCTACTAAAAAGTTACACTCATCCTAACCACTAGTAAAGTAATGCTCAGAATTCTCCAAGCCAGGCTTCAACAATATGTAAGCCATGAACTTGCAGATGTCAAGCTGGTTTTAGAGAAGGCAGAGGAACAAGAAATCAAATTGCCAACATAGGCTGGATCATCAAAAAAGCAAGAGAGCTTTCCCCCACCCCACAACAGTAACACACACACACACACAAATCTATTTCTCTTTATTGATTAAGCTAAAGCTTTTGACTGTGTGGATCACCACAAATTGTGGAAAATTCATAAAGAGATGGGAATACCAGAATACCTGACTTGCCTCTTAAGAAATCGTCATGCAGGTCTGAAGCAACAGTTAGAACTGGACATGGAACAACAGACTGTTTCCAAATAGGAAAAGGAGTATGTCAAGGCTGTGTATTGTCACCCTGCTTATGTAACTTATATGCAGAGTACATCATGAGAAACATTGGGCTGGATGAAACACAAGCTGGAATCAAGATTGCCAGGGGGGAAATACAAATAACCATAGATACGCAGATGTCCCCACCCTTATGGCAGAAATTGAAGAACTAAATAGTCTCTTGATGAAAGCAAACATGAACAGTGAGAAGTTAACTTAAACCTCAACTTTTAGAAAACAAAATCATGGTGAATCTAACACCCAGTTCTTCCCAATTGCCTGCATTACCCAAAGAGGATCTGAGAGAAACATAAACCATATCATTAGCAGATAGGCTGCCTAAAGTTATACTAAACCCAAACACACCTGTAAAATACATCAACTGACATGGTTCTGCCATTAGAGAGAGAAGCCTCAGCTGCAGCCACAATAACATAGCTTACAGTCCCTCTCCCTCCAAGGCGACATAAGACACTGAACCAATGTTATCCACATGGGGCACAGACCAAAAGTAAGAAATGCAGCCCTGCAAACTAAGAAGAAAAGACAATTAAGACAGTAGCATAAAGAAATGTGAAAAGAGGGAAATACTTTGCAGGCAAAGGAAAAAGATAAAAACCCGCAGTTCAGTTCAATTCAGTTGCTCAGTCATGTTCAACTCTTCATGACCAATGGACTGCAGTATGCCAGTCCTCCCTGTCCATCACCAACTCCCAAAGTTTACTCGAAGTCAAGTTCATTGAGTCCATGATGCCATCTAACCATCTCATCCTCTGTCATCCCCATCTCCTCTTGGGCATGATGGGGAGTTCTGATAAAATGTGGTCCATTGAAGGAGAATGGTAAGTCATTTCAATATTCCTGCCTTGAGAACCCCATGAACAGTGTGAAAAGGCAAAAAATTAGGACACTGAAGGAAGAACTCCCCAGGTAGGTACATGCCCAGTATACCACTGGAGATCAGTGGAGAAATAACTCCAGAAAGGGATGGGGCCAAAGCAAAAACATCCAGTTGTGGATGGGACTAGTGATAGAAACAAGTTCCAATGCTGTAAAGAGTAATATTGCATAGGAACCTGGAATTTTAGGTCCGTGAATCAAGGCAAGTTGGAAATGATCAAATAGGAGATGGCAAGGGTGAATGTCAACATTTTAGGAATCAGTGAACTAGAATGGATTGAAATGGGTGTACTTGACTCAGATGATCCCTGTATCTACTACTTTGGGTACAAATCCCTTAGGATAAATGCAATAGCCATCATAATCAACAAAGAGTCCAAAATGCAGTACTTGGATGCAATCTGAGAAACAACAGAATGATCTCTGTTCGTTTCAAAGCCACACCTTTCAATATAATGGTAATTCAAATCTCTGCCCCCACCAGAACTGCTGAAGAACTTGAAGTTGAACGGATCTATAAAGACCTATAAAACTTTCTAGAATTAAAACATTAAAAAGATGTCATTTTCATTAAAAGGCACTGGAATGCAAAAGTTAAAAGTCAAGAAACACCTGGAGTAACAGGCAAACTTGGCCTTAGAGTACAGAATGAAGCAGGACAAAGGCCAATAGAGTTCTTCCAAGAGACTTCACTGGTCATGACAAACACCCTCTTCCAACCACACAAGAGAAGACTCTACACATGGACATCACCAGAGGGTCAACATCAAAATGAGAAGGATTCCATTCTTTGCAGCCAAAGATGGAGAAGCTATATACAGTCAGAAAAAAAGCAAGACTGGAAGCTGACTGTGGCTCAGATCATGAACTCCTTATTGCCAATTTCAGACTTAAATTGAAGAAAGTAGGGAAAACCACTAGACAATTCAGGTATAACCTAAATCCAATCCCTTATGAATATACAGGGGAAGTGAGAAATAGATTTAAGGGACTAAATCTGATAGAGAGTGTGCCTGAAGACTTCACCAGAGGGTCAACATCAAAATGAGAAGGATTCCATTCTTTGCAGCCAAAGATGGAGAAGCTATATACAGTCAGAAAAAAAGCAAGACTGGAAGCTGACTGTGGCTCAGATCATGAACTCCTTATTGCCAATTTCAGACTTAAATTGAAGAAAGTAGGGAAAACCACTAGACAATTCAGGTATAACCTAAATCCAATCCCTTATGAATATACAGGGGAAGTGAGAAATAGATTTAAGGGACTAAATCTGATAGAGAGTGTGCCTGAAGACACTGTACAGGAGACAGGGAGCAAGACTATCCCCCCAAAAAAATGCAAAAAAGCAAACTGGCTGTCTGACGAGACCTTAAAAATATCTGTGAAAAGAAAAGTGAAAAGCAAAGGAGTAACAAAAAGATATACCCACTTGAATGTAGAGTTCCAAAGAATAGCAAGAAGAGATAAGAAAGGCTTCCTCAGTGATCAGTGCAAACAAATAGAGGAAAACAATAGAATGGGGAATAATAGAGATATCTTCAAGAAATGAGGGAATATTTCATGAAAAGATGGGCTCAATAAAGGACAGAAATGGAATGGACCTAACAGAAGCAGAAGATATTAAGAAGAGATGGTAAGAACACACAGAAGAACTGTACAAAAAAGATCCTCATGACCCAGATGATCATGATCATGTGATCACTCACCTAGAGCCAGACATCCTGGAATGTGAAGTCAAGTAGGCCTTAGGAAGCATCACTACAAAGAAAGCTAGTGGAGGTGATGGAATTCCACTTGAGCTATTTCAATCCTAAAAGTTGATGTTGTGAAAGTGCTGCACTCAATATGCTAGCAAAGTTGAAATACTCATTAGTGGCCACAGGACTGGAAAAGGTCCGTTTTCATTCCAATCCCTAAGAAAGGCAATGCCAATGAATGCTCAACCTACTAAAAAGTTACACTTATCCTAAGCACTAGTAAAGTAATGCTCAGAATTCTCCAAGTCAGGCTTCAACAATATGTAAGCCATGAACTTGCAGATGTCAAGCTGGTTTTAGAGAAGGCAGAGGAACAAGAAATCAAATGATGTGTATAAGAGACAGCAGGAGGAGAAGGGGACGACCGAGGATGAGATGGCTGGATGGCATCACGGACTCAATGGACGTGAGTCTGAGTGAACTCCGGGAGTTGGTGATGGACAGGGAGGCCTGGCCTACTGGGATTCATGGGGTCGCAAAGAGTCGGACACGACTGCGCGACTGAACTGAACTGAACTGAGTGTATGTTTCCAATTATATGGTATTCTGGAAAAGGCAAACTATTATTATAGAAAGCATACACGTGTTTTTTAGAACCAAGGGTAGGGCTGGGAATAAAAAAAAAAAGGCCCTGTGATACTTCTTTATGGGATGATGGAAATTTTCTAAAACTAGATTCTGGTGGCAGTTGTCCCACTAATGACTTTTGCTAAGGTCACTGAATTGTATCCTTGAATGATTTTATTGAATATAAATTATACTTCAATAAACCTGTTCATGAAACCCACACAATTCTATGAGCAGGCATTATTCCCATTGTGAAACTGAGAAAACCGTGTCAGAAACTGGGCAATTTACTTAAGGTTATGTGGCTAGTTATTATCAAATCTAAGCTTATGCTGGCAATGGGTCCTCCACACTGCTTGTTTGGGCTCTGGGAGATGCCTGGAACGCCATGTTGCTGGTGGGAGTTCCTAGGGTCAGCAAACTTTCACCAGAGCTGAAGCCACTAGAGGCTGCTGCCCTCTGCAGAAACGGTCTGTTGCCAGCAGTGAGGAGGGAGTCCTGAGCTAGACACAAGGTGTCTAGAGATTCTGCTGTTCTCAGAGGCAGTGTTTCTCATGGGGAAAACAAGGCACAAAAGTAGGTTAAAACTCTGGCTTTTCCACTTAAGTCATAAGACTTAAGCAATCCGTTCAACTTCTTTCAACTTTAGTTCCTTAATCTATCAAATATATTGTAAGACATGATACCTCCCTTATTAAGTTGTTTTGGGTGCTGAGTGAGATAAATGACAAAAAAAGACCAGACCCTTAGTAGATCCTCAATGAAAGTAAATTCCCTTCCCTTTTCTTTCTTGAGATGGTAAAAAAAATCACTCTTTAATAATCAGAAGAAGGATACAGATTACTTTTTTAAAGTATTCTTTACAGAGGGAACCACAACAAGAGACCGTATAGTCAAAGCTATGGTTTTTCCGGTAGTAATGTATGGATGTGAGAGTTGGACCGTAAAGAAGACTGAGCACCAAAGAAGTGACGCTTTTGAATTTTGGTGCAGGAGAACTCTTGAGAGTCTCTTGGACAGCAAGGAGATCAAACCAGTCAGACATAAAGGAAATCAATCCTGAATATTCACTGGAAGGACTGATACTGAAGCTCCAATATTTTGGTCACCTGATGCAAAGAGGCGACTCTTTGGGAAAGACTCTGACACTAGGAAAGATTGAGGGAACTCTTGAGATTCTCTTGGACAGCAAGGAGATCAAACCAGTCAGACATAAAGGATATCAATCCTGAATATTCACTGGAAGGACTGATACTGAAGCTCCAATATTTTGGTCACCTGATGCAAAGAGGCGACTCTTTGGGAAAGACTCTGACACTAGGAAAGATTGAGGGCAGGTAGAGAAGAGGGCAACAGAGGATGGGATGATTGGATGGCATCACTGACTCAACGAACATGAATTTGAGCACATTCTGGTAGATAGAGAAGGACAGAGGAGCCTGGCGTTCGTGGGGTCACAAAGAGTTGAACCTGACTTAGAGACTGAACAAGGACCAAGGTAGGACCCAGTAATAAGTGTTTAAAAAAAAATCATTGATGATGCTGGGCGGATTATTCTGGGCCATACTTAACTTATATCCTACCCATTTCTCAAGATCTTTCTCCCTTAGGATAATTTTTCACAATAATTCCAGTTCAGGGTTCCCAAGTGTGCTCTCAGGATATTAATTGGTGTTATAAAGTAGGATTTATGGCCAAATAAATTTGAGAGCACACTCTGAGAAATACTCATTAAGTTTATAATGATGCACTTTTATACTTGCTGTTAGAATCAGTGAGCACATATGAATGTTTCCTTATTCTGTGTCAATACTGAATTAACTGTTTTATTTTACTCTGTGTTTCAGGTGTAGATCTCCTCATTATAACCTGAAAGATCCTTGAGACAGGCATAGTATTTCTCTAGTTCTTTGTGTCACACAAGGCCAACATGATAACTGATACTAAGAAAGCAAGGGCGCTGATACACAGGCTGTTTTAGCTAAATGATCCCATAGTGGCATTAGTTGTGAATGGCAAGAATAGTGTCTAAAAGTTCCATTACTACATTCCGGGTCCAGTTCCTTTTTTTCCTCTGAATATAGGTTCAAAGAAGTTTCCAGAGAAAATCATATATTTGAAAGACTAGAAGCTCACGGCAGGTCACTCCGCAGAAGGTGGGCAATGCAAGCTATTATGTAGTTGACAATAAAAAAAGAAAGACCTGTAGAATGGCATGGTGTCAACTGCCACATTGTTGGAGTAAACTTTTCCCAAGTGCATTATGGCTTCTGGGCACTCATAGCCATGCAAAGGTAACAAAGAGGTTACACAGAAAAACAGAAAAGGAAATTAATCCACAAGTAGTAGTACTGTTAGTTGCTCAGTCATGTCTGATTCTTTGTGACCCCAGGCACTATAGCCCACCAGGCTCCTCTGTCCAAGGGATTCTCCAGGCAAGAATACTGGAGTGGATTGCCATTCTCTCCTCCAGGGGATTAATTCACTCACTAACAGTTTTAAATCCAGGTAGGCTTGTGCGGGGGAGCCTGGTGGGCTGCTGTCTATGGGGTCGCACAGAGCTGGACATGATTGAAGTGACTTAGCAGCAGCAGGAGCAGCAGCAGCAGGCTTGTGCCTAAGAATTGAGATGATATTTACATTTTTAACTGAGATGGATGAGCTTCAGAGATTAGAGAATCCTTGAAAATTGTGTGTAAAATTTTCTACCTATTTCCACTGTGGAGGAGCAGATATATAATATTCATCACAAAAGAATTCACAACTCAAAAGAAGTTTATCACTCCCTGTGATAAATTTATTTTGGCTAATACAACCACATTTAGTCACCTGAGTTAAATTCACCCATTCCAGTACATTTTAGTTAGCTGATTCCTAGAATGTCGACGTTCACCCTTGCCATCTCTTGTTTGACCATTCCAATTTGCCTTGATTCATGGACCTGACATTCCAGGTTCCTATGCAATACTGCTCTTTACAGCATCGGATCTTGCTTCTATCACCAGTCACATCCATAACTCGGTATTGTTTTTGCTTTGACTCTATCCCTTCATTCTGTCTGGAGTTATTTCTCCACTGATCTCCAGTAGCATATTGGGTACCTACCAACCTGGGGAGTTTCTCTTTTGGTATCCTATCATTTTGCCTTTTCATACTGTTCATGGGGTTCTCAAGGCAAGAATACTGAAGTGGCTTGCCATTCCCTTCTTCAGTGGACCACATTCTGTCAGACCTCTCCACCATGACCCTCCCATCTTGGGTTGCCCTGCAGGCATGGCTTGGTTTCATTGAGTCAGACAAGGGTGTGGTCCTAGTGTGATTAGATTGACTAGTTTTCTGTGAGTATGGTTTCAGTGTGTCTGCCCTCTGATTNTTTCATACTGTTCATGGGGTTCTCAAGGTAAGAATACTGAAGTGGCTTGCCATTCCCTTTTTCAGTGGACCACATTCTGTCAGACCTCTCCACCATGACCCTCCCATCTTGGGTTGCCCCGCAGGCATGGCTTGCTTTCATTGAGTTAGACAAGGGTGTGGTCCTAGTGTGATTAGATTGACTAGTTTTCTGTGATTATGAATCCAAATAGAGGAACACAATTCAAACAATAACAGTAATAACAATACTGGTTTAATGTATAGAAGTTAGTATCATTCTGTCAGAGTTGCTTTAAACCACACTCCCTATATTATATAGTAGTCCAGTGACCGCTCCCCTCTCCAAGCCTTCTCCAAGTTTTCTAGGAAGGTCTAGATGTTTCGTGGATACTTTTGGTTCTTAAAATCTGGGATTTTCAATATAGTTCCATTTAGGTGCCTTATCTTCACACTTCTTGAGCTGTCTCTCTTCCAGTTGTGCTGAAATTTGGTTTTCTTTTTTAATTGGCTTAGTTCATGAAAACTTCAGAAAAGACATTTGTGTTGAAAAAGATGGAAATAGTTGTATTCTGATGATGTTAGCAACTTAAAAGGTAATACTGATAGAACATAGACAGAAAATCAGTAAATATAAATGAAACCTATTGATAGAAAACCAACATATCGGTGGGAAACCAATGTATTGCTAGAAAACTCCACCCAATAAATGCAGTTCTTTACATTTGCTATTTTTTTTCTGGATATGCCTTGCAGCTTGTGTAATCTTAGTTCCCTGACCAGGGACAATCTGTTTACTTAAATGCCAACTGTTAACCACTGGACCGCCAGGGGATTTCTGGGTTCTTCACATTCTTTTTAATTCTTTATGAACATTCTTTACAAACACATACAGACCATTCACTGAGAAAAACCATGTGCTATCTATAAATCAAGCCTTAATAAATATAGGGCTGAAATCACTCACATGCTGAGTTCTCTAAGCATGATGGAATTAATTTACAAACCTGGACAATTCCCAGACATGTAGAAGTTAAATAACCCATTTTAAAACAAACCATGCCTTTAATAACAAAGAAGAGATACAAGAAAATATTTTCAAATGAGTGAAAATAAAAACACAGTATGTCAAAATTGCACTGAAAAAGAATTTGTCGCTGAAATTCTTATCTTAGAAAAGTTTAAGTCTAATTTGTCTTAGTCACTAAGTTGTGTGACTCTTTGTGATCCCATGGACTATAGCCTCTGCAATTATTTAATCATTCAACTTAAGGTAAAAAATAAGAGCATTAGAACCAGAGTAAGTAAAAGAAAATTAAAAAGTATGCATAAAGAGACTTCCGCAATGGTTAAGAATCCATCTTCCAGTGTCTACCTATGTCAGGAGACACAGGTTAGATCCCTGGATTCCACATGCAGAGGGGCAACTTGAGCACCGCAGCTACTGAGGCACCAGTCTAAAGCCTGCATGCCACAGCTAAGACCTGACACAGCCCAATAAATAAATCAATGCGTCTTAAAGGTAAAATGTAAAAAAGAATGGGTGAAAATAAATAAAATTGCAAGTGGATAAATAACAAGGACTATTGATAAAATGAAAAGCTGGCTTTTTGAAAAAGAATCATTAAAATCAATAAACCTTTAACTAAAATCATTAAGAAAAGAAAATCTTACAAATGACTAATATCAGAAATAACAAAGAGGACATCACTACCGATATTAGAGCTACTAAAAGCGTAATACGGTAATATTATGAACAATTTCATGCCAATAACAACTTAGATAAATTCCTTGAAAGATAACAAATCGCCAAGACTGACAAAGGAAAAGATATAAAATCTGGGTAGCTTTTATACCTGTTAAAAAATAATACAAATTATTTCTATTAGGAAAACACTAAACAAATGGCTTTATTGTGAATGCTAGCCAAACTGTACAAAAGAAATAAGACTGAATCTCTACATTTCTTTGGAAATTCAAAAAAAGTAAATATTCCCCAACTTGCTTTGTGAGCCTTGTGTTCGTGCTCAGCCACTCCGTGCTATGTGACCCCATGGACTGTAGCCCACCAGGCTCCTCTGTCCATGGGATTCTCCAGGCAAAAATACTGGAGCGGGTTGCCATGTCCTCCTCCACGGGATCTTCCCAACCCAGGGATCCAGTCGTGTTTCTTATTGTCTCTTGCATTGACAGGTGGATTCTTTACAACTAGCGCCATCTGGGAAGCCCCAAGTCCAGCGTTATCCTCATCCCAAGCAAAGACGTTACAATAAATGAAAATTATAGACATATATCCTTTAGGAACATAGATAACAACAGCCTTTGTTAGCAAATTGAACCCAGTAAGTAGGAAAAAGTTACCCATGGCTCAGTGGGTAAAGAATCCACCTGCAATGCAGGAGATGCTGGAGACTCAGGTTCAACACCTGAATCAGGAAGATCCCCTGGCAGAGGGCATGGCACCCCACTCCAGTATTCTTGCCTGGAGAATTCCATGGACAAAGGAGCCTCATGGGCTACAGTCCAGGGGTTTCAAAGAGTCAGACACTAGTGAAGCAACTGAGTACACACACACACACACACACACCCCCCCCCAAGGAAACTACATCATGATCAGTTGAGTTTATCCTAGGAATGAAAGGTTGAATTAACATTTAAGAATCAATCAACATAATTCATGAACAGAATAAATTATTTTGAATAAATTCAGAATAAATTGAAGAAATGCAAAAAATAGAAAGAATTTAACAAAATTCAATACTCATTCATGATTTTTAAAAGAGATCCTCAACAAGCTGAGAATAGAAGTGTCCCTTCCCAAGGTGATAAAAGGCATCTATGAAAAAACTGTGCCTGACGTTGTATATAATGGTGAGAGACCAGATGCTTACCCCTTATACTGGGAGCAAGGCAAGTGTTTACACAATCACCAATCTTGCTCAGTTTTGTCCCTGAGTTACCAGACAGTGAAACAAGAAAATAAAATGCATATAACAGCATAAAATCAGAAAAGAAGAAGTAAAACTTTTGTTTGCAGATCATTCACAGGGAAAATCCAAAGGATCAGATGATAACAAAGAGAGGGAGGCTCAAGAAGGACTGAATATATGTATACATATAGCTGATTCACGCTGCTGTATAGCAGAAACTAACACGACATTGTAAAGCAATTACACTCCAATAAAAGAACTATGATGAGGATTTAGCAAGACCACAGGATAAAATAACAATCCTTATATGAGAAGCAATTGTACTTCTGTATACTAGCAACAAATAATTGGAAAATATAATGTGAAACAAAAACAATAGCACTGACAACGGCATCAAAAAATTCTGAAACACTGAGGGGAAAATTCAGCAAACTACCTTAAGACCTTCACGCTGGAAATCACAAAGCGTTGCTTCAAGCAATTAAAAGAGACTGAAATAAATAAAGAGATATATCAAATTAATGAATTGGATAACCCAGTATTACCCAAATGTCAAATGTCTCGGAAGTAATCTATAGACTTGATGCAACTCCAACCAAAACCCTAGCAAACATTTTGGTAGTGATTTAGAAGCCAGATCTACAATTTATTTGGAAATGCAACAATATTGAAAAAGAGGAAAGACTTGGAGACCTAACACTATCTGATTTCAAGACTTACTATAAAGATTTGTATGTGTATGTTATATTTTTATAATATTAAATTAAAATTTAAAATATAATGACCAATGTGTAGATTCTTAGAAGTCCTTTATCTTCACAACTTAGATTCTAGCAACATTGCTTATATCTCTCATCTCCCCTTACATCTCTCCTCCATTTTTTTCTTGCAAATTGTTTTAAAATGAAGCAGATTAGCTATCTTTTTGTTTCTGTACTTTACCATCCACTACCCTTTGGGGTTTAGATTTTCATCTAGTGACTTATCATAATCTTTTCTTCAAAAGACAGCTTCTAGCCTAAGAATAATTCTAGTTATAATCATTAAGCTAATAAAATTTACATCTTCCTAAAGCTAGGGAGGATGATGATGGACTGATAGATGTAAATAGACTTTCCTTAATAATACTGCACTTTCAAGATTTCAAGATAACATGATGCTAATTATTTCACTCTCTACTAGAAGCTTCCAGTTTCTATGGTGATGTGGTATCTCCAGCCATACCTGCTTGTTTGAGATCCCTTATAATTGGAGTAAGACATTTGATATCAAATCCTTGATACACAGTTGAGTGAACAGTACATCATTTTGACAATGCATTTTGCAGTGAAAGGCAGATAGCTATGGGTTCAGATGGTACAACAAACACATTTCTGGGGTGTTAAATATTCAGAAAATAGGTGTGTCCTGTTAGTACTCTTCAGAGCTCACTCAGAGCCAAGCACAGTAGAATAGGGTGGGTATAAACAGCCTCCATCTCCAAGTCCATCCTAGAGGACAAATTTCATGGAAATACCAGGGGAGACATATTAAAACTTGCTTCTGAACATAATCCTGAATCATAAATTCTGTTACTAGAACAATCAGATTCCACTATACATCGCTTGATATTTGGTCTATTTTAGGAAACAAAATATGAAGAATCAGGAGCATTTGGTAATTTGTTCCTGATTCGCTTTCCATTTTTCTAGAAAATGCATTCATCTGTATGAATTTCTGTCTTTGGGGGGTTAAAAAGGAGACAAGAAAGTAGATCTCAGGCATCCCCAGGCAGTCCCTAAGTTCTCCAGCTGGTCCTCCATGACTGAGCTGTGAAACTCATTTTGAGTCCCAGGCCAGATTCAGGGGGCCATGCTGACGCAAAAGACAAGCTCCACAAGGTGTACAGGAAAACCTACGAATCCCAGGGAACACTCGGGGAGCCAGATCTTCCATCACTGAGAGCTACCTGTCTGTCTGGTCTGCCCTTATCAGATCCTGGATATACAGTAGGTGAAGAACCCATCAGGCTTCCCTGGTGGCTCAGCTGCAAAGACTCTGCCTGCAATGCAGAAGACACAGGAGACGTATGTTTGTTTCCTGGGTCAGGAAGACCTCCTGGAGTAGGGCATGGCAACCCACTCCAGTATTCTTGTCTAAAGAATTCCATGAACAGAGGAGCCTGGTGGGCTATAGTCCATGGGGTCTCAGAGTTGGACACGACTGAAGCAACTTAGCAAGAAGATCGTTGCAGCAAAGTATTTACAGTAAGTCCCCTACATGTGAACCTTCAAACATGTGAACGTGCGTTCTCATGTCCAGTCACGTAAGTTAGTTCACATGTCTGGTGTACTTTGTCATACGCGTGCATCCTCTACAACTGGTTGTGCTTTTGTGTACTTTTCTGTGCAGGACTGTACAGAGGACAGTGGTACAGTATCTTTATTTCAAGCCCAGGATATCCAGAAGCGAAGTGTAAAAGCAACAGTGATATCGTTGGTATGCTAAGAAGCATCAGCTGTTATACTGCGAAGTGAAGTTAAGTGAAAGTCACTCAGTCGTGTCCGACTCTTTGTGACCCCATGGACTAGTCCATGGAATTCTCCAGGCCAGAATACTGCAGTGGGTAGGCTTTTCTTTCTCCAAGGGATCTTCCCAACCCAGGAATCGAACCCAGGTCTCCCTCATTGCAGGCGGATACTTTACCAGCTGAGCCACAAGGGAAGCCCAAGAATGCTAGAGTGGGTAGCCTATCTCTTGTCCAGCGGATCTTCCTGACCCAGGAATCAAACCAGGGTCTCCTGCATTACAAGCAGGTTCTTTGCCAACTGAGCTATGAGAGAAGCCCGCCACCAGCTGTTACACTGTCCTACTGTGCTTTTCAAGGTACTGTGCATGCTATGTGCTCAGTCACTTCAGTCACATCCAGCTCTTTGTGATGCCAAGGACTGTAGCCCGCCAAGCTCCTCTGTTCATGGGATACTCCAGGCAAGAACCCTGGAGTGGGTTGCCATACCCTCCTCCAAGGGATCTCCCCACCCAGGGATGGAACCCTCATTTCTTACGTCTCCAGCACTGGCAGGTGGGTTCTTTACCACTAGCACTATAAGGTACTATACAGTAATATTAAAAAATGTTTTCTTTCTTCTTCTTTGTGTCTGTTTATTTTTGTATAATTTGCATGAAAAGTATTGTAAATCTATTACAATACAGTGTTGTGTAGCCGATGGTGTCAGTTGGGTACCTAGGCTAACTCTGTTGGACTTACAAACAAACTGAACTTATGAACGCACTCTCAGAACAGATCTCATTTATACGTAGGGGACTTACTGTCCAGTGAAATTCCACAACTCGCTGTTTAGAGTCAAAAGCAGCAAAGAAAGAGAACTGAGCTGCTGGTGGGGCACACACAAGGAGCTTGGCTCTGGAGCCCAGTGATGGCAAGCAGCAAGAGATGTTCAACACCCACAGGGCTGCAAGACCGTGAGTCACTCAGGTTTCTTGGCAACGTCCTCAAAGTGGCCAAAGCTGAAAACCACAACAGCAGCAACCCAGCTCCATGAATTCAGCACCTGAGGTGATACTTATCTGAACCCAGGTCTGGGGTGAGTTCTGCCCGTGTAAAGAGACGGTATTTAATGTTTTCTGTGAACACATGAACTTGAAATCTATCTACTGCTCTGAGAGGAAAGAAGCAAATCAAATGAAAATTGGGCAGAACTTTACCCCATGTAGACATTGTTCTTGGCACTTCAGAGGGTTCCAGTTACTAAAACAAACACCAGCATTGAACAGATGAAAAGAAAGCATGCGAAAAGCTGAATAACTAAAATTCTAAATAGCAGCTAAAGGTAACAACTGGGTGGATACCATGTGGCAGTTGAGGAATAACTGCTAGGTGAATTAGAACAGTAAAAGTGCTATTTGAAGAATACTGAATTTTAGGCATACTCTCACAGACATCTAGAACATATTTTTCGGCAGAATGAGTAATCTGGACCAATTTGCTAATCATCAGTTTCACTAGATCTTGATGACGTCACCCATTATCAGACGTTGATAAATTATTATATTTCCATTTACTTGAATATAGTGTTGATTTCTGTTTGTTGTTTTTTTCCTAATTGAAGAACAGTTGATTTACAATGTTGTGTTAATTTCAAGTGTACAGTAAAGTGATTCAGTTTCATATACATGTATATTCTTTGGTAGATTCTTTTCCATTATAGGCTGTTACAAGATACTGCAGAGAGTTCCATGTGCTATACAATAAGTCCTTGCCGTTTACTTGTTTTAATTATAGTAGTGTGTATCTGTTAATCCCAGACTCCTAATTTATCCCTCCCACCTCTTCTCTCCCATCTGTTTGTTTTTAACCAACACTTATCTAAGGGAGTGCAGAGTATCCAGTTTGTGGATTTCTACAATCAATATTAACTTGCAAGTTTCCTCCTATAGCCATTTTGGAGACATTTCCTATGACTGAATACAGCTCTCTCACCAGAAATGGGAATGCCACTCCGTGCAGCACTGACTTGAGAAAATAGATTTGGTCAGGACAGCTGGTTGGAGACATACTCTAAAGCTAAAAAGAAAAACCATTAAGTTTTGTGCCCGTTTTGCATTGTCTTCTCATTACCTCCTCCATTAGTGCAAATAATTTAGTTATATAAAGTACATCGAAACTATTATGAACCTTATAACAAACGATTTCCTTAGCTCTGCTTAAAGTTTTCCATTTCCACTAAGGCACCCAGTACCTTTTCCAAAACTGCCTTCTTCACCTCACAGAGAAAGAAAAGAGCATTTTTGGAAAAGTGACCTAACACAGGTGTTCCCAAGCTTGAGTTCCCCCAGCTACACAGGCCAGATGATGCTCACAGGCGTGACACAGATCCTGCTTGCTGGCTGTCATTCCAGCCCTTCTCGCCTTTCAATAAAGCAAAACACACGTGAGTCAGGGAGGCTTGCATCCTGGAAGCAGCAGCTCTCAGTTATTGTAAAGTAAATCATTCACCAACCTGAGTCCTCTACACACTGCCAGCAACAAATGGCTTAGAGTATCCCAAGCGTGAGGCTATCCTCACTGGCTGCAGCAGCCCGGATGAAAAGAGCTCTTGTAGAGTATAAAACAATCTTAAGTGACACACATCCCCCCTCAAAAAGAATGGCATTTATTTTGCAAGCACAAATACGTAAAATGGCAACCCACTCCAGTATTCTGGCCTGGAGAATTCCATGGACAGAGGAGTCTGGTGGGCTACAGTCCATGGGGTCTCAAGGAGTCAGACATGACTGAGTGACTAACACTATGACTAAAGTTGTTCAGTACTTTACCAAAGAAGGTACTGACAGTCACCCAGCCACGGGAGGATCATATCTTCCAAGCCCCAGATTGGAACAAATCTGCTACAGGTGGTCAAAAAAAAAAAAAAACAGATTAAATATTTAAATTCAAGATGGTCCCGTAAAATCTGAGATGTCACGAAGTCAGGTGAGGAGAGCAGGGAGAATGCTCAGCCAAAGTGCGGACAGAGGTGAATGATTAGGAATGGAAGAAGATGCAGAGGGCGGAGAGGAATGGGGACCATTACCTGATCCAGGCAGCGTGAGGTGTGCGCGGTGGGTGTGTCCTTGGGTCCGGTGAGGCAACACTGGCCCTTGTCCACCAGCCTGTACTGCTGTGAACCAAAACTTAGACTCCCTGGTGTCTCACATTTCACTCTCCTCTTTGGGACCAAGAGGAGATCCCCTTCAGAAAATCTGTATGCATCTATTCTTGGATAGGGCTTCACTGGTTGCTCAGATGGTAAAGAATCTGCTTGCAAATGCAGGAGACACCAGTTCAATCCCTGGGTCGGGAAGATCCCCTGGAGAAGGGAATGGCAGCCCACTCGAGTATGCTTGTCTGGAGAATTCCACAGACAGAGGAGCCTGGGAGGCTACAGTCCATGGGGTTGCAAGAGTTGGACACGACTGAGCGACTAACACTTTCATTCCTGGATAAGTCCTTCTAAACATCAGAACCGCTGTGTAGAACACCACAGCACCAAACCTGCTCAGAGAATAGCCGCAAAGCCGACAGCCAAACAAACCTTCCCCTCTGTTGTCAAAATCACTTGAGTCCTGTGAGGCAGAGCTGTTCTCGCCTGCTCCGAGTGCTTTTCTAAACAGAGCGTCACGAGAGGATTCCTAAGAAGTAAATATTTATAAGGCCTGGTGGCCGATAAAAATATCTCGTTAATAAACATTTAGGGAAGTGAAAGTGTTTCTGTAAATAATACCAAGGTGAACAATCCTTAACATCAAGAGGAAAATCTTGGGTTGGTAATAAGTGGGGAGTCTATTTTAGTTCTTGATTTGGGGGATCCAAACATGCTTAGCAAAGTACGACAGCCAAACAAACCTTCCCCTCTGTTGTCAAAATCACTTGAGTCCTGTGAGGCAGAGCTGTTCTCGCCTGCTCCGAGTGCTTTTCTAAACAGAGCGTCACGAGAGGATTCCTAAGAAGTAAATATTTATAAGGCCTGGTGGCCGATAAAAATATCTCGTTAATAAACATTTAGGGAAGTGAAAGTGTTTCTGTAAATAATACCAAGGTGAACAATCCTTAACATCAAGAGGAAAATCTTGGGTTGGTAATAAGTGGGGAGTCTATTTTAGTTCTTGATTTGGGGGATCCAAACATGCTTAGCAAAGTGGAAGAAACTCCAAAATATTCAGTTCAGTTCAGTCGCGCAGTCGTGTCCGACTCTTTGCGACCCCATGAATCGCAGTACGCCAGGCCTCCCTGTCCATCACCAACTCCCGGAGTTCACTCAGACTCACGTCCATTGAGTCTGTGATGCCATCCAGCCATCTCATCCTCGGTCGTCCCTTTCTCCTCCTGCCCCCAATCCCTCCCAGCATCAGGGTCTTTTCCAATGAGTCAACTCTTCGCATAAGGTGCCCAAAGTACTGGAGCTTCAGTTTTAGCATCATTCCTTCCAAAGAAATCCCAGGGTTGATCTCCTTCAGAATGGACTGGTTGGATCTCCTTGCAGTCCAAGGGACTCTCAAGAGTCTTCTCCAACACCACAGTTCAAAAGCATCAATTCTTCGGCGCTCAGCCTTCTTCACAGTCCAACTCTCACATCCATACATGACCACAGGAAAAACCATAGCCTTGACTAGACGGACCTTAGTCGGCAAAGTAATGTCTCTGCTTTTGAATATACTATCTAGGTTGGTCATAACTTTTCTTCCAAGGAGTAAGCGCCTTTTAATTTCATGGCTGCAGTCACCATCTGCAGTGATTTTGGAGCCCAAAAAAACAAAGTCTGACACTGTTTCTCTGTTTCCCCATCTATTTCCCATGAAGTGATGGGGCCAGATGCCATGATCTTCGTTTTCTGAATGTTGAGCTTTAAGCCAACTTTTCCACTCTCCTCTTTCACTTTCAACAAGAGGCTTTTTAGCTCCTCCTCACTTTCTGCCATAAGGGTGGTGTCATCTGCATATCTGAGATTATTGATATTTCTCCCAGCAATCTTGATTCCAGCTTGTGTTTCTTCCAGTCCAGCATTTCTCATGATGTACTCTGCATATAAGTTAAATAAGCAGGGTGACAATATACAGCCTTCACGTACTCCTTTTCCTATTTGGAACCAGTCTAATATTTCAAAATATTAGGAAACTAAAATGTCTGCAGAAGTTAGGCTTTGGGGAAACACAACAAAGAGATGCAGACAACTGAACGACAGTGGATGGGTTTTGAGGTTATAGGGGTATTCCAGAATGATCTCTGTAAGAGAAGGCGGCCAAATGCAGCGCGCACACACAGTTATGTTTATACAGTTACATTTTATCATTTTGTGCTTATTAAAATATTGCATTTAAACGAACAGATTATTTGGAATTTGCCTTGCATGTTCTGATGCTGTTATGTAGCAGAAGATTCCAGACTACTGTGTTTTGGTTCAGTCGCCAAGTCGTGCCTGACTCTTTGTGACCCCATGGACTGCCGCGCACGCCAGGCTCCTCTACCCTCCCCATCTCCTGGAGTTTACTCAAATTCATGTTCCTTGGGTCTGTGATGCTCTCTCACTATCTCATCCTCTGCCACCCCTTTCTCCTTCTCCTGACTATTACACCATCTTTCATTTATTCTCTCATTCAGCCGGGAATGATTGAGTGTCAGACCCTGCGAGAGAGGGCAGAAGACAAAGGCAAACACCCACAAGCTTTGCCCTCCTGTCCCTGGAGGCTAAGGAAACAGAAATAAGCCTGGAATTAAAGCAATCTGTGGTGAGCATCCCCAAGGAAGGTGGCAAGATATCTCTCTTCTCTGTGCAGAGGGACTCAGGCTGACCGACCCCCTGGTTTGCCTGGGACTGTCTCAGTTTGGTGGCAAAATTCCCTGGAAACCCATTCAGTCCTGGGCAAACTGGAAATTGATTAGTCACTTAGCAGATAGGAGTGGCCTCTGCTGGGAAGGGATGATGAGCAGACAATTGTGCAGAGTTGATTGGATGGATCTGGGCTTGAGGTGTAAATTGGAGCGGCTACCATATGGCTGATGATGAACTGAGTGCCCCTCCCCCAGGGAGAGAGGGTGAGACCTTTGTCATCAAAGTGAACTGAGCTCCACTTTCCTGGGAAGGCTTCTCACTTTGAATCTGTTGACAGATACTAACATATTCTCCCTCACCTCCTTTTTAGTTCTCGTTTACCTGATATGTGTTGGCCTCAATTTATCTCTTCTTTCATCATCATGTTTCAAGCCTGAGTTTTGTAAGGAGCCTATCGTTGGGTTTGGGGGATTTTTCATTCAACTTTCTCCTTTAACTTAGAGGAATAATCCATTTATACTCATTGTCATCATTTATAGTCAGTTTTGCTTCTGTCATCTTTTTTTAATGTTTTTTTCTTTGTTTTCTAACTGCTTGCTTTCTAGTCTGTTTTACTCGGATAGGTTTTTGTTTCTCTGTTTTGTCTTTCATGATGCTAGACTTCATTGTGATCTGTAGGGCAAACAGCATTTTAATTTTGTTAATTGCTACATCATAGATTTTTTAAATGCATTTAAAATGTATTCTTCACCTGAAGGGACACCAGTCATCAGAGTCAGCAGGGAAGTAGATTGTGTAATATCCTTTGAGGAAGATGGTGGGTTTGTTCTAAAAATTGCTTCCTCAATTTCAATATTTAACTCTGCACATCCCCTGCTCTTTCCAGTCTTGATTTCCTCAATGTCAGGTTCCGTTTTAGGGTTCATGGGTATTTTATTCCACTATTTTTTAATTTCGTTAATCCCATTATTTCTTTAATTATTGGTTTTGCCCTCATCTCCATTCTGTACTCTCTGAAATGTTATTGTCTGTAATCCTTAGCTCTGTCTTCACATACTTTTCCTTTCTGTCTTGATTTAGTCAGCTCAGGCTGCTCTGACAAATACTGCAGGCAAGGCGGCTTAAACAATAGTATGTCTCACAGGTCTGGGGGCTGGAAGTCTGTGATCAGGGAGCCAGTTCAGTTGAGTTGTGTGAGAACCTTCTTCCTGGGTCTGTCTTACCAGGTCACCAATCCCACAATGAGCTTCCCTGGTGGTTCAGATGGTAAAGAATCTGCCTGCAATGCAGAAGATGCGGGTTTGATCCCTGGGTTGGGGAGATCCCCTGGAGAAGGGAATGGCACCCCACTCCAGTATTCTTGCCTGGAGAATCCCATGGACAAAGGAGCCTGGCAGGCGACAGTCCACGGGGTTATGAGAGTGGGACACGACTAACACTCAGTCCCACAGTGAGGGCTCCACCCTATGGCCTGATGATCTCCCGAAGACCTCACCTTCAAATACCATCACTTCTTGGATTAGAGTTTCAAGATATGAATCTGGCTGGGGTGGAGGGGTGGTGGGCGGGAATCACAAGCACACACTTATAACCCCTCTATAACACAATGGACTGTGATTCTTCTATTTGCTTCTAGCAGCATTCTCCCTAGCAGAAAACAGATATTTACCAAAGCCAGTTTTGTCAGAATACCACGTAAAAGGAAATCAAGAGCAGCAGAAGGGATGAGGCAGGGGGAGAATCTAATCCGGACTTGACCTTAGTCAGATGGATATTGAAGAAAAGAGACGCAGAGCCCCTGCGGTCCTTCCCATCATCCACATTTGTGACTGCCACCCCAAATGCTCAGAAACGCTGCTCCCCAGACTCCATTCAGACTGCACCCTCTCACCTCTCTGGCTGCTGCCCCTGAAACCAACAAGCAGCAAGTTGCGGGGAAAAGAAGCTGATCACTCTCTAGTTATTGTCCTCCTCGTCCTCATCCATGCCATCCAAGTTTCTTGAGAAACGCCTAAGCACTGGTCATCCATCTTCACCTCCAGTGTCTGCCCAATCCCTTGTAGTCTGCCTCTGCCCCCTGCCCCTCTGCCATCGCTACAGTGACCCACTATCTTCCCATGGCCAAGCCAATGGATGTTTCCTGGCCTTCATCTTTTTAGTCATCATGCTGACACCCAACACTACTGATCCCTTTACTCCTACTGGAAATATTTTCACCCCATCTGTCCTGTCTTCCTTTCTATGTCTCTGTGTGTCCCTTCCTAAGCTTTCCTCAACTCCTCTTTGACACTCATTCATTCACTAAACAAACATTTGTGGAGCACCAACTATTTGCCGGTAGATACAGCAGTGACAATAATCTCTCGTTTCATGGAACTTGCAATCCAACACAGAAGGAAGGAGGAAGAGCAAGGAGTGAACGATAAATGAAGTGTGACCGATGATGTCAAAGGGTCATAAATCCTGGGCAGCGAAATAAAGCAAGGCAAAGCTGACAGAGAGTGACAGTGGAGTGGGGAATCTCACTGGATGAAGGTGATCAGAAATCAGCTCTCTGAGAAGGAGACAATACATCAGAGCTGGAACAATGTGAGGGGGACTGATGTGGAGAGCTGGCCAGGGTGGGGTGCGTATGGAAAATAGAACAGCAAGCCCAAAGAAGCAGAAGTATGTGGCTATCATGTGTGTTCCAAGAATAACCGGGGGAGTATGGTGGGAGCGGGAAATGGAGAGGGAAGGTGAAAGCCAAATTCCCCGGGGTAAGTGACAAAGGCCTCGCACACCAAGGGGGAGGGGCCGTCGTTCTCCAGGCAGTGGCCTTGGTCTTCCTTCTCTGTCTATTTTCAGAGCAGGACTTCGCCCAAGCCCAGAGCCTCCGTGGCCACCTTCATCCCCGTGAAGCCAAGTCTACTTCAGCTCAAGCTTCTCAGTTAAGGTCCTAGGGTTTCCCTGGTGGCTCAGTAGGAAAGAGTCCGCCTGTTAAAACAGGCGACACGGGTTCAATCCCCGATCCAGGAAGATCCCACATGCCAGGGAGCAGCTAAGCCCACGTGCCACAGCTGCTGAGCCCACGTGCTGCCACTCCTAAAACCATGCACCCTGGTGTCCGTGCTCCATGAGAGGAGCCACTGATGAGAAGCAGGTACACGGCAACTCGAGAGTGGCTCCCGCTCGCCACAGCCACAGAAAAGCCCACCCAGCAGCAAAGGCCCAGCCTGGCCAAAAGTAAATAAAATGATTTTTTAAAAAACAGAAAGAAACATGAGTGGCTTCAAGCCCCTCTATATTTAAGAGCAAACAGGTACTGCAGAAGGAAATGGCAACCCAGTCCAGTATTCTTGGCTGGAGAATTCCGTGAACGGAGGAGCCTGCTGGGCTGGGTCCATGGGGTCGCAAAGAGTTGGACACGACTGAGCGACGACCACACACACTCTCTAGTCAAGGCAGCTCTACTCCTCACATGTTCCAAATTCATCTCAGACTCAACGTGTCCAAACCTGATCACGTCGTTTCCTCTGGAACATCTCATGTGGAGTCATGGTCCACTGAGGTCACCAGGCTGAACTCTTTCAGAGGCATTTTTCGAGACCACTCCCCCTCATCCCCAACACAGCCACCAAACTACCCTTTCTGCTCCATAATATCTTCTCTCTCTGCCCTCCACTTTTGTTACATTTTCACTGTCCTGGTCTGGATTCTCAGCACTTCTCGCCACAAATGCAACAACCAGTTAACTGTTCTCTGTGACCTAAGTCTGATCCTCTTCAGGTTCACCCTGCATATTCGTGACAGAGGGGACATTTGAAGAGCAGATATCACTATATTCCTACCCTGTTTCAAGTCTAGAGTTCTCAGTTAAATCCCTTGAAGAGGTGATCTGTCCATCATTTGCCTTTTTAAAAATAAATTTTATGTATTTTTTTTGAGGGGGGTTGTTCCGGGTCTTCGGAGAAGGCAATGGCACCCCACTCCAGTGTTCTTGCCTGGAGAATCCCAGGGACGGGGGAGCCTGGTCGGCTGCCGTCTATGGGGTCGCACAGAGTCGGACACGACTGAAGCGACTTAGCAGCAGCAGCAGTTCTGGGTCTTAGTTATGGCATAAGAGATCTTTAATGCAGCATGTGAGATCTAGTTCCCTGACCAAGGATCGAACCAGGGCCTCCTGCACTGGAAGCGGGAGCCTTAGCCTCTGAACTACCAGAGAAGTCTCTCATTCTTAAATGCATTCCTCCCCAACACACACACACACTCCCATCCCACCCCTCAATCTTCAGCTAGACCTGGCAATCTCTCTGGCTATTCTGTACCTCCATGCCTTCCTTCTGCTTGCTCCTCTGCTTTCATGCCTAGAACCTCTTCAATTAATTTATGCCTATCACTCTTCAAAATACAACCCCAGTCAATGCTGGCACATCCATAGAGAAAAACACTATATTCATTAAAAAGAAAGAGGCAGAGCTCTGTGAATGTCTTCAGAAGCATCTGTAGGATATTTCTGTTTATACAAAAAAATAAGCTGCAGAGTACTGTGCACAGGATGTTATTATTTGTGTGTGTGTGTGGGGGGGGTAGATTATTAGAAATATAATAGCAGAAGTAAAGATAATTTGGTAGAATATTTTGAAGATTATAACAGTAGTGATATCTTTTAAAAAATAGAGCAAAAGGATAAAGGGATAGAAAGTAGGTGGGGGAAAAATATAAGAAAAATAAAGCATCAATGCAGGATGCCAAACAACTGAATGATAGGAGTTCCAGAAAGAGAAAATAGAATGACCATTTATTTCCAGGCTTTTTATAGAAAAACATCAGGAAATTTTCTCACAATTTAAAGATATGTGTTTTCAGATTGAAAGGGTGGTTAAATTATCCATCATAAATCATAATAGATGAAAAATACCAAGAGAGAGCGCAAGAACTTTCACAAGCTGGAAACAGGAGAAGTACTTAGAGAAGTTTCTAAGTACACCAACAGAGAGAAAAATATATATCCATAAGATATTACATCTCTGCACGTTCAATGTAAAAACAAAAAAATTGGTTTCCCTGGATGATGTGATAAATGTCTTGTTAATAAATAACTCACTTTTTCATTATTTCCTGTGTTTTCTCTCCTCTTTGGTTGCCACGTGGACCCTAACCCCATGAGCCTTCTTTCCAAATGTTTCTGGACAGAGTCTGTCTGGTTGCCTCTTCACAGTGGTTCTCTGAACATATCTGGCTGTCTGGAAAGAGGGCAGGTTGACTGCCACCTGCTCTCTGCCCTACCCGAACCCTCGTTTGGCCTCATCTGGGGGACAGTGGCTGGAGCCCCTCAGGCTGATACACAGAACAATCAGCTCAAAGACTGGAGGGGGTCACCCAGAGCCAAGGTCAGAGCAGACCACCCCCCAATATGGTCCCTATGCCCCATGTAGTGTTTCCAAGGATGCTTGAGTCTGCTGACCAGAGGGAAGGCCGGCCTGGCAGCTTCCAGATTCATCTCCAGGACTTTCAGATAAGCCGTGAAATCTCTTGGTGCCTGAGAAGAATGAATCATGAGGTCAAGACTGATACTGTCATGGAGGCCTGAAGAACATGACCGCCTCTGAATGCCAAGTGGCCTGGCAAAATAGATCCTGTGCACTGCTCAGCAGCTGAAGTTCAGATTTTGGAGCAGGGCAGACCCAGAGACAAATTTTATCTTGATTCTAGCTGTGATCTTTGCTGAGCCATTCAAATTCTCTGAACCTCGATTTCTGTATTAACCACATCTTATGTTTCATGGTGAATTGACATCTGTGTCCAATTCCTAAACATAGTAAACAACTTGTGTTCAAGCTTGTTTTTCAGTTTCTAAGCAACCAATCCAGGGTTCACACCCGAACACTTCACTTATTGGGCCCCACACTCCAGACCACTATCCGCCTGCCCTAATTACACTGGGGCCTGCTAGCAGACAGCTAGGGACAGAGAATCAGACATGAATGAAGCGACTTATGCCCCAGAACCTGCTGCAATTATTCAAAACAGCCAATCTCAAGCTGCAAACCCAGCCATGCCCATTACTTTCCTTGGAATCCACAGTACAGGTTTCTTACCCGCTCCCCCTGCCTCCTTTTGTCTTCCAAGGAACCCTGGTTCCTCTCCAGGCAGCTCAGTGTGCCTCACCTCCTGTTCTAGGAAACTGTGAGTATGATTTTTAAAAAATGTGTACAATATTATGTATGTATATGTTAGTCACTCAGTCTTGTCTGACTCTGCGATCTCATGGACTATAGCCCACCAGGCTCCTTGTCCATGGAATTCTCCAAGCAAGAATACTAGAGTGGGTATCCATTCCCTTCTCCAGGGATCTTCTTGACCCAGCATTCAAACCCAGGTCTCCTGCTTGCCAGGCAGATTCTTTACCATCTGAGCCACCAGAGAAGCCCAATTTAAATCCATATTTAAGCCCGATTTAAACAAATGTTGATGTGATCAATAGTAACTGATATTTTTGGGGAAAAAAAAAAAAGAAAGCTGCATGCTCCTGGCCACATGGCAAGCGGTGTGCACACAATAGGAACAAGTTTGGGCAAATCTTAGAGCTGTGAGTAGACTTTTCTGCTCTTTCTGCTGCTCCCTAAGCTCCAGTTGCAAAAGTATCACCTCACCCTTAAATTCCCAAACTGACCAAGTTTTATTAAATTCTCACAGTTTGACATTGAAATAGTCACTGTGATGAGGCCCAGCCTTACATAGCTGGGGTGTGCTGTGCTGGGACACCCCAGGTTGCAGCTAATCTAGTCTGTCCAGCCACATCATCCCCAGGGTCACACATCCCACCTGGCACCACACAGCACACCACACCACACACACAGCAGCTTGGTCCTCAGAGCAGGCTCAGCCTGGGATGTCGCCCCTCCCTCCTGCTTCTAACCTTGGACAAATTACACCCTCAGGGCCTTTGCCATCCAGCCCTGAGGATGCCCACCCGCACCTGGGTGCAGGCTGGGCCAGATGGTGTCCTGTGTGCCCTGACACTCAACTACTTAACTACTTACAGAGTAATTGTTTATTCCCACAGCTGTCTGATTCTTCCATAGAAGGATGTAGGATGTACTTAGGGCTTCCCTGGTGGCTCACACCATAGAGAATCCACCTGCAATGTGGGAGACCTGAGTTCAATCGCTGGGTTGGGAAGATCCCTGGGGGAGGCATGGCAACCCACTCCAGTATTCTTGCCTGGAGAATCCCCATGGACAGAGGAGCCTGGTGGGCTACAGTCCATGGGGTGGCAAAGAGCTGGACATGACAGAGTGACTAAGCACAGCACAGGATGTACTTAACCTTTCTATCCCTAGCTCCTGGCACACTGACTGGCACATATGAGCATTCTAGATATATTTGTTAAATGAATAACTGAATACTTGAGGAGAGAAATGGATATTTATTTAGAAGTATTTCTAGAAGTTTCCTGAGAGCCGCAGAACTCCTTTCAGCTGAATTTTTTATCTGTCTCCCTTCTGGACTCTGCACGTGTCACGTGTACCTGTGACATCCTAGCCACTCCCCTGTGTGTATGAATGAACTAAGGACACCCAGCAAGACGGAGGACAGAGTGTCACAGCAGCGTAAGGCGGAAAGGACAGAGCTTTCCATAAACAGCAAACAGGTTGTCCAACATTTTCTCATGAAACAGGGACTCTCTTATAGCTCATGTTGAGTTATTGGCAGAGCAAGTTTTTCTGATCTGCAGTGGTGGGTGAGGGGGCGGGGGTTGGGAAAAGTGAAGGATGGAAGAGCATCTGATTCCCCACATCCCTGCACAGTCACGGGGGTGGGGGGACCCAGCACCTGCCAACCTCTCCACCCTCACCTCTCTGCATTTTCCACCTCACCTTTTCACTCTAGCCACATTGCCATCATGTCAGCTCCAAAAGGGCACGAAGCTTTCTCCAGCCTCTGAGAACTAGAATATTGCTGCCATACCAGTAAACAGTCTGTCTGACAGTCTGACAGACTTTTATTTTGGGGGGCTCCAAAATCACTGCAGATGGTGACTACAGCCATGAAATTAAAAGACGCTTACTCCTTGGGAGAAAAGCTATGATCAACCTAGAGAGCATATTAACAAGCAGAGACATTACTTTGCCAACAAAGGTCTATCAAGTTAAGGCTATGGTTTTTTCAGTGGTCATGTATGGATGTGAGAGTTGGACTATAAAGAAAGCTGAGTGCAAAGAATTGATGCTTTTGAACTGTGGTGTTGGAGAAGACTCTTGAGAGTCCCTTGGACTGCAAGGATATCCAACCAGTCCATACTAAAGGAAATCAGTCCTGAATATTCATTGAAAGGACTGATGCTGAAGCTGAAATTGTAATACTTTGGCTACCTGATGCGAAGAATGGACTCATTGGAAAAGATCCTGATTATGGGAAAGATTGAAGGCAGGAGGAAAAGGGGACGACAGAGGATGAGATGGTTGGATGGCATCACCAACTCAATGGATGTGAGTTTGAGCAAGCTCTAGGAGTTGGTGATGTACAGGGAGGCCTGGCATGCTGCCATCCATGTAGTCGCAAAGAGTCAGACACGACTGAGCGACTGAACTGAACCAGTAAACAAAGGGCGTTGCAGACATCCAGCCATCACATCACAGCGGCCCCAAGAGCGAGCTCCAAAGGAACTCTGAGTGGAGGCTAGATGCTTCCCCTCTTTGAATCATCAGACTGCAGCCACCCACCCCAGCCACCCACCGAGCACCCTGAGGAGACTCAGGATGAGAAAGCACAGGATACTGGCCCCAGAGAGCTGAGCAGCGTGTCAAAGGAATGATTTCAGTGAGCCCAGACTCTTGCGTCTTCCCGTGCACGGACAAACACTACACTCCTTAACTTGAGACATCTGGTTTTCTTTTATTAACAGTAATCTTTGATGTTCTGACAAGGCCTTTTGTTGCAAAAACCCCTCTATATCTTGGCTGCCCTCACCCTTGCCTCTTCAGAGCAGTTTCTCAGTGTCAGCTGAGATGCTGTGTCCCAGGCTTGACATTCTCAGGGCGTCCACCGAATCAAACACAACTCTCATCTTTTAGGTGCGACCCCTCCTTTTTTTTTCAGTCGACTCCTCAGAGACTTGGCATTTGCTGTGCTGTCTGCCTGCATGCCCCTCCCTGGCTCCTTTCTCTTTGGCACGGATGTCCCTTCCCCTGACGGCCCTCTCTAGCTCTCCTACCTAAGTCGGGGAGTCTCTTGTCTCTGGTTTGGGTGATTTCCTTTCCAGCTCGTACCACCCATGAGCTTGTTCCCTTCCTTCTGTTTCAAGTCATTGCTGGACCCTCAGCACCAGGAAGGCAGAGCTGATGCTGTCTCACCCATCCTCAATTCTCAGGGCTGAGCCCAGGGCCTGGCACACACGTGTTCAATGTGTATGTCTGAATTGCACAACTGTCACTCTTCAGGCTTGTGATTCCTGTCAGGAGCATCTTCTCCCTCAGCTGAAATCCACAGAGGGTACTCAGCCAGGCTAGGGTTTTCCCAGAAGCCCCCTTTTAACACTCTGAGTCAGAGATAGCAAGCTTGAAATTCTCTTCGACCATGTGGATGATACAATTCCTATTTTATAGATTCCATTGGATAAATACCTTAATGCCTTACACTTGTCTTTTCCCCCTTTTTGTATTTTTTAAATTCTATTTTCCCCTTGACATGAGCATTTTGATCATAATTGATCTTACTTCTCCAAAAGAACATTATTTTTATTTCCTTGTAGAGAATGCCCTTGTTCCTAGAAAGAGACTTTCACAATAAGCCCACGTGCGATTTCTGAGAAGTTACTCCCTAATGTGAAGTGTATTTTACAAGCGGCCAGAATGCCACAATGTTAGCAAGCTTTGGTAGAGCTCAGGGCAGTATTTATTACTTATTCTTGCTTGAACTGCTGTTTCTGGCAGTGCTGCAAGTACTTTAAGAAGCTACCAGAATGAATGATGGGTGGTGGTGGTCGGTACAGATTAAGCTCATGCTATTGCTGGTTTAAATACCAGTGATTCCATGTTGATGGTCCAAAGCCATGCTAGCCTCCTCTAACTTCTTGGGCATCTTACTTTCCAACACATGAGACTTCCTAAGACGACATTTTCCCCCCTAATACACTGAGTGCATGCCATTATAAAGGAGCCTACACTCATAGAGAAATTTGGTAGGTGAAATCCTTTTGTGAAGTCTGAAGGTCACTTTCTTGGATTCCCTCATCAATGCTTTTCTGCCAGGGCAATGTGGCAGCTCCTTGAACTGCAGTGGCTTGCAAAAAGGTGTTTCTATGTACAGCTGGTATAAAACCAGGAATGAAAGATTAACTTGTAAGAATGTGTGTGTATACAAAATGACAGTAGTTTATATTTATAAACACTGTAAGCTCAACGCTGTGCAATCTGCACACATTATTTCATTTAATCCTTGCAAATATTATGCCCAGCTCCAGATGAGAAAACACCTAGCTGTTAAGTGATGAGACTGGTATTTAACCCCAGGCAGCCTGATTTCAGTACCAAATATGCACACTTGTATACACACACACACACCCACACACACCCCTACAACACACACATGTATCATATATACTTTCATACACTCTAAAATATTATAAATGCTTAAGAAAAGGTTTCTGGATGGACACATAACAATACTTTGTTAACCACGGGATCTTGGCAGAGAGTGTGAAATTGTGGTCAATGCCTACTTGTTCATTGTTCAGTCGCTAAGTCATGTCTGACTCTTTGCACTCCATGGACTGCAGCACACCAGGCTTCCCTATTCTTCACTATCTCCCAGAGTCTGCTCAGACTTATGTCCATTGTGTCAATGATGCCATCCAACCATCTCCTCCTCTGTCTCCCCCTTCTCTTCCTGCCCTCAATCTTTCTCAGCACTGGGGGCTTTACCAATGAGTTTGGCTCTTCGTATCAGGTGGCCAAAGTATAGGAACTTAGCTTCAGCATCAGTTCTTCCAGTGAATATTCAGGTTTGATTCCCTTTAGGATTGATGGGTTTGATCTCCTTGCTGTCCAAGAGACTCTCAAGAGTCTTCTCCAGCACCACAGTTCAAAAGCATCAATTCTTCAACCCTCAGCCTTCCTTATGGTCCAACTCTCACATCCATACATGACTACTGGAGAAACCATAGCTTTCACTATACAGACCTTTGTCAGAAAACTGATGTTTCTGCTTTTTAACATGCTGTCTAAGTTTGTCATAGCTTTTCTTCCAAGGAGCAAGTGTCTTAGTTTTATGGCTGCAGTCACATCCACAGTGATTTTGGACCCCCTCTTCTAATCATTTGAATCCTTTGAAACAAACAAATATTACCCTTGTACTTAAAAAAAACCAAGTTATTGAATTTGCTGAATGTATTTCCATGAGAAATGCTTATTGAGTCATTAAATGTTATAAGTAGCTCATTTTTTTTTCTTTTGCCTTTGGAAAGAGAACTAGGAAAACTTGGTAGAATGAGAAAGCATACAGTTAACAGGGAACAACATCTTGAGACAGTCTTGCTTTTCAGAACTTCAAAGACAGAAAAGTCCACAGACAACTTACACCTGCCCATGGGGCACTGTTTCTCCCAGCTCATTCCCACGTCAGATTCGGGAGCAAGAGTACAAGAGAATCTGTTCACGGGCTTTTCTCTTTTTTTTCAATTTTCTTTAAACACTGTGACCTCCATAAATTCCTCTCCTAGGATGCAGGCTGCCTTTGAAGATGCTTATGGCACCACGATACGATACCAAGTCCTGGGCTGGTACAGCTGTGGACACCGTGAGACAAGCTCTTTGCCCCGAAGGTGATCGCAGCAGGCACTCTGCTATCAGCGCTGTATCTTGCATTTCCACATCACTTTGTTGTTTCTGCATTTTAATGCTTCTTCTTCCCTCACTGCTTAGTGAACTCAGCTTTTCCCAGACTTGTCCTCGGCTTTCTTATTTGATTACTTTTGTGCTCTGCCCTAGCTCCCTTCCTCGGTGTGGCCACTTTTCCTCATGTTTGGCCATTTGTGTGCTTCTGGCAATTGTCTTTTCATAGCTTTTATCCATCTTGCACTGGCTTGTCTTGTTCAATGCTTTACAGGCATTTTTACACAGTAAGGATATTAGTCATTGGGAATAGCAGTAATAATAGTAGATAAAGCAAACGGAATGCTACTCTGTGCCAGGCTCTTTGCTAAGCACCTTACACGCTGCACTCGATTTTCATTCTTATTTAGGAAACCGAGTCACAGAGAGGCAAGTCTAGCAGGCTGGCTTCCAGGCCAGTGCTCCAAACGTGTCTTATACTACTAAGAACCCCCTAGGCCCCCCACATGCCTTTTACACCCTTCTTCTGAGGTCTTTTCAGGGTGACAGCTTCCTTTTGACATCGATAGCATACATTTTAAGGCTAATTGTATCTATTTTCAGGAATTCAGTTGTCCTAACACATAGATGACAGGCTTCCCAGGTGGCTCAGTGGTAAAGAATTCCCTTCCAGTGCAGACACTGCAGAAGACGCGCGATTGATACCTGGGATGGGAAGATCCCCTGGAGGAGGATATGGCAACCCACTCCAGTATTCTTGCATGGAGAATTCCATGGACACAGGAGCCTGGCGGGCTACAGTTCATGGATTACAAAGAGTCAGACACGACTGAGTGACTGACACATAGATGATATCCAAATCAGAACACCAGTGTCCACCCTTCTAGGTCCATGTATCTGTCTTCCTATGTCTCCTTCCAAACATTCATCAGGAACTTCAAATTGAAGTGGCAGTAAATCAGATCCTTAAGTTAAAGGGTAAAGCATCTGTCTACAATGCAGGAGACCCAGGGTTGGGAAGATCCCTTGGAGAAAGAAATGGCAATCCACTCCAGTACTATTGCCTGGAAAATCCCATGGACAGAGGAGCCTGATAGGCTACAGTCCATGGGGTCGCAAAGAGTCGGACACGACTGAGTGACTTCACTTCACTAAGTTAAAGGGAAGTCTCAAAGACCAATGAGGTTGCAAGGGCTTGGGATCCAGAAAACCCAAGATTTGAATTTAGACTCATGCCCCAAGGGCTCATGACAGCAGTACATAAGGCCTAAAGTCATCTACACAATGAGAATGGTAATAACATCAACTTTGCTAGGTAACAGTGAGGAATGACTCAAGCGAAAGTCAAGCAAAAGAGAAAGTCACTCAGTTGTGTCCAACTCTTTGTGACCCCATGGACTGTATAGTCCATGGAATTCTCCAGGCCAGAATACTGGAGTGGGTAGCCTTTCCCTTCTCCAGCGGATCTTCCCAACCCAGGGATCGAACCCAGGTCCCCGTACTGCAGGCAGATTCTTTACCAGCTGAGCCACAATATTTCTGGGCACAGAACAACAAATGTTAGCTTTCCCCCTCACGAAGACCTGTTCTTCCTTCTGGTTTCTGCATTGCATGGGGCACCCAATCCTTCAATATGGTAACTCGTGGTCCTCGAAATGGCTACAGCCCAACCTCCCGAGTGGCTTCAGGTGAAATTCTGGTTCTACCAGTTTCCTGCTGTCGAATGAATTCTCCAAAGTTCAGTGTACTCAGGCGTGAAATGGACTAATGAGGGTAGCCAAGTGTGGGATTTGGGGGAGATTAAATGTTCCAGTCCATGGAAACTGCTTGCCACACAGTAAGTGGTGCGTTCATTCACTGAGCATTTATTGAGTACCTAAAGACCTGTTCTTCCTTCTGGTTTCTGCATTGCATGGGGCACCCAATCCTTCAATATGGTAACTCGTGGTCCTCGAAATGGCTACAGCCCAACCTCCCGAGTGGCTTCAGGTGAAATTCTGGTTCTACCAGTTTCCTGCTGTCGAATGAATTCTCCAAAGTTCAGTGTACTCAGGCGTGAAATGGACTAATGAGGGTAGCCAAGTGTGGGATTTGGGGGAGATTAAATGTTCCAGTCCATGGAAACTGCTTGCCACACAGTAAGTGGTGCGTTCATTCACTGAGCATTTATTGAGTACCTACTACGTGCCAGGCAGATTCTAGGCACTGATGACCCAGCGGTGTACCGACCAGAGAACGTGTACACGGCCAGATGCTGTGTATTCCATTTGCGATCTGCTCAGCAGGAAATTCTTTGTAATTTTCCACGTGAGTGCCTTTTTTCTTGTTCTTACTTTTTAAACTTTGCGCTGGTCCCCACATGCTTTTTTTTCCCCTCTACGGTCCTAGACGAGTGTAAGAAAGGTTTTGAGAATCAGGTGCCCATGTCCGCGATCTGGCCGACGCCAGCGAGTCTGCGGATCCGAACATCACCCAGGGGTCTCTGCTCGGGGCTCCTAGAGAACGGGTGGGCGGAGGAAGATGCCAAGGGCTTGCGAGCGCGGCCAAAACGTCTCGAGACGACCGTCACCTCTAGATCTGCTCGGTACCAACCACCACGGTTCCAGAGGGGCCCGGCCTCCTGGACCTCGCTCCGGGGCCCCCGCCTAAAGGAGGA
>SJXQ01007060.1:47670-154296 GCA_006408695.1 Aepyceros melampus
CGGGGACTGTGAGGGCAAGAGGTGGGTGTGAGAGGTTGTCATGGGAACGAACTCTTTAAAAGACTCCCCCTCCCCCCCCTCCATGCCTTTTCTTGTTGTACACCTGCAGCTTGTTTTTACCAGCCTTTTCTGGGGCCCAGCTCCCTGAGTCTCCTCAGGGAAGCCTTTTCTGACTGCTGAGGTCAGGAGCTGACCGCTGCTTCCTTGCTGTCATCCCCCTGGGCGGGGCTCTGCGGGGCAAGGGGCTGCACTTTCTTTTTCTTCACATCCTTGCTGTACAGACAGCGCATCCTGTGAACCGGGAGGGAGCAGGGTGGAGACCAGGGCAGTGATGGCCCTGTAACTATGGAGCAGCGATGCTGATGGTCTCTTCTTATCTTCACAGCTAAAAATTACGCCAGAGGAGGAAAGCAATTCCTATGAATAATAATCAACTGACTTGAAATGCTGCCCAGCAGTCCCCTCACAGCTCTGCCCTTTGCCGTCTCACTTACCCCAACTTCCTGCCTTTGTTTACCTGTTCGCGCTATCACCCTTTGGGAAAGGATTTTAATTTTTATAACTTTAGGATACAGGAAGGTACAGCTCTTCCTCAACTTCAGATGAGGTTATGTACTGATAAATCCATTGTATGCCGAACATATTGAAAATGCATTTAATACATCTAAGCGCCCCAGCGCCGTAGCTTAAGCTTCCCTAACTTCAGCGTGCTCTGAACACTGTTAGCCCACAGTTGGGCAGAGTCATCAAACACAAAGCCTGCTGGGTAATGAAGTGTTGACTAGCTCACGTAATTGATTGAATGTTGTACTGAAAATGAAAGGCAGAATGATTGGGTGCAGAATAGTTTTGTGTCTGTTCTTGGCCCCAGTGGTCACTCTCTGCCCTGCCCAGCATCACGGAAGAGTGTGAGACCCACATACACTAGCCTCGGAATAGAGCAGAATTGAAAACCTGAAGTCCTGTTTCTACTGAGTGCATGCTGCTTTCACAGTCTGGTAAAGTCAAGAGATGTAAGTCAGGTGTGCGTGCCTGTGCTTAGTCACTAGCCACATCAGATTCTTTGGGATCATAAACTGTAGCCTGCCAGGCTCCTCTATCCATGGGATTTCCTGGTGACAATACTGGAGGGGGTTGCCATTCCCTTCTCCAGGGGATCTTCCCGATCCAGGGATCAACTCCCATCTCCTGCACGGGTAGGCAGATTCTTTACCACTGAGCCAGCTTGTAGTTCAGTCACTAAGGCATGTCTGACTCTTTGTGACCCCATGGACTGCAGCCTGCCAGGCTGCCCTGTCCTTCACCGTCTCCCGGAGTTTGCTCACACTTACGTCCAATGAGTTGGTAATAACATCCAGTAAGTCAGGGACCATTTGTAAATGGAATATGTGAAAAATGCAGCTTCGTTTAAACATTTGAAAATTACCCTAAGAATCGTTGTTTTGACAAGTGATGTCAGATGTTTGTTGTGTGGCCCTTAGAGAAGTGGAAAATAAAGCCTCGTGTTTGAATTTAACTGGGGATGATGGCTGGAGTCACTGTTCGGCATGTAATAATTCATGTCAAGCTCTGGGCCAGGCCTGTGAGCCGGGGCCTCTCACAGCAGCAGGTGGTGGTGGTGGCAATGGTAGTAGATACAGTCAGCTGCTGTGCTCTGCTCTCCCTTTCCCTCCCTGTCATCCTGGCCCAAATGTCCTCTGGCAGAAGTTGTGATTTTTTTGCCCTTGTGGCTTCAGAAATCAGTGTTTATGACATCTTAAGGAGGGAAACTTTATTCTGGTTTTGTGCTGGTCCACAGCCATTAGGCTCTTTCACCTTTCTGTCCTGGATTAGGAGACCAAAGTTTCAAATTTTGATCACATGTTTCTTTTCAGTCAGCCAAATATGAAATAGTCTGATTTGCACAACTGAAAGTCATCAGAGGGGATTCAAAAATTAAGTGACTGACCATCCATCATGTTCTTCTAAACACTGTTTTTTGTACCTGAGGCCATTGTCAGGGCAAACTGGAATGTGACAAGTTCCTTTTCTCAGGCGTGTCTCCAGTGGTCTTTGTTGAGATCTATTTTTTTTGGGTGATGTCATGGGCTTCCAAATCCCACACACCTGTCTGTGTTTGCATCTTTGACTGGCTTTGACCTTGGACAAATTTTTTGACTTCTTTGAAGCTGTGCTTTCTTACATGTAAAGCGGTGTTGGTGCGACTGAACTTCCCTGGCTGGGAGATTTTCATGTGGAGAAATGGACCTTACTGCATCACCCTTTCCTGTGCTGTGAGCCCCGTACCTGTCCTGGGGAGGTTTCCATGATTGCAGCCTTTGGGGTCTTTTGCACACTTGTAGATTTAAAAAAAAATGTTAAGTAGAGATTTTGTGTGATGCCTCACCATCTGAATTAAACAGGAGTGCAGGGGTTTGATATTATTTAGGTATTCATTCTGATGTTTAAAGAATGTGTTTCCATTGTTAGTATTGACATTTAAAGATGATGGTAAGTGGCTAAGGATTAGAATCCCCAGTCTTTGCTGTGTCTCTGAAATTCCTGGTGCAGGAAGAGAAGTGAGGGATGGGGTCGGCAAGTTTCACTCCAGTCTGAGACCTGGGGTGGAGAATGGTCCTGGCTTGTAGACTGGGGGCCCCAGCAACCAGTGACTGCTCTGTGCCTCTTGCAAGAAGGCCTGACATGTCCTCGCTACCTTGGGGGATCAGGGAGGGAGGTGAAGCATCTAGTGTTCAACAGACTTCTTTTGTAGATATATGAATTGTTTCACGAAGAGTCTTATGTGATTTTTCATTCTTAAAAAAACTGTGTCCACTTAAGTTTTTTTTCCCCTTCCTTAAGTAATTATGTGTTCATTTTAGAAATGGTGTGTGTGTGTGTGTGTGTGTGTGTGTGTGTTTTAGTCACTTGATTGTGTCAAACTCTTTTTGACTCCATATACTGTACTTCAGCAGGCTCCTCTGACCATGAGATTTCCCAGGTAAGAACTCTGGAGTGAGTTGCCATTCTGTTTTCCAAGGGATCTTGCTGACCCAGAGATTGAACCTGGGTCTCCTGCATTGCCGGCAGATTCTTTACCATCTGAGCCATCTGGAGCCCCTTTAGAAACATTAGAAAATGCAAGAGAAGAAAAAAGTCCACATGGAATTCTGCCACTCGGGTAACTGCTCTGGGCATTTTTGTGTCTTTCAGGTAATTTCACATGTAAATCTGCTGCTGCTGCTGCTGCTGCTAAGTCACTTCAGTCGTGTCGACTCTGTGCGACCCCAGAGACGGCAGCCCACCAGGCTCCGCCGTCCCTGGGATTCTCCAGGCAAGAGTACTGGAGTGGGTGGCCATTTCCTTCTCCAATTCATGAGAGTGAAAAGTGAAAGTGAAGTTGCTCAGTCGTGTCCGACCCTCAGCGACCCCATGGACTGCAGCCCACCAGGCTCCTCCGTCCGTGGGATTTTCCAGGCAAGAGTAGTGGAGTGGGGTGCCATCATCTTCTCTGATGTAAATCTGATGTAATCTGATGTAAATCTAGATCTTTCCAAAAGGAACAAGATGGTGGAGTGGGAACTTGGTTTTTGGGGACGACCGAGGATGAGATGGCTGGATGGCATCATGGACTCAATGGACGTGAGTCTGAGTGAACTCCGTGAGATGGTGATGGACAGTGAGGCCTGGCGTGCTGCGATTCATGGGGTCGCAAAGAGTCAGACACGACTGAGCGACTGAACTGAACTGAGATGCCTGACGCATAGTTATCCTTCAGTCAGTCCTTCCCTGTTGAATGAATGCTATGCTTTTTACCAAAAAATTGTTGAAATACCTTCAGATCAATAAGTACAGATTCGCATCCTCAGTTTTACTGTCGATCTCTTAGGGGCTGCACCCTCTTAACAAGTCCTTGTTCGTAGACAATTTCCAGTGACTTTGAAATTATAAACATTACTGCAGTGAACATCTTTCAATACGTGTAAGTTTTTTCTTCCAATGATTTTCTTTTCTTTTATTCTTAGCTTCTATAAAGAACTTCTAACTTTATTAATGATCGGATGAATGTATAATTGGAGGAGGAAACGGCAACCCACTCCAGTATTCTTGCCTGGAGAAACCCATGGACAGACGGCCTGGTGGGCTACAGTTTATGCGGTCACAGAGTCAGACACAACTTAGCGACTTAGCACATGTACCTGAGGAACTATACCAGCACAGCCCTCAGCAGACCTGGAGATCTGTTTGACGTGAATCCCTTGTGTGGTCAGTTGTTACAGTGGAAGCCCACCGGTCACTTACAACCCTCCTGTATTTATAAAGTGCACTCCTCCTAAATGCTTTCACGTACTGTCTGCCTTTGCTCTCAGAAATATTTATTCGTTTTCAGTCAAAAATACTGAGGCTGTTACTCACCCATCCGTGTATTAAATCAGCATTTATTGAGCATTTACTTGTGCGAAAATAAGAGAGAAAACAGACACAGGAAGCAAAGGAAAAGCACAGATATTTACAAAAAAGAATTGGCAATGTTAAAGAAATGATTCTTCAGTGATCACAGACTCTGAGCTTCCAGGGCTAGTGAGCCGGCCTCCGGGGCTGCAGAGCTGGCCTTACACGCGGGTGCCCCTGCGGGGCTCTGACCTCAGTGCATTCTCTGTACTTGGTTTCCAGTTCTTGTTTCCAGAACCTGATTTACTTACTGCCGAGACAGGCACAAGTTAACTAGACTCACCGCGACTGATGTATAAACCCAGTGCTGCTTTATTTGGCAATCGGGGGAGATGTGATTACTGAAAGGATGACGTGTCTCAGCTTATGGGGCTGGTTCTTCTGCAGGCTGGTCACCAGGGCATCTGGATGACAGATGCCGCTCTGTCCAGAACAGAATTGAAACAAGACTGGTGTGGGGATGTGGAAGCTGTCTCACCCCCTCCTAGCTAGAGATCCGAGAATGATCAGGCAAGCTTCCCTCACCCTCCTCACACCCCGGGGTGGCTCAGGTGGTAAAGAATCTACTTGGAAAGCAAGAGACCTGGGTTTGGTCCCCAGGGGGAAGATGCCCTGGAGGAGGGCATGGCAGCCCACTCCAGTATTCTTGCCTGCAGAATCCCATGGACAGAGATTGGTGGGCTACAGTTTATGGAGTCACAAAGGTCAGACACAACTTAGCTACTGAGCACACACAAATACATAATCGCTGCTCAGAAAAGCATGTCCAAAGGGAGTGACATCCGGGAAAGTTTCTCTATCTGTTGAGTGAAACTTGGTGAACTTTGAGATCAGTCTCAGTCTCTCTGGCACTCCTTTGCAAGGAATTGATTTCTTTCTTTCTTTTTTTTTTAAAATTAATGTAATTATTTATTTGGCTGCACTGAGTCTTAGTTGCCATACTTGAGATCTTGAGTTTCAGCATGTGGGACCCAGTTCCCTGACCAGGAATTGAACCCAGGTCCTCTGCATCGGGAGCCCAGATTCTTAGCCCCTGGAGCACTGGGGAATTCCTGGGGAATTGATTTCTGACCGTCCGGGTGCTAACTCTACCTTGTGAGTTTTGGCAGGGAGGGGCTGGCAGTGCTTATCACGGTTTTAGGGAATGTACAGAATGCCAGTTTCAGAAACAGTACCATATGGGGACGTCGTGTGTCCTGAAGCCTGGGCACTGTTTCTGTTGGACATCTTCGGGGCCCTCTCCCTGCTGGAAAGGGAAGCAGCTGATGTGCACGCATTCAGCTTCAGGAACTGCCACTTGGAGCTCCCCAGGCTCGTCGCTATGGGCATCAGGAGTGACCCTTGGGGCTGTCCGTGTCCCTTGGGGAGCTGTGACTGGACGGACTCACTTTGATCTAGCACACGGTGATGGCGCAGACTTGATTTCTGAGACCTGTGGGTTCATTAAGGGTAGAAAGTACTTAATACCTTCCACTGACGGTAAGGCCGTAATTTTGATTTCTAGCTGCGGTCTGGCGTCACAGCACTTCTTCCTTCTGGCAGGAGGGGGAAGCTGAGTTATGGGCGGAATATTGGTTGGCCCGTGTCCTGAGCGTGGTTTGTGGGGGACCTGGCTGCCTCCTCTGTCTTGGCACCCGGGTTCCCGTGAGTCATCGTCCACTCAGCCTAAGATGAGGCGGCACTTTTCGGGCTGGCCGGGAGGCAGGAGGACTGCTCTTTCGTGCTGTTATTTGTCCTGGCTGCCAGGCCCACCTCATGGAGTTTGAGGGGGTGAGGAGCTCCCTAGATCGGGCTTGAGAGCAAGGCCCTCTTGTAACTCATGCATTTCCTCCCTCACTGTGAGCCAGATTGATGGGGGGGGGGGGGGTTGGGATGGAGGGGAGGGAAAGTTTACCAGGGACAGCCTCTGTGCCGGGAATTGGCCGCCAGTGTCCCAGGAGAAGAGGTCAGGGCTCCCCAGGTGTGCTGGAGGTCAGGACTGGCTCCCCAGGGAAACCCTGCTAAGTGGGGGCCCCGAAGGAATTGAGTGGGAGCCCAACGGGTACTTAAGTGTGGCGGGTGGTTGGGTGAATGCCAGGAACTAATAGAAGTGCTAATTTTCTGGGAGCACGTAGAGGGGATGGGAAATGCGGGTGGCAGGTGTCTGGAAGGATGGGTCCTTCTGGTCATCAGTCAGCTTTGAACTTTTATCTCAGGCCACCGGGAAGATGATGACAAGGAACCTGACTTGCAAGGGGTCCAGAAGTCGAGCAGATGACCATGCCTCCTTGCTCACATCCGTGATCCCTTGCAGCTACCTTGGGGTCCCCTCCTGTCGCCCCACTCTGCAACACACGTGGGGAGCCACGCCCTTCTGACCTACTGTGAGAATATGGTAGAATCATCCGAATGTTTAAACGACCACCCTGGACAGTTTTAAGAGTGACCTTCGTTACCCAAATGACACCTAGCAACTGGGCCAGCTCTTGGATTGTCGAGTCATGGCATCTCGTATTCCAGAAAGGAGAAAGTGTGGAGGGGGGGGGGGGGTTGGGATGGAGGGGATGGAAAGTTTACCAGGGACAGCCTCTGTGCCGGGAATTGGCCGCCAGTGTCCCAGGAGAAGAGGTCAGGGCTCCCCAGGTGTGCTGGAGGTCAGGACTGGCTCCCCAGGGAAACCCTGCTAAGTGGGGGCCCCGAAGGAATTGAGTGGGAGCCCAACGGGTACTTAAGTGTGGCGGGTGGTTGGGTGAATGCCAGGAACTAATAGAAGTGCTAATTTTCTGGGAGCACGTAGAGGGGATGGGAAATGCGGGTGGCAGGTGTCTGGAAGGATGGGTCCTTCTGGTCATCAGTCAGCTTTGAACTTTTATCTCAGGCCACCGGGAAGATGATGACAAGGAACCTGACTTGCAAGGGGTCCAGAAGTCGAGCAGATGACCATGCCTCCTTGCTCACATCCGTGATCCCTTGCAGCTACCTTGGGGTCCCCTCCTGTCGCCCCACTCTGCAACACACGTGGGGAGCCACGCCCTTCTGACCTACTGTGAGAATATGGTAGAATCATCCGAATGTTTAAACGACCACCCTGGACAGTTTTAAGAGTGACCTTCGTTACCCAAATGACACCTAGCAACTGGGCCAGCTCTTGGATTGTCGAGTCATGGCATCTCGTATTCCAGAAAGGAGAAAGTGTGGATCCAGATGCAGAGGCTTCCCGGATAAAACGACGTGGAGGGACCTGGTGAGACAGATCTGAGTGCCTCGCCCTGGTCAGTGGAGTCCCTGGCCGTTTCTGAGCATGGCTGTCCCCCTCAACCCCGCACTCACCAGGCCTGGCAGTCATTCCCCTCCCATGGCCCCCTTCTTCGCCCCCCTTGAGTTGGTAGCCACAAAGTTGCGGCTTTGCTGGCCTTCCAGAAGATTTCTGTGTTTAACCCACATTAACCTGGCTAATCCTGTGTCTACTTCTGGGGAAAAACTTCAGTCCCACCTTCTGCACCAGACAACCCACTATTCATCACGCTCTTGGAGTAAAGCTGTTCCTTTATCAAGGTTAAAGGGACAGAACTAAAAGCTGGACAATGATGTCATAAATACCACTCTTTTTTTGTCATTAGTGAAATTGTCAAGAAATTGGCCGCTTGCTAAATGGAGGGTCTGATGATTATTCTGGGAAGAAGCAGGGCTATTTTGACGAGCAGGAACATGCAGAGCAGAGGGTGACTCCCATGGGGACTGGGTGTTGGAAGACTGTGAGTAACAGGTGTGCAAGGCATTCAGGACAAAGTGTCGATTTACGACTTAGCAGACCACTGTAAATTAGGCATTATGGGAAAATCTTGAGCGAGTGTGACTTTGAATATGTCAGGTTGCTTGCGGTTGTCCTTTGCCTTCAGGTTTTACTGCTGGGACTTGCAAATAGACAGCTCCGTAGAGCTTGCACACCAGGCTAGTGGGAGTGTACAGAAGTGGTTTGGGTGTGAAAACTGATGGGCCGGTCTGGGGTGGTCATCTCCCCAGTCACGTAAAACCTCCTCCGTTGTCCTTAACAAAAAAAAGTATACTGTAAATTTAACATGTTTGAGGGAGAAAGAGGAGAAAAGGTAGCTAATATTTGTCAAACAGAGGCATTCAGTATAACAGGTGCTCTCACTTTTAATATATGAGATTCTTCTAAAAGCCAGTGGATTTCCCTGGTGGCTCAGATGGTAAAGCGTCTGTCCGCAATGCAGGAGATCTGGGTTCAATCCCTGGGTCGGGAAGATCCCCTGGAGAAGGAAATGGCAACCCATTCCAGTACTCTTGCCTGGAAAATTCGATGGATGGAGAGGCCTGGCTGGCTACAGTCCCTGGGGTCGCAAAGAGTCGGACACGACTGAGCGACTTCACTTCTTCCAAAAGCCAGCAGGGTAGGTGGCTTTGTCCACATCTTCCAATGATGAAACCGGAGCCAAAAAGGGTAATTATTGTGTCCCTGGACACAGAGAGTATCCAAAAACCCCAGGGAGTAAGCTGTTGTATGTCGTCCTTATGCCTGGATATTGACCGAGAGGGTTATATATCCAAAGCATGAATGCCGGCTCTGCGTGCAGCTATTCAATTGTGGAAACGTACACTGTTAGAGTGGGAGGATTAAGTGCATTGAAAATGACCCCAAACCAGACATTGCCCTGGAGGACATTCATTCACCAGCACCTGTCAGATCAGAGCCGCGCTAGCGTTCTCACCTGGACCCCACGTGACACACCGCTCATCTTAGACCCCGGCATCGTGTAATAGCGACTCTTTCCTCACATCCTGCATTTGAGGATGCCTGTGCCTTGACACCCCCTTAGCTTCCTTTGAGTTACAAGAATACTCAGAAACTTCAGAAATAAGTTCTTTTCGTTGATGGCGAGTAGTGCTGGAAATCCCATGGACAGAGGAGCCCTGGCGTGCTGCAGTCCCGGGGTCACAAAGAGTCCGACACAACTTAGCAACTGAATCCGAGAATCTGATTAGCCCTTATACGTTCAGCTAAACACTAGTGCAGTATGGGAAGCTCTCATGGGCTTGGCGCCCCCGGCTTTCCTGCCTGCCACTCACGGAGGAGCCCCACCAGACTTCCCTCCATCAGGCGAGGGCACCATCTGGTCCCCTGCGACCCATCTGAGCACAGCTGAGGGAGGGGAAGGTGGGCTGTAGTCTAGTCTACCAGCAGGTCTGGGGCTCTGGTTATCTTGGTGATGACTGATGGAATGTCCCGGGTCTTGCCTTTTTGAGTGCTTGATCTCAAGAGGGAATTTTTGAAAGTAGCAACTCAAGGGTCAGGCTCCTGTTTCCCAACAGGACTGTGGTTTTGTCCTGTTCCCTGGATCAACTCTAACAGCTTCTCTGTATATGTGAGCTGTTCTGGCAGCTGACTGGATCTTTGGATCAATCAGAGGATCCCCTCCTGTACGTATTCAGTGTTTGTGGCCTGAATTGTGCCTTTCTCATAGTGCTTTACCGTCTTCCCTCCGGGGTCATTTTCAGATGTGCGTCTCGTGGAGTCTGAGCTTTCCTTCTCCCTCGGTCAGTGCTCCTTCCTGGACGTCTTATGTTGGTAACAATCATACGCTGGTTCCATCACTGCCTCTCCCATGAAGGGTTTGCTCCTTCTATCCTCTCTTTGAGTGTGGTTTGGAATCTAAACGACCCGAGAGCGTGGCTCTAGTTACCTTCATTGAAAAGGAGGACATTTGAAAAGGAGCACGGAAAGTGCTTGGTGCGTGTCGAGAGCCGTGTGGGGACTCAGGCACTCTGCTGCTCCCTGGGCAGAGCGAGTGTTTCAGCCTGGCTTCCTCCCTGGGTTCCCTCTCCCCAGGGCCCCGGGGCGCTGTGTCACCGGTGATATGGCATCTGTGATGCTGCTGTGTCCTCTGTGGCGAGGTTTCTCTAATCAGTTGGGGTTTGCAGCCTTGAGTGTGTGGTTTGATTTTGTGCGCCTTGATGCTTAAGGACTTTCGGGATCCCCCTCCCCAGCGTGCAGTCCCTTCTGTGTGCCTGGGCGGTTGTGTGTGTCACGTGGACTGTGGGCTTTGCTGGGACCCTGCAGTCACGTGACGCCGGGCACTGGCCTCAGCTGTGCCTGGTGTGGCCCTCTGGCCCGCGTCTGCCTGGGAGGCCGACTCCCTCCTGTTCTTCCCGCTCACCTGCTCATCAGTGCACTTTGCAGATATGCCTGGTGGCTTCAGTGCGCTAGACGCAGTTCAGCAGTGCCCTTTGCCCTTTGCCAAGAACTGAGAGCAGGAGCTGACCGTGTTTATTCTAGGCCTGCACACTTTCGAGGCCTTCCTGGTTTCACAGAGCAGGTCTGGCCTTTTCAGCCCAGCACTGGGTCTGGCAGGCTGTCCCTGAGCTTTCTGTCTCCAGCCTGCCCTTCTCTGCACCGGCCCGCTGGTCCCTGAGATGGCACATGGTGATGCCCCAGTGTGATGTCTGTGGACCCTTCTCCACAGGCCTTGGGGATAAATGTCTTGCACGGACACTCATACACGGTGGCCCTGAATGTCTTCCTGGTTTTGTCCCAGCTACATTGGTTAGACATACTGGTGATCTGAAACTTAAAACAGAAACATTCAAAAAGCTTGGGGCTTCCCTGTGGCTCAGTTGGTAAAGAATCTGCCTGCAGTGCAGGAGACCCGGGTTCGATCCCTGGGTTGGGAAGATCCCCTGGAGAAGGAAATGGCAACACACTCCAGTATCCTTGCTTGGAAAATCTCATGGACAGAGGGGCCTGGAGGGCTGCAGTCCATGGGGTCGCAAAGAGTCAGGCACGACTGAGCGACTAACACTTATATTATTCAAAAAACTAAGATCATGGCTTAAAAGTCAAGATTCAAAAAACTAGGATCATGGCATCTGGTCCTATCACTTCGTGGCAAATAGATGGAGAAACAATGAAAACAGTGACAGACTGTTTTCTTGGGCTTCAAAATCACTGCAGATGCTGACTGCAGCCATAAACTTGCTCCTTGGAAGAAAAGCTATGACAAACCTAGACAGCATATTAAAAAGCAGAGACTTTGCCAACAAAGGTCCATCTAGTCAAAGCTATGGTTTTTCCAGTAGTCATGTATGGGTGTGAGAGTTGGACTGTGAAGAAAGCTGAGCAACGAAGAATTGATGCTTTTGAACTGTGGTGTTGGAGAAGACTCTTGAGAGTCCCTTGGACTGCAAGGTGATCCAACCAGTCCATTCTAAAGGAAATCAGTCCTGAATATTCATTGGAAGAACTGATGTTGAAGCTGAAGCTCCAATACTTTGGCCACCTGATGCGAAGAAGACCCCGATTATGGGAAAGATTGAAGGCAGGAGAAGGGGACGTCAGAGGATGAGATGGTTGGATGGCATCATGTACTCGATGGACATGAGTTTGAGTAAACTCCTGGAGTTGACGATGGACAGGGAGGCCTGGCGTGCTGCATTCCATGGGGTTGCAAAGAGTCGGACACAACTGAGTGACTGAACTGAACTGAACTGAACTGAACTTAACATTGGTCAGAACAGCCACCATCACTGGTACCGAGGACTGACCTGGACAGCATCTTTCCTTTGCTCCTGGACTTAAGGCAGGCCTTGGTGAGTCTGTGTACCTGGGCTGAGCGTCTCTCCTTCTCTGAGATCAGATTCTCCATGAGGGTTGCAGTCTTGCTCAGGGCCCTCTGTTAGAGTCAGTCTTATAGAGGCATCCTAAATGACCCTCTGCCCAGCTTCAGGTGACCCCTTTGGAACCCACGTTTGAACAGTATTGTTCCTCAGATGGTGGTTTTTCAAAACTGTCAGTGTGCCTTACATTGTTTTGTTGTAAGAAAAGTATGTGCTTTTGTAATCATTCCAAATACTACCGTCGCCTGGAGAGTGAAAAGTGAGTCACTCTCCCCCACTGGGGCCGGCTGTATCTCTGCTTCTGACAACTTTCCTGGGGCGAATTCCATCAGGTTGTGGATTTTTCTGCCGACCTGTATCACTCAGGGTTCTGCTTCTGTATCCCCAAGTGGGGTTTAGGTATAATTTCCCTTTTTGTTTATCACTTGGGGATCAAGATCACTTTTGCCTCGTAAAGCAACTGGCAAGGGGACTTTTTTTTTTTTTTTTTTTTTTGAGAAACTGCTTTAGACTTATCCTGAGGGGAATCAGGTGGAAATGGCAAGGACTTAGATTGTGTGTTGCGGCAGGACACTGCCAGACACCAATTTCAGAAACTCTGAAGAAAACAAAATATGCCACTGTATAGGACCTCCCTCTCTTTTTAGAAATTTTATTTATTTTTAAATTGTGTTTTTTTAAAAACAACACATAATGTAAAATTTACCATTTTGACAGTTTTTAAAATCATACAGTTGAACAGTGTAAAGTGAATTCACATGGTTGTACAGCTGGTCTTCAAAACTTTTTCCGTTTCCCAAACTGAAACTTACCCAGTAAACCTTGCCCCGTTTCCCCTTCTCCTCTAGCACCAGCTGAGCGCTAACCATCATTCCACTTTCCGTTTCTGTGGATTTGACTCTTTCACATAGCCCATATAAGTGGAATCATATAGTGCTTGTCTTTTTTTGTGACTGGTATTTATCTGACTTAGAATATTCCTCAGGTTTCATCCAGGTGGTAGCCTGTGACAGAACTCCTTCCTTTTAAGGCTGAAGATGTTCCATTATATGGATGGACCACGTTTTGTTACCCACCCATCCATTCTTGGACCTTTGGTTTGCACCTCTTGGCAACTGAATGATGCTGCTGTGAACACAGGTGTGGGCAAATATCTCCTTGAGAAGTTGCTTTCACTTTTGGATGGATACCCAGAGGTGGGATTTCTTTATCATAGGGTAGTTTTGCTTTTGATTTTTTGAGAAACCTCCATACTCTGTTCCACGGCGGTGGTACCAGTTTCCATCCCCACCCACTCCGCACAAGGGTTCCAGCCTCTCCATCCTCATCCACACTTGTAACTTTCTGATTTTTATACACAGCCAGCCTAAAGGGTGTGAGGTGACATCTCCTGGTTTTGACTTGCATTTCCTTCTGATTAGCGGTATTGAGCATCTTTTCATATGCTTATTGGCTAGCCTGCCCTTTTAAAATGGCATTCATTTACTTAGATTTTTCTGTAAAGTGTTTCTGAGGAGGCTTTTTCTTCATACTCCTGGTAAGATGAAAATTCAAGTGAATTGATAGGGATTTCATGTTTTGTCCCATGCAGGTGTGCTGGGGGAACTTATTTCTGAATAGACCATTTAGAAGGAGGAGCTCCTTGTGAAAAGGGGGATCGCCTCCTTCACTGTCCCCCGTCCCCTGCCTTCATCCCAGAAAGCCACTTGCCCCTCTGCAGGCTGTTTAAAGTGTTCAAGTGCGTTCTGATGAATGACACCTGTGGAACATGACTGTCACCCTGTCGATTTGAAATGTAAGAACTGAAGCCACCCCGTGCCTCTCCCCATGGCTCAGGCAGTCAAGAATCTGCCTGCAGTGCGGGAGACCCAGCTTCGATCCCTAGGTTGGGAACATCCTCTGGAGAAGGGAATGGCCACCCCCTCCAGTATCCTTGCCTGGGAAATCCCATGACAGAGGAGCCTGGCAGGCTACAATCCTTGGGGTTGAAAAGAGTCAGACACAAGTGAGTGACTAACATACCACAGTTGCCTCTGAGGAGTGGAGGTCAGTTGTCCTTCTGTTTGTTTCTAAGTGAAAAGTGAAAGTGTTGGTCACTCAGTCATGTCTGACTCTTTGTGACCCCGTGGGCTCGCCTGGCTCCTCTGTCATTGGAATTCTCCAGGCAAGAGTACTGAAGTGGGTAATCATTCTCTTCTCCAGGGGATCTTCCCAACCCAGGGATCACACCCAGGTCTCCTGCATTGCAGGCAGATTCTTTACCATCTGAGACACCAGAGAAACCCGCCCACACAGAGTATGAGTGAGTGAGTGAGTGGAGTTGCTCAGGCGTATCCTACTCTTTGCGACCCCATAGACTGTAGCCTACCAACCTCCTCTGTTCATGGCATTTTCCAGGCAATAGTACTGGAGTGGATTGCCATTTCCTTCTCCAACACAGAGTATGAGCCATTCTCAAAGTGGTTTCCCCAGTCTGGTTTGATAGGTGTGATTTGGAAAGTTAGGCTGATCCTTGCAGAAGAAATATTTACACTTATCTCAGTGGATCAGCTCCTCACCTGCCTGAGGGACGGTCCTTTAGAAATTCAGGAAGGTCTTGAACTTGATTCCACTTTGCTGCCCTTTATTTTTTTGAGCTCCAAAATCACTGCAGATGGTGACTACAGCCATGAAATGAAAAGACACTTGCTCCTTGGAAAAAGAGTTATGACCAACCTAGACAGCATATTAAAAAGCAGAGACATTACATTGCCAACAAACGTCCATCTAGTCAAAGCTATGGTTTTTCCAGTAGCCATGTACGGATGTGAGAGTTGTACTATAAAGAAAGCTGAGAGTCGAAGAATTGATGCTTTTGAACTGTGGTGCTGGAGAATACTCTTGAGAGTCCCTTGGACTGCAAGGAGATCCAACCAGTCCATCCTAAAGGAAATCAGTGCTGACTCTTCATTGGAAGGACTGTTGTTGAAGCTGAAACTCCAGTACTTTGGCCACCTGATGCAAAGAGCTGACTCATTTGAAAAGACCCTGATGCTGGAAAAGATTGACTGTGGGAAGATAAGGGAAAAACAGAGGATGAGAGGTTGGGTGGCATCACCGACTCAATGGATGTGTGTTTGAATAAGCTCCGGGAGCTGGTGATGGCCAGGGAGGCCTGGTGTGCTGCAGTCCGTGGGATCGCAAAGAGCTGGACACGACTGAGGGACCGAACTGAACTGAAAACGCACAGTGTGTGGGGTGGGTGGAGTGGGTGGGCCTGTGGACAAGCACCCTTGGCTGACAGTTATCCTGAAGTGCAACTCGGGGTTTGCCAGTCCCCCTGGGAGCCCAGGAGTTCCTGGGATCTTTAGCTGGACTTGGCCCTGAGGCTGTTGCTTTGAGGGGTAGGCCCTTCTACTGCCCCGGGAGGCAGGAGCTCTGTTCCCACGCTGCAAGGTCCAGCCTCCTTAGCTCAGAAAGGGTGAGGGGTTTGAGCCCAGCGCAGCTGCTCTGACCTCTCTGCCCCTCACCTTCCCTGTTCACAGGCAAGTGTTGGGGTCTCTTTTGGCTGCTGGGGGGTGGGGGCGGCAGGAGGGGCAGGAATTAGGTGGTTCTGAGCCAGTCACTGCACCCACCCTGGGAAAGTAGTTCATCCTTAACCGTGCAGGCCCGCCGCCCGCGACACGTGGCGATTTGTGATGGGGATAATTGTATAACTTGCCCGATTAGAGGCGCGTGTGGAGCTTGCCTGACTCATGGCTCAGCCCCGCCCGGGGAGCAGTCAAGCTGGCCCAGCCGGCAGCTGCCTGCAGCCCGAGGGGTCGGGGATGGGGCGGGTGGTGACTGGGGTGTGGTGGATCTCTGGGGATCGGCATGGCGCAGAGTTGGACGGACGGCATCCAGCAACTCCATGCTGGAATGCTCTGCCCAGGGAAAGGAGTTTCGTTTGGGTTGAGTTGCTTTCCCCTAAAAGGAGTCCTTCCGGCCCGTGAGCACTAGGGCAGCGCCGTGCTGGGCCCCTCTGTCCACGGCTGCTGCCCCTTCTCACTTTTCACAGATGGAGAAGCTTCCCCTGGGGAAGCTGAGCCACATCCCAGGGCCCACTGTGGCTGCCTTCCTCCCAGCGTGGCCTGCCCCCAAGCCTGGCGCCCCCTTCCATCAGGGCCTGAATTCCATCCTGGAACAGCTGTCACCTGCTCATGCCTGCTTCTAGAATCCTACCTGTGAAGCAGGTGCTGTGAGCGTCTTCACTCAGCGTTAGGGGAGACCCGGGGGCACGAAGCAGTTCCCCTGAACTCTGAGGGTCAGAAGTCAAATGTGGTTTGACTTGGAGCACCTCCCCTTCCCCCGACCACCTCCCCGCTTCTCGTCCTGAACAAAGCTAAAAGGAGTTGAGTTTCTTTCCTCCTGTGTCATCCTCGGGTGCCCTCCAGCCCAGCGTTTCCGAGTCCTGAGCAGACGGCAATCAATTCTCCGAATTGATTGATCACCCCAGAGCCCAGGAGTCCAGGGCTGAGTTCGGCGTCAGGGACGCTGCGTGTCCTCCATACGGGCTGGTGTCTCCCAGGCTGGGGGCCGAGCTCTCACTCAGAGACCCCTCTGAAAGATGCCTGCAGACCCGGGGGACCTCCTCAGATAACCCATCCATCCCTGCACGGGGGGCCCCCCTGCTCACCTGGCCAGGTATTGCATAAAGGCCGGAGCAAGTGGTGTCTGGGCCCTTCTATAAATTGTGTTTTTATAAATACAGGCCAGGTTATCACCTCTGTTTATCCAGCCTCTCAGGCTGTAACTTCCTATTGATGTTCTAGTCAGCGGACAGTTCTGAGTCTAACCTGAGTCCTTAGGAGGGCGGAGGGCAGAGTGTGCGACTGAGCAGCTTTTACATACAGCTGCCTGCGGCCCTGTTGTGCTCTTTCACTGTTGCCTGTTTTGTAATAAATAGAGGAGCTTGTATTTCTGCCCTTCCCACTGGCAGTGCATGGGAGGGGGTGTGTCTTTCAGCAAAGAGGGAGGGAGTGGCCTGGAGAAGGGGGTTAGTAGAGGTCAGGCCAGGTGACCATAGTCAACATCAACAGTGGCAAGTTCTGTGGACAGTATATGCCCTTGTGCGGGTTGAAGAGGGCACCGCCCCAGCCGCCTTCCTCCCAGGATCCACAGCCCCAGTCTTCACCCTGAAAAGCAGCAGACACACCCCAGCTGAAGGGCAGTTACCCAATACCTGCCTGGTCTTGCTCAGAACCATCAAGGTCATTGAAGACAAAGAGTGCCTGTGGAATTGTCACGGTCCAGAGGAGCCTCAGGAGACAGGGCTGAATGTCGTGTGACACCTGGCAGGGATCCTGGGATGGAGAAAGGACAGGAGAGAGAAACTCAGGGAACCTCAGGGCTTCCCTGGTGCCTTAGTGGCGAAGAATCCACCTGCGAATGCAGGAGATGAGGGTTCAATCCCTGGGTCTGGAGGATCCCCTGCAGAAGGAAATGACAACTCACTCCAGTATTCTTGCCTGGGAAATCCCATGGACAGAGGAGCCTCTTGGGCTACAGTCTCCAGGGTAGTAAAGAGCTGGACATGACTGAGCTGCTAAACAACAACAAAGAGGGAATCTGAATACAGAGTGAACGGAACTAAAGTCCTGTCATCATTCATTGGCAAACGGGCCGTCCTAATGGGAGATTTTAATAATAGGGAAGTCAGGTGTTGGTCAGCATGTGGGGATACCTTGTGTTATCTTGACGACTTTTCTATACATCCAAATCCACTTTAAAAGGAAGTTTGTTTTAGAAAAGAGACAAAACAGTGCCAGGGAGGGCCGCTGGGAGGCAGGGGTGCCGGGCACAGCTCTCAGGCCCTTGGCTCTGGTTGGTATCTGCCATCGGCGGTAACCGTGGCTGGAGTCCAGAGGGTGCCCTGCAGTGCGGGCCCATGGTTTGGGGCGGCCCCGTGGTTTGGGGCGGCCCCTGCCAGGGAGGAGCCCAGGCCTCCTCACCTTCTGCCAAGCGTGGTGCCCACCCCCTCCAGGTCAGGCGCTGGCCTGTCTCCCAGTCAGCAGGTTCTTTGTTCTCTCCTGGACTAGACTTTAAAAAGTGAGCTGCTCTCCAGGTCAGCGAGGAAGCCAGCTTCAAAAACAAAGCACAGGTCAGCTCTGCCAGGTGAACTTGAACTTGGAAAGGCAGCAGAGCAGTGGGAACAGTGGGGCTGTGTATAAACTGCCCGGCAATTCCGAGTCTGGAGCATTAGGCTGGTGGGGAGGGGTGGTCGGGGTGGCTGAGGGCCCCAGTAATCTTGTTAGCCACTCAGGAGATGATGCGCGGAAGAGGGGATGAGTCGGTGAAGTTGTCTCTCCTCCAAAGGGGGCTGACTGCAGCATGCGCAGCTGCCTCGAGGCATCTGCTCCTTCAGGCATTTTCTGCCGATGCCCTGAGTCAAGGCTGGGGGAGCAAGTGCTGAGACGCGCCCCGCACCGGGAAAGTCGCTGAGCGCACACACAGGCATGGAGGCTGCGGCCCCTGCGCTTGAGCTTGTAATCTTCTTAGGTCAGAAGGCTTCCTTAGGGGACCCGGCTCCGGGACAGCATGGGGACAGATATCTGTCTCCAGCTGGGCCCGCGGTCCTCTGTTCAGTCTTCTGTGCCCAGGGATCGCCGGGGACGGGGGCAGTTCTGAGCAGCTCCTGGTGACGGGAGGAGGTTACTGCTGTGGGGACCGCACACTGGGCTGAGATTCAGCTGGAAAGAGATAAGGGGGCGTCAGGTGGGAGGAGCAGAGATGGCAGTCGTCCTGGGTGGCCCTTGTGTGCACACACTGGTTCCTCATCGCAGGGTAAATCCTGGAGCACTTATGTAGTGCCGACTGTAGGCCCCGAGCTCTTCTAAACCCTTCACACATTCACTCCCCACAACAGCTTGTAGGTTGGGTGCCCTTTTTTAGAGATGAAGGCAGATCTGCTCCCAGCTCAAGGCCCTGCCAGTGGGAGGGCATGAGAGTGATGCTCCTGGGCCCCAGGCAGCCCACCCAGCCTGGCACCTCCTCGGGTGGGACAGCTGGAGTTTCCCAGCCAGTGTGTTTACACAGACAGGCATCACCCTAGAGCTTAGAGTCCCTGCGCTGGGTGAACTCCTGGCGTTGGGAACTTCTGGGATCACCCTTCTCTTGACAACTTCTGGACCCAGAGACTCCCGCGATGGACAAGAGCGGGGATGGCTGCTTCAGTGGCCACCCCCACGCCCCACACCCGGGGACCACTTCCCCTGCTGTCGGAGCTTTCCAGGAGGTTCTCTTCACCACTCTTACCGCTCAGGTGCGCAGATCTGAGACTCCGCACGTTTGAGGTAACACCACCGCATTCCCCAGCCACCCTGGGAAGAAACCTCTCCAGATTCCTAACGTGCTCAAGGTGTATTTGAGCAAGCTCGTTTTCTGGTCCTTTTCAGCTCTTCCATGCAAGCAGGCTGTGCAGCTTGTGGGGCGGTTCTCTACAGCCGGCCTGATCTTTAGGTCCTGGACATTCCCCATGTCTCTCCTGGCCATGGGACCGGAGCCCCAGCAGCAGGGCGGCCGCCTTGCCATGGCCCTGGGGGCTTTGCTCCTGTAGCCAAGGGCAGCTTCATCCCCTTCAGGTGATGTTCATGGTTTGCACTTTTTGCCTTCTGTCAACTCCCTTTGGAAGTGCTTTGTCACTCATTCAACAAGTATCTGAGAGCCTGCTGCACCTGGGGGTATGGAGGGGGCAAAGGACAGAGTCCCAGGCACAGCCCACTTTCCATCCGTGGGCAGCACGGCCCAGATACCCTTCCCTGGGCCCCAGGCGAGCTGGCGTGCGCTGGGCCGTGTGCTTACCGACCAGGGCTGCCCTGTGCGCTGAACTCTGGCTGGGCCCCTGCGCTGCTGCCAGCCGCAGTCTCGCCCATCAGCCCGCGTAGAAGGTTTCTTTTGTTTGGTGCTATTGGCATGATTGAATCCATTGCTGCTGCCAAACAGGATGTGGTCTGGGTGACTCCCAGCTTCCAGCAATCGAAGGTTCTTGTTTTCCACTGCCTGGAGAGGGACAAATCCCATAACCACAGGGCGCTTCGGGGGCCCTGGGGGGAGCCCTGGGTTAATGAAGAGCCCAGCACCGCAGTGTCTGGGACCAGCATCTTTAATTGCATGGGAGGGAGGGGGAGAGGTGGGGCGATTTCTTACAGTCATAACCCAGCCCAGGAGGAGACGGTTCCAGGTGAGGCTGGAGGCCTGTGAGTTTGGTTTGGGAGGAGGGTTTTTAGGTGGGGCCCTACTTCCAGCTGGGCCATTTCTCTGCAGAGCAAGGAGATCGGGAAGGGAGCCGCCTTTTCCCCAGGCCTGCAGTGCCTGTTCTTACCACTCCATTGGGTTATCAGGGGCCCACGCCATGTGGTTCCTAAAGCTTGAATGCATGTGTGCGTGCGCGGTTGTGTTGACTCTCTGCAACACAATGGACTGCAGCCTGCCAGGCTCCTCTGTCCATGGGATTCTCCAGGCAAGAATACTAGAGTGGGTTGCCACATCCTCCTCCAGAGGATCTTCCCGACCCGGGGATTGAACCTGCTTCTCTTATGTCTCCTGTGTTAGCAGGCGTGTCCCTTACCATTACCACCACCTGGGAAGCCTGTAGATACAAATAACACTTAAATATTTGGGATGAATAGAAGATGGCAGAATCAGTGACCCTTCATAGAAACTGGTATAGCTTCTCCCTTTCCATGGTTTTCCCATTTTTTCTTGCTGGATTGTAGGAGTTCTTTGACTTTTCTGGAAAATAAGTCTTTCTTGGCTGTGAGCATTGCAAATATTGCCTCCTCGTTTACTTGCCCACACGTGCTTTAAAAATCCAATGAGGCACGTTCCCAATCCGTCCTAGGGGATAGTTTACAAAACTGTTTTCCAAGCGTTCCTAGTTCTGGCCCGTGTGTCCTTGGTCTCCGCCAAGGCATCGTGCCTGGGAGGTCATAGGTCCAGCTTATTGTTATGATCCCGTCACTGCCTTCTCACTTTCTGTTCCCCTTCACGGATCACCCCCCACCCCTGCCTCTGCCCCGGGTCTGGGAGTGCTTTCCTGCACAAATCGTTTCGGTCTCTTAGTCATTTTGGGGAAAATTAGTGAGTCAGCCCAGGACCTTGGGCCTGGGGCACAGCCCCTCCTGGCCAGGCAGCTTTAAATCTGCGTTTCTTTGTGGCCCCAGGAGGTGGGAGCTTTACTAAAGGAATGTGGGGTCTGGGAGCCTGGGTGCAGCCTGTTTAGAAGGAATGCATTCCTGGAGGAAGTTAAAATTAGAAAAAGCAGTTACACTTCCTGCCATTCAGCCGCAGTTGGCTGGTGTTTGTTTGCACAAGGATTCTTCTGGTAACAATCTGGGGTCGGTTTCTGGTGGAATATGAAGGTGAAGTCATGGTTTGCGGGATGGAGGTGGTCCGTTTCCATGGCGATCTTTGTTGTTGAAGTCACTGCTTTGTTTGTGAATTCTCGGAGAATTGTGTCAGCGTGGAAAGATAGTCTTGAAACAGCTCCTTTTTATGGCTAGCAAAAAAGATTTTATTTTATTTTTTTGCGAAAGCTCTTGAATGGGAAGTTGGTACCGTGGAGTGCATCTGTTGTCAGTGAACCCTGGAAGGAGTGGACCTGGGCCCTTGCTGGGGCTTGGCTCCCCATTGCCCCGCCCCCTCGCGGGGAGGCTGGGACTTCTTGGGGAGCCCCCTGTGATTGGGGGAGCCCCCTCTGACTTGCGTAGGCAGGGAGGGGGGCATCCTCCCACGCCACCTCCAGGTTTAGCAAATAAAAATACACTGCACCCTACCGTGGTTGACTATTTGGGACATACTTAGGGTAATAAAATTTTGTTGGGTATCTGAAATTTAGATTTAACAGGGTGTCCTAACACCCGGATCACCTCTGGCTTTCCTCTGTGGTCCTTGGTCTTGGTCTCGTGGTGCCTGAGCCCCTGCCAGGTGAGGCAGGGATATCGCCTGCTTCTTGCTGGCTGGTGGGCCCTGTGGCTGCTCCAGGTTAGTCCACACTTCCTCCTGCAGGCGCTGGATGGTAGGACCCCGCTCTCACCTGCTGGGGTCCAGCTTGCAGTCAGGCGATCATGGCGCCTGCTGCCAGCGTCCCGCGGATGGAGAACACGCAGGAGGTCTCGAGTCGCTCACGCACATCAGGGTCCTTCCGCCTCGTCACGCCACGCCCAGAAGCTGGAGGGCACGGGGGAGCTGGCCCGTCATCTTCCGTGGAGAACAGACATCTCATCAGAAGCTCATGTTCACGGAACCAGGGGCGTCACCAGCCCACTTCATTGGCCTGCCCAGGAGTGCCATCCCTTTAGCGGAGGTGGGCGGCAAGCATGTCACCCAGACCTGGAGTCACAGGTCTCTTGGTGGGAGTCGTGGGCCACCACGAAGGAAGAGGGGAGATGAGTAGCTAGGAGTTTTCTGGTGGGTGGCTCCCTGGCCAGAGTGAAGGGAGTTGGTGTGGGTGCCAAGGAGGCTGGCGGGATGGGGCCAAGCTGGGCAGAGCCCTGAGCTGGGGCAGGACGCCTGGCCTCGGGGGGCTGGTGCCAGGAGGGAGAAGGGCACTTTGTGTTCACGGGCAGGGGAACAGTTGCTGAAGGTGTGGGAGCCTGATGGATTCCGTGGAGATGCAGCTGGGACCACCTGGGGAACAGCAGATCATGGAGGCGGGTGGGTGGGCTTCCTTTTATGTTCAGGCTCCAAGTACCCCTGGTGGAGCGTCTTACCGTGTGCTCCGTGAAGCAGGCGTCGGGGCTGGCTGCAGCGCTGAGCACAACAGCTGTTCTCCTGCCCTGTACGCCATACAGATAGCTTGTGAGAGATACAGGGCTGATTCCTTGGGGGATTCTATAGCAGCTCGCTGAGTGCTTGCTGTGTTCCAGGTGGACAGGGTGAGGTCTTTGCCTTCCAGGAGTCTTTCCTCTGGTGGGAGAGAAAGGAAATAAACAGATGGTGAAGAGTGTTGGGAAGTGATCACTGAAGCCGGGTAGCGGGATGCGGACAAGCTGTGCTGTTTTAAGAGGGAGTGTAGGCTCAGGGGCTTCCCAGGTGGCACTAGTGGTAAAGAACCCATCTGCCAATTTAGGAGACACAAGAGAGGTGGGTTCCATCCCTGGGTCAGGAAGATCCGCTGGAGGAGGGCATGGCAACCCACTCCGGTATTCTTCGCCTGAGAAATCTCATGGACAGAGTTGCCTGGCGGACTATAGCCCATAGAGTTGCAAAGAGTCGAGTGTGACTGAATCGACTTAGCACAACTCCCGTGGAAGGCTGACTGTCCCTTCCCACCTCCCCCAGGGACTGTCGTGTGGTAATTCCCAGAACCTATGAATGGTACTTCATAGGGTAAAAAGGACTTGGTGGGTGTGATAACTGCAGGATCTTGAGATGACCCTGCCTACCCGGAGGGGCCCTGAATGTCCTGTAATGACCAGTGTTGTTGTAAGAGAGGCAGAGGGAGATGTGACCGCATAGCAGAAGGTGATGGAGACAGAGATGGCGTGAGTGGGCTCTGAAGTTGGAGGAAGGGACCGTAAATCAGGAATCCAGGATGCCAGAAGGTGGAAAAGGCAGGGCCACGGATTCTCCCAGTAGAGCCTCCACAAGGCACCAGGCCCAGCAATACTTGATGTTCGCCCAGTGAAACTGATTTCACATTTGTGCACTCCAGATGGTAAGAATAAATTGGTTTTAAGGCACCAGGTTTGTGGCAGTTTGTGACAGTTCCTAGGACTGTCAGATGTTTTCCCTAGGAAAGGAACACAGAAGCCCGGGGATTGAGGAGGTGATGTTGGAGCCAAGCCCAAGTGTAAATAAGAAACTTTCCCTGGTGGCTCAGAGGGTAAAGAATCTGCCTGCAATGCAGGAGACCCGAGTTCAATCCCTGGATCAGGAAGATCCCCTAGAGAAGGGAATGGCAGCCCACTCCAATATTCTTGCCTGGAGAATACTATGGAGAGAGGAGCCTGGTGGGTTCTGTCCACGGGGTCGATTCTGAAGGAGATCAACCCTGGGATTTCTTTGGAAGGAATGATGCTAAAGCTGAAACTCCAGTACTTTGGCCACCTCATGCAAAGAGTTGACTCATTGGAAAAGACTCTGATGCTGGGAGGGATTGGGGGCAGGAGAAAAAGGGGACGACAGAGGATGAGATGGCTGGATGGCATCATTGACTCAATGGATGTGAGTCTGAGTGAACTCCGGGAGTTGGTGATGGACAGGGAGGCCTGGTGTGCTGCGATTCATGGGGTTGCAAAGAGTCAGACACGACTGAGCAACTGAACTGAACTGAATGTACAGCATGGTGATTGTACTTAACAATGCTATACTGGATACTTGAAAGTTGCTAAGAGAGTAGATCTTAAAAGTTATCACCACAAAGACCAGATAAAAAGAGAAAAGGTAATTATTTGAGGTGATGGATATGTTAACTAACCTTATTGTGGTATTTTGCAATATAATATGTCAGATCATATCACGTCATACACCTTGGTAGTGGTGGTTTAGTCCCTAAGCCATGTCTGACCCTTGAGACCCCATGGAATGTAGCCCCCCAGGCTCCTCTGTCCACAGGGTTTTCCAGGCAGAATATTGGAGTGGGTTGTCATTTCCTTCTCCAGAGGACGTCCCCAACCCAAGATCGAACCATGGTCTCCTGCATTACAGGCAGATTCTTTACCAACTAAGCTACCAGAGAAGTTCTTTATACACCTTAAACTTTCACAATGATATATGTTAACTATATCTCACTAAAGATGGGAAAAAACACCTAGCTATGTAGGTGCAACCATGCTGTATCTCACTTCTCATAAAACCTAGTTGTGTTCCTGGATTTGATGATTTGGTATTTAATCAACCCTATGCTGGGCTGGATGAAGCACAAGCTGGAATCAAGATTGCTGGGAGAAATATCAATAACCTCAGATATGCAGATGACACCACCCTTATGGCAGAAAGTGAAGAGGAACTAAAGAGCCACTTGATGAAAGTGAAAGAGGAGAGTGAAAAAGTTGGCTTAAAGCTCAACATTCTGAAAATGAAGATCATGGCATCTGGCCCCATCACTTCATGGCAAATAGATGTGGAAACAGTGGAAACAGTGGCTGACTTTATTTTGGGGGGCTCCATAATCACTGCAGATGGTGACTGCAGCCATGAAATTAAAAGACGCTTGCTCCTTGGAAGGAAAGTTATAACCAAACTAGACATCATATTAAAAAGCACAATGGAGTATTACCAGCCATTAAAAAGAATACATTTGAATCAGTTCTAATGAGGTGGATGAAACTGGAGCTGATTATACAGAGTGAAGTAAGCCAGAAAGAAAAACACCAATACAGTATACTAACGCATATATATGGAATTTAGAAAGATGGCAATGACAACCCTGTATGCGAGACAGCAAAAGAGACACAGATATATAGAACAGACTTTTGGACTCTGTGTGAGAGGGTGAGGGAGGGATGATTTGGGAGAATGACATTGAAACATGTATACTATCATGTAAGAAACGAATTGCCAGTCTAGGTTTGATACAAGATACAGGATGCTTGGGGCTGGTGCACTGGAATGACCCAGAGAGATGATATGGGGAGGGTGGTGGGAGGGGGGTTCAGGGTTGGGAACTCATGTATACCTGTGGTGGATTCATGTCAATGTATGGCAAAACCAATACAGTATTGTAAAGTAAAAAAAANAACATGTATACTATCATGTAAGAAACGAATTGCCAGTCTAGGTTTGATACAAGATACAGGATGCTTGGGGCTGGTGCACTGGAATGACCCAGAGAGATGATATGGGGAGGGTGGTGGGAGGGGGGTTCAGGGTTGGGAACTCATGTATACCTGTGGTGGATTCATGTCAATGTATGGCAAAACCAATACAGTATTGTAAAGTAAAAAATAAATAAATAAAAAGAAAAAGAAAAGGAAAAAATTTTAAAAAAAGAAAGAGAAAAAAAAAAAAAAGCAGAGACATTACTTTGCCAACAAAGGTCCATCTCATCAAGGCTATGGTTTTTCCAGTAGTCATGTATGGATGTGAGAGTTGGACTATAAACAAAGCTGAGCACTGAAGAATTGATGCTTTTGAACTGTGGTGTTGGAGAAGACTCTTGAGAGTCCCTGGGACTGCATGGAGATCCAACCAGTCCATCCTAAAGGAGATCAGTCCTGGGTGTTCATTGGAAGGACTGATGTTGAAGCTGAAACTCCAATACTTTGGCCACCTGATGCGAAGAGCTGACTCATTTTAAAAGACCCTGTTGCTGGGAAAGATTGAGGGCAGGAGGAGAAGGGGATGACAGAGGATAAGATGGTTGGATGGCATCACCGACTCCATTGAAATGACTTTCACCGGGAGTTGGTAATGGACAGGGAGGCCTGGCATGCTGTGGTCCATGGGGTCATGAAGAGTCGGGCACGACTGAGTGACTGAACTGAACTGAACTGATGCTTTACCTGCTTCCTACCACTTCAATGAAACTATAGTCAATCTCACAGTGACGTGAAAACCATTACACTAGTCTCTGCACAAATTCTCCAATATTCAGATTAGGGTGGTTTTGCAATGGATTTTTTAAAACAGAACTTCCCCACATTTTTTTTAGTGGCATAGATTGCAGAAATGCAGGTCTACTGATCCTTGTAATACTTGGGATGGCAGGACCGAGGAGCCCTGAGGTGTCTTGACTACAAGTCATTCTATTCCAGTCCTTTTCTGCTGGACCAAGGTGTGGAAAATGTTAGAAAACACTGTTGTTTGTATTTTAGTGTTATGCATCCATGTTCATTTTTTTTCTTGGATAACAAAACTGTAGTGACCCATTTATTAAAGAGATGCCCTTTTGACATTGACTTTTTAATTAAAGGATAATTGCTTTACAATACTGTGTTGGCTTTTGTGATGCAACAATGTGATGCTTTAAAACAAAATAATGTACTCAGATGCTGAAAGCTTCAAGGTCATAGTTTTCTCTTCCTTTCACCAATTGTTGATGGGCTAAGTTAGTGTTTCCCAAAGAGTGGTCTATGGATTCTGTTTTGAAGGATAATAGGTGTTATGCAGGAAACAAAAGAAACAGGTGCATGTGTGGGTGTGGGTGTGTTTGGTGCAGAGTGACCAAATAAATATGGGGAATGCTGGGTTTGAAAGTTTTCTTCTAAGTTGAATTTTCAGTCTTTTTTTTAACTGTGCTGCACAGAATATGGGGTCTTAGTTCCCTAACGAGGAACGGAACCCAAGCCCCCTACAGTGGAAGTGCCGAGCCTTGACCTCTGGACCACCAAAGAAGTCCCAACCCTTAATATTCTCATGGGCATTGTGCATATCTCAGAAGAGGAATATAAGTTATTGTAGTGCTTCCCAAGCATATTTGACCTGGAAGCCTTTTGTCTAAAGAATATAAAAATCTGCTTAGAGACATGCTAGGATCAGTAAACTTAGGTTGCATTAGTGATGTCAAGTTATTAATAAGTTAAGCAAATTCATACTCATTTGACCATATCTCACTGAGCCAGAAACAAGTTTCTTTGGCCAAACTGCTGTTGATATATGGAGTCACTGGGGGCACAACCTGGAAGGTTCATTAGCTTACCAAGGGGGTCACTAAAGAGGCCACTAGTCTGAATCAACTGGACGGCAATCCTAAGCAGAGTCTTCAAGCCACAGCCCATTTTAAGCAGGTAAAGTGATCAGAAAATAGGAGTTATGGCATGATGAATTACATCAATATGAATACCAATTTATGTAGATCAGCATCTCCTGTAATGTCTATTGCTCTCTTAAATTTTTTTCTCTATTTTAAACATATAAAGTGGTGTTATTTAGATGACACACTTTCTAAAAATAGCTATTTTGAGATGTAATTCACATAATATATTCACAGATTTGTACAACAGTCACTACAGTCAATTGTAGAATATCTCCATTATCCTAAAAGGAAACCCTGTGTCCATTCGGCAGTCACTTGCCATTTAGCCCTCCACCCAGCCATTAGCACTAACCTACGTTTTGTCTCTCTGGGTTTTCCTTTTTCATGTGAATGAAATCATATAATATGCAAACTTCTGTGTTTGGCCTCCTTTACTTAACATCATGTTTGCAACGTTCATTCATGTTGTAGCATGAATCAGTTCTTCATTCCATTTTATGGCTGTATCAGTTCAGTCACTCAGTCATGTCCAACTTTTTGTGACCCCATGGACCACAGCACACCAGGCCTCCCTGTCCATCACCAACTCCCGGAGTTTACCTAATCTCATGTCCATTGAGTCAGTGACGCCATCCAACCATCTCATCCTGTGTCGTCCCCTTCTCCTCCTGCCCTCAATCTTTCCAGCATCAGAGTCTTTTAAAATGAGTCAGCTCTTCGCATCAGGTGGCCAAAGTATTGGAGTTTCAGCTTCAACATCAGTCCTTCCAATGAACACCCAGGGCTGATCTCCTTTAGGATGGACTGGTTGGATCTCCATGCAGTCCCAGGGACTCTCAAGAGTCTTCTCCAACACCACAGTTCAAAAGCATCAGTTCTTCAGTGCTCAGCTTTGTTTATAGTCCAACTCTCACATCCATACATGACTACTGGAAAAACCATACTCATACCTTTGTTGGCAAAGTAATGTCTCTGCTTTTTAATATGATGTCTAGTTTTGTCGTAACTTTCCTTCCAAGGATTAAGCATGTTTTAATGTCATGGCTACAGTCACCATCTTCAGTGAGTTTGGAGCCCCCAAAAATAAAGTCGGCCACTGTTTCCACTGTTTCTCATCTATTTGCCATGAAGTGATGGGACCAGATGCCATGATCTTTGTTTTCTGAATGTTGAGCTTTAAGCCAACTTTTTCACTCTCCTCTTTCACTTTCATCAAGAGGCTTTTTGTTCCTCTTCACTTTCTTCCATAAGAGTGGTGTCATCTACATTTCTGAGGTTATTGATATTTCTCCCAGCAATCTTGATTCCAGCTTGTGTTTCATCCAGCCTGGCATTTCTCATGATGTACTCTGCATAGAAGTTAAATAAGCAGGGTGACAATATATAGCCTTGATGTACTCCTTTTCCTATTTGGAACCAGTCTGTTGTTCCATGTCCAGTTCTAACTGTTGCTTCCTGACCTGCACACAGGTTTCTCAAGAGGCAGGTCAGGTGGTCTGGTATGCCCATCTCTCTCAGAATTTTCCACAGTTTATTGTGATCCACACAGTCCAAGACTTTGGCATAGTCAATAAAGCAGAAACAGATGTTTTTGTGGAACTCTCTTGCTTTTTCCATGATACAGCAGATGTTGGCAATTTGATCTCTGGTTCCTCTGACTCTTTTGAAACTAGCTTGAACATCTGGAAGTTCATGGTTCACGTATCATTTAAGCCTGGCTTGGAGCATTTTGAGCATTCTTTGGAATTGGGATGAAAACTGTCCTTTTCCAGTCCTGTGGCCACTGCTGAGTTTTCCAAATTTGCTGACATATTGAGTGCAGCACTTTCATAGCATCATCGTTTAGGATTTTTAAACAGCTCCACTGAAATTCCATCACCTCCACTAGCTTTGTTCATAGTGATGCTTCCTAAGGTCCTCTTGACTTCACATTCCAGAATGTTTGGCTGTAGGTGAGTAATCGCACCATCATGATTACTTGGGTCGTGAAGATCTTTTTTGTACAGTTCTTCTGTGTATTCTTGCCACCTCTTCTTAATATCTTCTGCTTCTGTTAGGTCCAGACCATTTCTGTCCTTTATCGAGCCCATCTTTGCCTGAAATGTTCCCTTGGTATCTCTAACTTTCTTGAAGAGTCTCTAGTCTTTCTCATTTTATTGTTTTCCTCTATTTCTTTGCATTGATTGCTGAGGAAGGCTTTCTTATCTCTCCTTGCTATTCTTTGGAACTCTGCATTCAAATGGGTATATCTTTCCTTTCCTCCTTTGTTTTTCACTTCTCTTCATTTCACAGCTATTTGTAAGGCCACCTCAGACAGCCATTTTGCTTTTTTGCACTTCTTTTTCTTGGGGATGGTCTTGATCCCTGTCTCCTGTACAATATCATGAACCTTCGTCCATAGTTCATCAAGCACTCTGTCTTTCAGATCTAGTCCCTTAAATTTATTTCTCACTTCCACTGTATAATCGTAAGGGATTTGATATAGGTCATACTTGAATGGTCTAGTGGTTTTCCCCACTTTCTTCAATTTAAGTCTGAATTTGGCAATAAGGAGTTCATGATCTGAGCCACAGTCAGCTCCTGGTCTTGTTTTTGATGATTGTATAGAGTTTCTCCATCTTTGGCTGCAAAGAATATAATCAATCTGATTTTGGTGTTGACCATCTGGTGATGTCCATGTGTAGAGCCTTCTCTTGTGTTGTTGGAAGAGGGTGTTTGCTATGACCAGTGCATTCTCTTGGCAAAACGCTATTAGCCTTTGTCCTGCTTCATTCTGTGCTCCAAGGCCAACTTTGCCTGTAGCTCCTGGTGTTTCTTAACTTCTTACTTTTGAATTCCAGTCCCCTATAATGAAAAGGACATCTTTTTTGGGTGTTATTTCTAAGTCTTGTAGGTCTTCTTAGAATCGTTCAGCTTCTTCAGCATTACTGGTCGGGGCATAGACTTGGGTTACCACGATATTGAATGGTTTGCCTTGGAAACAGACAGAGATCATTCTGTCGTTTTTGAGATCGCATTCAAGTACTACATTTCAGGCTCTTTTGTTGACCATAACGGCTACTCCATTTCTTCTGAGGGATTCCTTCCCCCAGGAGTAGATATAATGGTCATCTGAGTTAAATTCACCCATTCCAGTCCATTTTAGTTCGCTGATTCCAGAATGTCGACGTTCACCCTTGCCATCTCTTGTTTGACCACTTCCAATTTGCCTTGATTCATGGACCTGACATTCCAGGTTCCTAGGCAATATTGCTCTTTATAGCATCAGACTTTGCTTATGGCTGTTTAATATTACATTTTATCAGTAGACGATAGACCACATCATGTTTGTCCCACCATCAGTTAGGGACATTTGGGTTGCTGTCACCTTTATGGCTGTTGTGAATAGTGCTGCTATGAACAATGATGCTCAAGTTTTTGTGTAGTCATTCTTTTAGGTATATACCCAGGAGTGGAAATGCTGAATCATATGGTAGTTCTATGATTAGCCTTTTGAGAACCTGATAGACTATTTTCTACAGTGGCTGCATAATTTACATTCTTACTAGCAGTGTATGAGGCTTGTAATTTCTTGACACTATCACCAATATTTGTTATTATCTGCCTTTTGTTTATTGTCAAGGCTTCCCTGGTGGCTCAGACGGTAAAGCATCTGCCTACAATGTGGGAGACCTGGGTTCAGTCCCTGGTTTGGGGAGATCCTCTGGAGAAGGAAATGGCAACCCACTCCAGTATTCTTGCCTGGGAAATCCCATGGACAGAGGAACTTTTGAGAACCTGCTAGACTATTTTCTACAGTTATTATCTGCCTTTTGTTTATTGTCGTCTGAGTGGGTATGAAGTGAAATCTCTCTATGGTTTTGATTTGCATTTTTCTGATGCCTAATGATGTTAAGCATTTTTTCATGTGTTTATTGGCCAATTCTTTATTTTCTTTGTAGAGATACCTATTCAGATCCTGTCTTTTTGTTATCAAACTGTGATAATTCTTTATATGTTTTCTTTTTTTAAAACATACTTTCAATACCAGTCCCTTATCATATATGATTTGCAACACTTTTCTTCTATTCTGTATGTTGTCCTTTAACTTTTTAATGATGTCTTTTTAAGCACAAAACTTTCTAATTTTTTTGAAATCTAACATCTATTTTTTCTCTTTTGTTGCCTGTGCTTTTGATCCATATCTGAGAACCCATTGTCTAACCCAGGGTGGTGAAGGTTTTCACCTCTGATTTTTTTCTAAGAGTTTTGGGTTTTTGGTCTTATTTTTATGTCTTGAATCCATTTTGATTTGATTTTTATATATGGTGTGAGGTAGAGGTCCAATTTCATTATTTTGCATGTAGAAACACAATTGTCTCAGCCCTATTTTTTGAAAAGACATAATTATGAGAGTTTATTTCTGGACTATTTCTGGTCCATTGATCTATATAGCTCTCCTTATTCCAGTACCACACTATCTTGATTACTATAGCTTTGTAGTAGGTTTGGAAATTGGAAAGTGTGGTTCCTCTCAATTTGTTCTTTTTCAAGGTTTTTTTTTTTTTTCTATTGTGGATCCCAATTACACATTGTTTAAACTTATTTTACTTGTATAAACAGTTTCTGTTTTAAAAGCTAAACCAAAGAGTAGGTATTTAGACTTTGCATATGTGACACAAAGACAGAAGCCTTAGCAGTGCAGAAGTGGTTATGTCCAATTCTGAATCCAAGAACCCTAAGAGAAGGGGATTGGGAATCAGGCCTCATATCTATTCAGTTGTCTGTGAACTAGGGAGTAATCAAGGACCTTTCCAAGCCTGTGTGTTTACACTCATGAATCACTGTGATTTGAATTTCTCTTCCAACTATGCTGCAAACTGCAAGTCCCCACAGCCTCCATTGTGGACGAGAATCACTAGCTGACTCTAACTAGGGAATACCATGAGAAAAAAAAAATCTTCCCTTTCCTACATTCCAAATGTATAGCAAGGAGGAATTAATAGCATTTATAGTATATTGAGAGACTTTGCAACAAAAGAAATTATTACTTGCTATGTTTAAAAATATAATAAAATTATGTGGATCTTTCTCAGAAGCATCTAACATTTTATGGGCTGATAAACTCATGTGAAGTATGAAATGCATTCTTCAATCCTGTAAACTGTTCATTCTACTTATAAAATGGGGGTGGGGTGGATATTGCTATTGTATCACATATCAAGGCTTCCCCATCCGTGTTCTTACTTCTTGGCATTTTTCTATAATTTTATGAAATATTTTAATATGACAAAGTCACTTCAATTACACAGTCATTATAAGTTTTGCCAAGGTTGAGTGTGGATCGTTTTGTGTTCATCAGAGCACAAAATTAGAATTTTCATTGCTGCAACTGTAAACACTGTTTGGCTCAAAGGAATCAAACGTTTTCTCATAAAATCTCGGATAGCTGATAATTGGTATTTTCCCTGTTTTCCAGCATATTTTAATTTTTTGAAACTATTTTCTGTTTTCCTTCCCTTGGTATATTTCTTTTGGCCTGAAAGTTGCATAAGTGTTTCTCTTCCAAATGGATGGCATCACACACAGTACCTGAACTAGTAGGCACAACGAGAACCATCCCTAGAGTCAGGAAAAAGAGAATAAATTATTTCTTTAATTTTCTCGGCTTTAGTTGGCCCAAAGTCTAGCAGTTAGACCTGAGTAAGTCTGGGGAAACCATCTGGCACATCTACATCTGTTCTCACATTTGCTAATCAGGATTTATCAAAAATCAATGGCTCAAAAGCATGAAGCTCTTAAGAGGTGCTAATTTGTGGCTAAAGACTAATTCAAATGCCACACCATTTGGGCCTCTTGGAGTATAGTTTCAATTTGGGGGAATTCAATGAATCTGTTTCATCTTACTATCTTATAGTTTATGGAAAAACAAGAAAAAGTAAAAAGAAGTTAATATCTGTGCATGCATGTGTGCTCAGTCGTATCCGACTCTTTGCAGCCTCATGGACTGTAGCTGCCAGGCTCCTCTGTCCATGGGATTCTCCAGGCAAGAATACTAAAATGGGTTGCCATTTCCTTCTCCAGGGGATCTTCCTGACCCAGGGATTGAATTTGCCTCTCCTGCATTGGCAGGCAGATTCTTTACCACTGAGCCATGTGGGAAGCTGTAGTTCATATCTAAGGACCCTCTTTTCCCTCCCTTTTTCTTTTCAGATACAAGAATGACTTTGCCTAGGGGGTTTAGTACCTCGGTGCTGTTTATTAATGAGCACTCAGACATCCCTGCTCTGTCCTTGGTGATTAGGACGTTCTCAGCAAAACATCAACACTGGAGTCTAAGTCATTTCCCACTTATCGTCCCTGTTCTCCAATTTTCTGCCTGCTCAAAGTGAGGAACCCCTCCCACCCCTCCTCTCTCTTCACCAACAATGGGGAGAGTTCATTCATTATTCATTGTGATGCTTCCTGTCTGCCAAGGTATATTCTCTTGCTTCAAACTCAAAAGAGCTCATTGGCTTGTGGGGAATCCAATAGCCACGGGTGGTAGAGCAAGTTTATTATGGGAAGCACATGGCTCTGCCAGATTTCACTGGCAGATTTTGAAGCCAGAGCAAGCAGTCGGCTGGCACTCTCCATGTATGAATGTCCTTTGGCCCTCACCATGCTCACTGTTACACAGGTGCCCCTTATAAAGTACAGAGACATTTTTCAGATAACCAAACAAGTAATACCATTCACATACCAACAACTATAGGGAATTAATGCCTCAAAATCAAATCTATACTATGATGGTCTACAAGTAATAGACTAAATTATAGTTTGATGCAATTAGAGATTGCTTTTATCAGACTTTGTTGATTGGGGGATTAAATTCGTTTACTTTTGCACATTATATGCTTGGCATGAGAGGTTTTGTCTCTGAGCTACTAAAAGTACGTTGTTTCAAGGTGGTTTCACTAAAGATGCCACTCTTCAATATTACCTCTAGGGTCAGCTTTAGGATATGAGATGTGAGTGCAGGAATAGTAAACTGTACTACTGCGTGCATGCTGAAATTTGGGAACAGAAACACAGTAAAGCACATCTAAATCACTAGTAAGTAAAAACAAAGTATGCATGATAGTTAAAATATAGGCGTGTTAAAAATCTCAGCATGCATTAGCAGAGTTGAACAGGGTCCCACAGAGAGAGCCTAGGGACTCAAAAAATCCTTTAATTCCTAAGAAAACACAGGATTGTTTGCTTCATAGGACATATATACCCTTTCTTAGAAGGGTTTTCTTTTCTGCCAGGAAATCCACAGTGTACCAAAATTGCATTTTAAATCCAACCAAAAGCTTATCTGATTGCATGTGTTTATCAGGCTGGTGAATGTGTAGACCTTAGAAGGAAGACAACTGTTCACGTGTAGTAGTTCTTACAGAAAAAAAAAGTGAAGGGTGATTCTCTGGGGCCATTTTTCTTTTGTAAAAAGGTAGAATAGGTCAAAATGGAGCCACAGCTGAGACTTTGGCAGTTGTCAGCAGATACATGGGGCCTAGTTACATTGAAGACTTCAGTTCTATTGACAGAGATAATAACATTAGAAATGACCACCAAATTTTAGATTTTTCTATAAAAAGTGAATTGAATCTCACCTTTATATAGATGGATGAGTCTTGAATCCTCTTAGTGGAGTGGTGACTATGGGAACTCAAAATGTGAAACCCTCTTACTGTCTGCACTTTGATTTGTTTCAGGGATGTAATTAATGATCAAAAATAGTGATTAAACCTTCCAGCTAATAAAAAGAGACTACAATGAGACCTACAGAAAAATCCATTGTGTGTATGTTTGTGTATGCATGTGTATGTACTTTCAGCAAACATGAATTTTCTGTCACTGAAGCAAAGCTGTTTAGTTTCAGGTTCTTACCTGCATCTCATGCTATCTAGATCAGCAATGCTAGATTTTTATGGGATTCTGCAAATGGAGATAACTTGGAGATAACTTGAACCTCTCCCAGGAAAACATTCTGCATGATTCTTGAACTGGAATTGAAATGTGTTGAGTTTCTACTCTGCTCAACCCTGAAGCAGAGGTTGAAGTGAGGATGCCAATCCCTGGCCAGTGGGGTTCTGTTGTGGGGTGGAGGAGGGGAACTCAGATACATAGAAGCCTCCAGTTCTGGATAGATGTCAACCCAAGTGTAATAGAGAATAATTTTTTAATGTTAGGATGAAACCAAACCTCCCCCACAAATCCTGCCAGTTCCAGCAACCCTTGGGTAACGTGGAGTTACATTGCTTTGTTGAGTTCTAATTTCTGTGCTCTTCACCCTTCTCAGATTTTACCAGAAGGTTCTTCATAGGGTGAGTATCAATAAAGAGCCCAGCAAGATTTATTCAATAAGTAAATGCATACAAGACACTTGCACACACATCCAGACATAACCCTTCCACACAGTGATAAAAAGTAGGTCCACGTGGAATCTGCATACTATTAGATGGAATTATTTTAGCAATTAGCTTTTAAGAGTAGCTGTCTGGTTAGCCTCCATCTTCTCTTGACTCCAGTGAGAGAAGCACCTGCTGGGCTGTAAGGCTCTAGGCAGCTTTCATCCTGTCTAATCTATGGATCCTTTCTGCTAATGTGTAATTTCCTGTCAGTGGACAGCCACAGGGATAAATTTGAGGATATCTAGTTGTTTCATCCCAAATTTTAAAGATACCATCCTAAGGACACAGTGTTATCATCTCTAAATTTTAGAGAAAATTAGAAAAATTGGAAAAATAGTTTGACCTTTTTTTTGAACCAATTTATGAAGAGTAAATGCCTAGCACAAGGTAGAAATTTAATGTTTGTTTGGATGAATGGATAAAATAAATAGTGAAGTTAATCTCAGCCTTTAGGATACACACACACACACACACACACACTTGTCTTAAGGGATGCTAATAGGTCACCTTCACAGCAAAATACTGGCTACTGGCCCTAGCCTCAGAAGTGCAGACCCTCTCTCTGCAAGGCTTTTCAAAGAACCCAAGGCATAGTATAAAGAAGTGTGGAGTCTGGGTTCAAAACTTAATTCTGTTCCTTCCCCACTGGGTGTGTGCATGCATGCTCACTCTCTTTAGTCATGTCCGACTCTTTGCGACTCTATGGACTGTAGCCTTCCATCTGGGATGGACAGCTTGCCTCTGCCCATGAGATTCTCCAGGCAGGGTACTGGAGTGGATTGCCATGCCCTCCTCCAGGGCATCTTCCCAACCCAGGAATCAAACAGGTCTCCTGCATTACAGGTGAATTATTTACCACTGAGCCACTGGGGAGCCCTCCCCAACTGGATAGCATTGGGCAAATGGCTGCACCTCTCTTTGCCTCCCTTTCCTCATCTATAAAATGGGAATAATGATAGGACCTGATTCATAGGCTGTGATGGAGATTGAGTTGATATGCATCTTGGAATAGTTAGCTATGCAAATGTCTGCTGTGATGTTCATCCCTCTGTTGGAAAGCCTACCAGCTGGGTTCAGGTTCAGTGGCAAGGGCTCCAGACTTGGCCTTGAGTGATTTTCTTAACTTTTCTCAGGCTTTGTTTCCTTATTTCTAAAATAAGATAATGCCCCTTATCATGTGGATAAAAATCCCTGATATATGGTAAGTGCTGGCTAAACATCTGCTGAAGCTGCTGGATGCGGTTTCTTAGTGCACTTGCTACAGAAGATGCTACAATTCAATGGGTCAGATGTTTCTAGTATTTTCCTTGCCTTGTCTTGCAGCTCTCCTGCTTCCCATGAACTGTGCCTTTCAGTTCAGTTCAGTCGCTCAGTCATGTCTGACTCTGTGACCCCAGGGTTACAGAGTCGCAGCACGCCAGGCCTCCCTGTCCATCACCAACTCCCGGAGTTCACTCAGACTCACGTCCATTGAGTCCGTGATGCCATCCAGCCATCTCATCCTCTGTCGTCCCCTTCTCCTCCTGCCCCCAATCCCTCCCAGCATCAGGGTCTTTTCCAATGAGTCAACTCTTCGCATGAGGTGGCCAAAGTACTGNGGAGTTCACTCAGACTCACGTCCATTGAGTCCGTGATGCCATCCAGCCATCTCATCCTCTGTCGTCCCCTTCTCCTCCTGCCCCCAATCCCTCCCAGCATCAGAGTCTTTTCCAATGAGTCAGCTCTTCACACGAGGTGGCCAAAGTACTGGAGTTTCAGTTTTAGCATCATTCCTTCCAAAGAACACCTAGGACCAATCTCCTTTAGAATGGACTGGTTGGATCTCCTTGCAGTCCAAGGGACTCTCAAGAGTCTTCTCCAACACCACAGTTCAAAAGCATCCATTCTTCGGCGCTCAGCCTTCTTCACAGTCCAACTCTCACATCCATACATGACCACAGGAAAAACTATAGCCTTGACTAGATGGACGTTAGTCAGCAAAGTAATGTCTCTGCTTTTGAATATACTATCTAGGTTGGTCATAACTTTTCTTCCAAGGAGTAAGTGTCTTTTAATTTCATGGCTGCATTTATGTAAAGAGTAAGATCAGGGCTGGGGAAGCATCAAGGCTGGACTGAAAGTTCCATTTTTGTTCTAAACTTGCTATGGCATAAAAGAAAGTAACAAAGTATGTGCTGGTGTCCTTTGCCAAAAGCAGCTTCACCACATCAAAGCCTGACAAGTCTATTTATTTGGTCTCTTCTGAGATGAAAACAGTGAGTAGAAATTCTCCCACTCTGCTTCACAGTGGTTGCATGAGCTCCCCACTATGGACACCAGCTGACAGATGGTGTAATTCAGAAGGTAGACAACCCCTCAAGTCACATCACCTTTCCTATGCAAAACAGAAAGGGAAGTCTCTCAAGTTCATGAGTCATTCTTGTTGAGGATCTATGGGGAAATCAGTTTCATTGAAGAGCTGAGATGGAAGTGGCTGTGGTTTCTAAATGAAGATGTAGCATATGGAGAACACAGAGTGGAATTTATAGCTCATAATTATAGAGTCCATCTTGCTGGTGTTTGCTGCAATCCACTCATTCCCACATCAAAGCCTTGCCCAATTGCAATGACCTCCTCACCATTTTCCCAGCGATTGAATCTTGCATACCACTTCAATCCATATTCATTGATTTTTGTTGCTCAAATGGAAGCTTATTGGTGGATCTATTGGGGTGACCTCTTAGAATAAAAACCTTGATGTCACATGTAAAGTGAAGTGTTCTCCCCTGATCTCTGATTGAAAATTGTACAAAGCAATCAGTTGGTGCCCTCCTCACAGTTCTGTTTCTTCCCTGATAATTTAATATTCTCCAACCCTGAGCCCTAAGGTCTCATTTTCTCTAGTGGTGTGTTTGAGTTTCTTTTTTTTTTTTTAAATGAATTCTAGTCATTGGTTTACCTTTTGGTGCCACTTTGAGTAATGCTGTTTTTTTTTTTTTTTAATGGTAGGCTTGAGACTTACACTTTTCAATTTATCCGGAGAGCTAATAGATTCTGGAAGGAAGAGAAATTGGGACCTTGAACATAGACATTTATTAATAACTACTAATGCAATGCCTGGAGAATTCTTTAGAGAGAGAGAATGCAGCTGAAGCGGGGTTCAAGATAGGAAATATGTCTTGGCAGAGACCTTACAGCAGCCAGGCCAATAGGCTTCATAATTTTCCTATTTAAATAAAGGTCTCTATTACCACAAATCATCCTTCCCTTTCTACTTTCTTCTCTCCCTTTTCTCTCTTGTATTATGTTTTCTCTTTCTTTTTCCTCTCTGCCTGCCTTCCCACTCTTACCCATTTCCTCAGAGTCTTTCCTTTCCTCTTCCTTCAGGACTGAAACTCAGCCTTGCTCTCATCACACTATCTGTAGAACAAAGGCAGAAATAACTGAAGGCTGAAATAGAGGTGAGAGGCCGCCAACTAGTCTCTTGCTTTTGGTTATTATTTTGAGCACCAGACAGCCATTCAGTCAACCTCGTGTTCCACATCCCAGCCAGATGTTGGCTTCTTTCATGGAGGGTCATGAGAAATGTTTATAACGAAAGCCCTGCAAAGCTTCCTGCTTTAGTAGACTGAACAAATGATGTTACAATGTTTTTATGTCTTCCCAGTTAAATTGCACCTCATTTGAATGTAACAGTATTAGAGAAAGAATGACTAAGTAGACCAAATTGTCATTTTTTTCAGGCAGTATTTCCATGTGCTGAGTTTATGAGATGAATGCCAAGATGACTAGAGATTTTCCTTGTATCCTAGAAATAGAAATGTTATCCAACATCTCCTCCATGGAAGCTTTGGCTCTGTTTTTCATAAGCTTCCCACTCTGTTCATATACAATACTGTATCTTAAATATAAACCTATCATCAGATTTAGCAAATCAATACCATAAGAGTGTGAAATGGTCCCTGGAACTCTCCACAAGGGCATTTCACAGTAAAAAGCAATTGAAAAAGAAGCAGCAATGGAATATCTTATGAGATAGCCATTTAGATCACACAAGGGCCATAAAAGTCACAAGCAGTTTGTGTGAAGCAAGGTTCATAATATAACCATACAGGACTTGCTGGGAAGAAAGAGGAAAATTGCAAACCAATTTGTGGTTATAGCCTTTTCTGTCAATTGTATTGGGATTTAAAACTTGTAAAAGGTAGAAACTTCTGCCAGCTTCCATTATGGAGAGAGTGTGTAGCTATAATCATAGCAGCCAAACAAACACCAATTATTTGAAGCCAATAAAGTCTTTATTAACTTCAAAGCAATTAGTGCTTCTTGGGTTCATTTAGCCACGGAATGGGAAGTTGCCACCCTAGAACATTTGTTAGGAACAAATTTGGGCATCATCTCAGGATGTTTCATTTACCTCTTTCAAAAACAGTTTTACAAATGATGGATGAGTAGTTGTGTAATGGGTATATAAAAGTGTGGATCTGCTTTCAGGAACTAGTAGAGACTCCAAGATTGTAAGATGGTGTGCAGAGGTAGGCCGTCCTGGGTATCTCCTTCTATCAGACAGCTGGCCTTGTCCATTGTGTCAGACTCTGCAGACACAGCTCGCCTTCAGAAAGTAATCCCAGCTGTGAAAGTGAAAGTGTAGTCACTTGGTCATGTCTAACTCTTAGTGACTGTAACCTGCCATGCTCCTCTGTCCATGGGATTCTCCAGGCAAGAATACTGGAGTGGGTTGCCATACCCTGCTCCAGGGGGTCTTCCTGACCCAGGGATCAAACCCAGGCCTCCCACATTGCAGGTAAACTGCTGTCTATGCTGAGCACCTGCTGGCATGACACATTTATATGCATCATCTCTCATTAGTTTAGCAACTCTGCAAGAGTTTGTCCTCTTCCTTCATAGGAGAAAACTGAGGTTTAGAAGGTTAATTCATAGTAGCTGAGAGTCTAACCCAAATTTGCTTGGGTTACTCACTTGGGGTCTGACCAGGACACTAGGCTTTTCTTCCACTTGATGGCCAGAGCCACATACCTTACACATCTTGCTACTTTGGTCACTCTTGATATGGCCACACTGAGATTTAATCTTCAAGTTCTCCCAGACTGGAGACAGAAGCCAAAAGATCTCCTGGTTATGTAGTATTCTGCATTTCTTGTGCCGGTTCTAAATTAATCTCTCCAAACAGTAAAGAAAACTAATTAGATTACATTTGCAAGTCATTCAGCATGAATCTTTATGATTCACTGTCAATTATAAGCTAATGCTTTGCCAGTCTATGCAGGCCTTTATTTTCATCTAACCAATGTCTGGTCAGCCTGATCCTGTCACTAAAGGGTGCTCTCTGCAGATGGCTCTCTAGTCTGCACTGGACTGGACACCAGTCCAGAATTTGGGGTTCAGTGGGTGTTATCCCCTTTCCTTGCCTGCAAAACCAAAGATGGAAAAAGACCCAGATTCATAGTTAGTTCAGAAGCTTTCTGGAAGTTTCCAGCCAGAGCTCATAGCCAGCATCTGCCAGGCCCTACCCAATGGGTCAAGCCCAAGTGCATGAAGTGGGTGTGCATCCACTACCTGGACCACTTAAAGGCATGAAGCCAGCACACCTTGCCCAGGTGTGCCACACAGCATCGCCGCCTCCACCAGAGCTCTGCCGCAAGAAGCCAAGTGTCTGACAGACCCAGGCCATCCTCACACTGCTTTGTACTAGCTCTGTGGTCTTGAACTAGTCTAGTTTCATTCAGAACCATCAGTTTGTTCATTAGTCAATGTGGGTAATAATCTCTGCACTGACTCCTTCACAAGGATACTTCAAGGAACAAGAAAGAATGTTCTGTGTCCAAATGATGTGTAACTCTAAGAAGCTATAAACTAACATGAGATTATTCTCATTCTCATCTCATGTTGACTGGAGAGATGGATAACACACTGGGCCTCAACATGTCCCAGCCTCCAGAGACATTAGGGAGATTCACTTGACCATCTGGGAATTTCTCACCTTTAACCACACCAGCAGCTCTCAGCAAGGATGGAGATGGGAGTCACGCAGGACCCTTGCCATCTCTATGCTGGAAAGGAAGTACTCAGGGGCTAGCAGAGAGTCTGTTGTGACCTGTGTGGAGTCAGATGTCCTGGCATTCCTTCCCCAGCATGGAAACCAGTTTGCCTCAAGTTCAGTTCAGTTCAGTCATCCAGTTGTGTCTGACTCTTTGCAACCCCGTGAACTGCAGCATGCCAGGCCTCCCTGTCCATCACCAACTCCCAGAGTTTACCCAAACTCATGTCCATTCAGTCAGTGATGCCATCCAACCATCTCATCCTCTGTTGTCCCTTTCTCCTCCTGTCCTCAATCTTTCCCAGCATCAGGCTCTTATCCAATGAGTCAGCTCTTCACATCAGGTGGCCAAAGTACTGGAGTTTCAGCTTCAACATCAGTCCTTCCAATGAACACTCAGGACTGGTCTCCTTTAGAATGGACTGGTTGGATCTCCTTGCAGCCCAAGGGACTCTCAAGAGTCTTCTCCAACACCACGGTTCAAAAACATCAATTCTTAAGTAGCCAGGGCCAATCAGTGCCACACCTGCAAGTCACCCTCTCTGTCCTCCATCCCATTCACCCCTGTGGATTTCTTTTCTTTTTTCTTTTTTTTTTTTACCTTACAATATTTTATTGGTTTTGCCATACATCAACATGAATCCACCACGGGTGTACACATGTTCCCCATCCTGAAAACCCCTCCCACCTCCCTCCCTGTACCATCATTGGTCCCAACCCATATACGTACGTCACAAATAAAGCCAAGACTCTTTGAGGTCGCTGGCTAGTGGAACTGGAAAAATGCCTGTCATCTCGTGAGTAACTTACCTATGGATGTTGGGGTTTAAATAACCCAGCACTTCCTGTCCCCTGGCCACTGAGGTAGTGCTGCTTTGGCTGTCTGACTTCAACTGGGGACTCTTAGAATGAGTGAAATTTTTGCAAACTGCAAATGCCTCTGAGTAATGGGTTTCATTCATTTCCTTGAAGACTACGTGCATTTCCCAAGTGGTTGTGCTAATAGGAGAATTCGAAAATTCATATACAAGCCATGGTTGTGACTTGCATTGTCAATACTGAATTATTTCACAGTTGATGCCTACAGCAGTGCATTGATATTTTAAACAATAGCTCTGCTTCTTAGAGTAAAAAGGGAGAAAATGTGAAAATTTTAACAGTCACTATAATCCATTTATCAGAGTGGTACAGTTATAAATAGTACTTCTCCAATTAATTGGTGGCCTTAGTCATTAGAAAAACAAATCACACCACGCTAGCATCTTTTAATTTCCACATCCCGCACCACTTTTATCATCTATAATAACTAATTTTGTTGAAATAAATTTATTAACATGACTCAGAAAGACGAAGACAAATTATCTTATTTTCCTTTGGGATCATTAAGAAAAAGAAGGGTGACATGGGTGGTTTTATCCTGCTCTAAGTACTGTATCATACTTGGAGTGGGGGTGGGGTTCTGTTTCTCAAAGAGGGAGTAGAGTCTTTGGACTGGCTAAGCACCAGAGGACTAGCTCAAACACTGTTATGGGCAAGATCCACTTCAAAAGGAAAGGAGACATGATCACAGTGTGTTCATCCTTAAACCCAATCATTTGTTTGCTATTTATGTGTAAGTGGGGCTTTATTTCTGTCTTCTTTGCTGCTGCTGCTGCTGCTACTGCTGCTGCTATGACTGAGGTCAAGAAACACAACTCGGACAATGGTCAGCCTCAGTATGGCAAATATATAGTAGACACCACTGGAAGCCAAGAGACCAGCTGTCTCCCACCAAATCTTCCCCCTTGCCTCCCCTCTCTGGGCCCCAGTTTATTCTGCTGTAAAGCCAGAGGAACAGATGAAAATTCTCCAAGTGCAGTTCTCTAAACTTCCATGTGCCTGCTATGATTTTAGGTTTACTTTTGAGGATGAATCCCATGGGACTGAAGGTAGCATAGTTCCAGATTGGGTATGGTTGGAGCCACTTTAACTCCTGGAAATTTTCCAGATTATAAACAAGCAAGGGCTACTCTTGGCTTCTTGGGTTTCCCAGATGGCACTACTGGTAAAGATCTGCCTGCCAATGCAGGAGACATAAGACATGCCAGTTCGATCCCTGGGTCGGGAAGATGCCCCTAGACAAAGGTATGGCAACCACTCTAGTATACTTACCTGAAGAATCCCATGGACAGAGGAGCCTGATGGGCTATAGTCCATGGTGTCGTGAAGAGTTGGACATGACTGAAGAGACTTAGCGTGGTACTCTTGGTTTCTTGGGGAAGCTCACTCTTTTTTAGGTGTGGAAAGAATGAGCCATGTGGGCACCTTCCACTCTCCTTATTTCTCCCTTCTGCATATTAGTCAGAGCTCTGGAGTCAGGACAACCTGGAGTTGAACAGGAGCTCTTCCAATAATTAACCGTGTGATCTCAGGCAAGGTTACTCAAGCTACTCGAGCCTTGGTGTCTTGGAAGCTGGATCCATCTGCATATACTCTGATGAACCTTCCCTGCCTGCCCTGCAACATCAAACTCATACATCCTCTCCCTCCAGTTGGGTTCAACTGGGTCTCATCTCTTCAGAGAATTGCTGTGAGGGTTACAGTTACTGTGTCAGGTACTCAACCCCTAGCATAGTGTATTTGCTTACTAAGCAGGCACTCACTCCTGTGTCAATCATTGAATCCACCAACCTTACCTAATTCACAAAACACACACTTACATTGATTCACAGGTGGTGCTAGTGGTAAAGAACCTGCCTGCCAATGTAGGAGACATAAGACATATGCGTTCAATCCCTGGGTCGAGAAGATCCCCTGGAAGAGGGCATGACACCCCACTCCAGTATTCTTGCCTGGAGAATTCCATGGACAGAGGAGCCTGGGGGGTACAGTCCATGGCGTTGCAAAAGAGATAGGACTGAAATGACTTAGCACGTGCATGCACACACACACAAACACACACACACACACACATGTTGATTCACATGTATTCAAGCACCAAATATTTATGGACCACCTCCTAGATGCCAGACAGTGTTGTAAGAGCAGGAGGTACAGCAGGGAACAAAAACAATCCAAAGCTCTGTCCTTGTTGAGTTGATATTCTATTGGGTATAAACAGACACAATATGACATCAATATATTGTGATTAAAAAAACATGTTAGAAGGTGATAAATGCTACTGATAGAAATCAGGGGAGAGTGCTTTTCTCAAGAGGGATGGAGTCGAGTTTCAGGTTTAAATGGGGTGGTCAGGGAAGGCCCCACAGACAGCTGGCGTCTGAACAAAGATCTAAAGGAAACAAGACAATGAACCCACAAAGATTTGGGGAAAAGAGAAATAGCACATGCAAAGGCCCTGAGACAGGAGGGTATCTGGTGTGCCTCAAAACAGTAAAGAAGATAGTTCCATTGAAGCAGAGTGAGAATGAGGTCGAAGTGTTCACTGGGAGCTATCTGGTGTGCCTCAAAACAGTAAAGAAGATAGTTCCATTGAAGCAGAGTGAGAATGAGGTCGAAGTGTTCACTGGGAGCTACTGTACAAGAGCAGGTAGCCATTAGAAAGGCTTTTCAGTCTAGAAGCGATCTGGAAGATTTTCAGTCTAGGAGCTATCTGATTTATGTCATAACAGGATCACACTTGGAGAAGGCGATGGCACCCCACTCCAGTACTCTTGCCTGGAAAATCCCATGGACAAAGGAGCCTGGTAGGCTGTGGTCCACGGGGTCGCGAAGAGTCGGATATGACTGAGCGACTTCCCTTTCACTTTTCACTTTCCTGCATTGGAGAAGGAAATGGCAACCCACTCTAGTGTTCTTGCCTGGAGAATCCCAGGGACGGGGGAGCCTGGTGGGCTGCCGTCTATGGGGTCACACAGAGTCGGACACGACTGAAGTGACTTAGCAGCGCAGTAGCAGCAGGATCACACTGTGGCTATTGAGGAGTGACTATGGGAGTTAGGGGTGGAAAGAAAGGGAACATTCTGTAAGGAGACTATTGTCATAATCTAGGTAAAGAATGGTGGTGGCTTGGAGCAGGGTAATGGTGGTAAGGGTCATAAAGAGTGGGTGAATTTAGAGATATATTTTGAAACAACACATCAGATTTGTCGATAGTTTGATTGAATGGAGATATGAAAAAAATACACAAGTCAAGAATTAACCCACAATTTTTAGCCTGTGATTCCAACGTTTTAGTCTGAGCAGTTGCAAAAATTTAACAACATGATAAACCAGATAGAAATATGTGAATAATTTTTATAATACATGGACTGGAAGAATGTTAGTTGCTTATTATCTTTCTAATACCGATACTAAAGGGGAAATGCCCCCAAAGAAAGAAGGACATTTCTCTAAAGCCAGTCGCTCTTCAATTTAGACATGCATCAGAATTACCTATGAAACTTGTTAAGAAATCTAGATATGAGGTCACCCCCAAACCTGTGGAATCAGATTCTCGGTTTTAAGCACATACCCACACATACAGCTACACATATCACGTTGTCACTGTTACGTTTTTATATGATTGAGTCAGTCAAGTGCCTGGTTTGTGACTGATCACTGACCAGCTTTCAAAATAAAATAGCTGCTTGTTTTAAATAAAGTATTTTTTCTCTCTGGGTTGTCTGTAGTCATCAGCTCCTGCCTACCATCAAAACAGAATGGCCCCAGCTGATCTTTACAAGATGGAGATTTGGGATGTTCATTGACTCACCCTTATGACCTTCAGTTCACTTAACATAGTGCTAATTGGCCTCAGTTTCTTTTCTGAGAATTCAGAGAGAGATGGATTACGAATTCCCAGGATCCTTTATAGCAGTATGATTCTATGATACTATGATTTTGCTGTTATTATGAAATTTTATTAGAAGGCCATTTGCCTCTTCAAACTGCGCATTTACAAAACCAGAAATCTAAATGATGGTGATAGTATTTTACTTAAATTACGTATTGAAATTAACTCCAAGTCAATTCAGTATAGTGTTTTGCAAAAGATCACAGCCTTTGGAATCAGAAAGACCCTCATTCAAATCTGGGAGCAAGTTGCTTCTCCTCTCTAAGCCTCAGTTTTCTCACCTGTAAAATGAAGATAACAGTATATATACACCATAAAGCTGTTGTGAGGATTGAGATTTCATGAAAAGTGCTTGGCATGAGGCCTGGAACAGAATATGAGCATAATAAATAGTCATCATCACCACCGCAACCATCATCATCACCACCACCACCATCATCTTCATCATTGCTATTCCTAAACATTGTGCCTTTTCAGTTGTCATTAGAGACGGCTGCAGATAAGTTTATGAAAGCATGCATTTAAATAATTTAGTGCTTATTCTCCAATAGATCTGTCTGAAAGTACACATATGGATAGGAGATTGGCTAAAATAGAGCAAAACTTTTCATACTGTGTTCTGGTCGAACAAACAGAAAAACAACCAAAAAGTGAGATTGTTTCCTCCTAGCCACTTACTGGCTATGAGATCCTGGACAAGTCATGGAACATATTAAGAACTGGATAAAATGAAATACTAGGAGTATTATCATTATGACATAAAATCTGGATGGTAAGAGTAATAAAAGATTTTGGTAGTAAGAGCATGTTAGACAAAAGTTGTATATGCATCAGATCCTAACAACGTGTATAGCTCTTGCACTCAGGCACCAAACTCAGAGAGAAATCTCCCCTATTCTGAAGTTATATTTGAGACTTTCTTTTTGTAAGCTATGGGTTATTAGTAGATTAACAATGCACTTCATCTTTTTTTCTCATTTGCAATTATATGTGTATTAAGAATCCATGCGTTTTTAGACAGTTCTTAGCCTAGAGTTCACATTCCTGCCATTCTTCTCCATTTCAGTAGCTCATTTTCAGGAGTGATGCTTATGGTGATCTCTGTTCTCCAGAGCAAGTCTCCCGGACTTTCTCGCAGCCCTCTCAGCAGAGCCCCACCCTAACTCTGATCTTCAGCTGCAGGTGAATTCAACTCCCCCTAGAGGAAGGCGTAAGGAAAGGAGAGGAGTAAGCACAGCGTCCATGTCCCTGCTATGTAATCAGAAGCTTGCCTGCAATTTGAGTATTTCACCATAATTGCCATGTTTTTAATATGAATGATAAAAAGGTAGATATAAAGGCAAATATCAAGGCCTCTGGCTGACAAAAGCAGATTTCAGAGAAAAATGTGAATATAGCAACTTACTTCAGCAATAAAGAGAGTATATTTTATACTCTAGCTTTTCTTCCCCCTGTTTTGTAAAATCATGACTTTCTAGTAAATGACATCCCAGAAGATATTTATCAAAGCAGGAAAGCTGTGGAAAGGAGTACCTCGCATTTGCTTTAATATTTCGCCTTTTCTTTTGACATTTTCTTGCCTAGAGATCTAATTCCATTAAACATGTACATTTTTTTTTTTTTGGCTGGAAGTCTTCTTCATGTATCTTTCAGATAAATCTTAAAAGTACATAAGGTCTGGAGGGCAGCTTTTTTTAAAGTGCAAATGAGACACACAATGGAATATTGTCTATGAGGGTTTCCAAATTATTGATATTCCTGCAGAGCTTTCTCTTGCACTTTCTGTGATAATGATAAGGGAACAGGTAAGGTTCCAAGGCACCTTCTGTGGACCACTGTCAAACCACATTAGGCATATTTCATATCTGACATGTAGGAACTTACTTTGGCAGATCACTTCTTTGATTGGCTTTATTAAGCATGGTCATGACTGAAACTTTGCCCGATGGACAAGGTAAATAAACATGTTACAAAGAGTCAAAGTAGTCGTACATTGAATAATATGCCATTATGCTTTTGCCAACGGACATGGGTTGCCTACTCTGCTTCACCACTGGACTCCTCTAGGACCTTGGAGTGTGAATGTTTGCTAAAGTGGAAGAATTACGTTCCAGATTCTATAAACACTGTAAGTGAATTGGTATGTCTTCTAGTAGACCTTTTGAGCCTAAAAACTTGCTCCATAATTTCTTCTCTTGATTTTATTTTTCATTCCCTCCATCTTCAATTATTTCCTATGCTTATATGAAATCAAACTCCCAGCATAAGGATTGACAAACATAAGATTTTTTTTAACAGATGTGTATTTATTACTGTTCAGCACACTGGAATTACAACATAAATGAGAAAGTCTACAAGGAATTGAGATTGTTGAATTTGTTCTTCTACTGTGCTGGTCACCACCCCTCCTGCCCCCGACTTCCCCACTGCCTCCCCTTTCTAAGGCAGCCATGGAAAAGGAACCATGTACAGGATACTGTTGATGAACCCGGGGGAGCAGAAACCATTCTGGAATTTTCTGTTCATTCACCTTTCAGGCCTGCAACAGTCTGGATGAGCAAGCCCCATTTGGGGTTTCGTGAGATCTTTAAGTTTATGTCTTTCACCTAATTTGTGACATTCAAACATGGGAGTTTAGAATGTCACCTTTTATGAGTAGTCACTTTGGGTGGAGTGTGAGTTGGAGAGAAGGATAATCTAGATTTGTTTTCTGCTGTACAGCAGAACTACTGCTTTGTTACTACATTATTTTCTGGGTGTTATCTTTACAGCAGCTAAGACCTCAGTGAAATGAGACAATGCCAAGTCATTGGATAATTAAAGTTAGTTATAGCACTGAGAAGCTACTGCAGGGCTGGAATATTCAGGTGGGTGTGTGAAGTCACTCAGAAGCTCAAGGTCGCAGTGCAGGCTCCATTGTCCTCAGGGGAGCCAACTTAACTGATGCCTGCTGGCCTGTGTCCCTGGGGTACAGGAGAAGAGACCATAGGTAAAAGTCATTTTCCCTTTGCATTCTGAGAGCAGGAAACAAGTCTCTGTGTTATAAGGTTCTCTGCTTTCAGATGACCCATCTGAAGATGACACATAGAGCAGATCTAAAATGTCCTCAACACACACACACACACACACACACACACACACATTGTAATTCTGTGAGCTGATGGAGTGATGGAGGTGTTAACTAACCCTAGTGTGGTCATCTTTCACAATATATGCATATACCAAATAACCATGTTGTTGTTGTTCAGTCATTCAGTCGTGTCCAACTCTTGGCAATCCCATGGACTGCAGCACACCAGGATTCCCTGTCCTTTACCATCTCTCAGAGTTTGCTCAGACTTGTGTGCATTGAGTCGGTGAGGCCATCCAACCATCTCATCCTCTGTTACACACCTCTGTTACATCCATCTCACCATGTTATACACCTCAAACTTCCACGATGTTATGTCATTTATATCTCAATAAAGCTGAAAAAAAAACACACAAAGACACAAGACATTAGAAAGACAAATGTGAGAATCCAGAGGAAGGGCAAAAGAAAGGGGAAAAAAATCTCCTGTCCTAAACATAAATAAACCGTATCCCCCATGCATCTGAGACAGTTGGTTTGTCAAAGCTCTTTCATGAGAAAAGCTGGGTCTTTGTTTCCCTCTGCCCATGTCATACAGCTCTGTGTCTTCTCTTGTTATTGGATAATTGCCATAGCTTAACTCAACTCATTTTTCTATCACTGAAGACAAGGGTGTGTTGAAGTTACTGCATGGTGGAGGGGATGGTGGGAAGGAAGGGAGCAGGCAAAATCTGTTGCTTTTGCAAAATTGTCATGGAAAGGATAGCCAGAACATAAATGATACTGTTTTGGCTTCAAAAGGGTAAGCAGGTGTCTTCGAAGTCCCAAATGAGCTGTGTACAAGCTTGTACAAACAAGTGCAGAATCAGGCCTGTTTGTTATTCACACAAACAGAGTTGAAACCATCTGAATTCTACAGTTCCCAGAATTCAGATGGTGCACAATGGTCCATAATGAGCAGCACCTGTGCTTACCTCAATTACCAGACAGTTCTGAACAACGGCAGAAAGGGCTTACTAGATTTTTTTTTCAATAATAGATTTAGTTATGTCTTTCATAATTGGATTCAAAAGCTCAAAATTTCATTTTGCAACTTGTTCATAAAATGTGTATGAAAAAGTCTGGCATTTATTCAAAAGAAATAGTCTATGAAGAAAAATTGCAAAACAGCCAACCGCTGGTAACTAAAGCAGCCAGATTATAGTCCAAGCACTTGGCAAATACACCATCTTTTTATTATTTCAGTAATTGAATTTCTGTTAAAGCATGGAGCATAATTTAACATGAGGAATTTATTTATAATACAATAGCGTTTCAGTAATAAATGCATTATTATTGTCACTTTTAATGGAGTCTTATGTATTCCCTCTGAGACTGTGCGGCAGACTTGAAGAGGGCCACTGCACCAGTGTTGTTTGTAGACAATTGAATTAATTGGAGACAGGGTCATTAACTCGACCTGAATACCTCTGATTGCTTCTGTAAATAAGGTTAGAGAGCAAATGGCTAATCTTCATTGTCATTATAGATTCCTCTTACATTTTCACACTGCCTTGTATATTAAGATCATTTTGCTAAGCAGCTTTCAGACTCTCCTCGTATTTACAGTATTGTCTTGCGTGGCATATAACCATAATTGTATCAGACTTATATTACATTCTCCATATCTTTATAAAACACCATGCTCGAAAGGAACCTATGTTGAATCACAACTCATAAAAACCATCAGACCAATAAATGAATAAACTACAGTGTATAAACCATCATATTAAAGGAAAGTAAAATCATGGAGCAAAAGTGGCTTAGGTCTCCTCTTGCAGATCCGTGTACAATTTGGAAACACAATTAACACGGGCTGGGCTTCCAAAGATGTAACCTCTAAAGCAAAAGCACAGCAAGAGAAGCAGTGATTAACATCTCTTCATGTTGCAGTTGATGCCATGCCCTTTCTTGCCCTTCTCAAATGACATTCATAATATGCAAATTATAGGAGGTTGGGTTCTTTCTCCCTGCTCATTCTAGGTTGCAGTCAACTAAGAACTATTTGAAATAGAAATGTTAAAAAACTTTAAAATTTTGAGTTGTTCTTTTGCATAGGATTCTCCTGTTATAGGGCTCCCCAGGTGGCACTAGTGGTAAAGAACCTGCCTGCCAATGCAGGAGACTTAAGAGATGAGGTTGGATACCTGGGTCGGGAAGATTCCCCAGAGAAGGAAATGGCAACCCACTCCAGTATTCTTCCCTGAGAATCCCATGGACAGAGGAGCCTGGCAGGTTATAGTCTTTGGGGTCGCAAAGAGTCAGATATGATTAAAGAGACTTAGTACACCTCCTGCTATAGGCAAACAAGATATTTAGAAGGAATTGGGAAAAAATTCTGCCATTCTGACTCAAATAATTAAAGAAAATATCCTGGAAAAATTTCTATAAGTGAACTTTGTCAGGTCCTTTTGTAATACAATTCAAAAATAAAGGACCATTAAAAATGGACAGTATTTCACTTATGATATCACACATGTTACACTGCCATTCTGCCAACCCATCCCACCCTCTCCCTCTCCTACAGAGTCCAAAAGGCCGTTCTATACGGTTTGATGCAGGATGCAGGATGCTTGGGACTGATGCACGGGGATAATCCAGAGAGAGGGTGTGGGGCAGGAGGGGGAGGTGGGGGTCGGGATTGGGAGTTCATGTACACTCGTGGCTGATTCATGTCGATGTGTAGCAAAACGAACACAGTATTGTAAAGCAAAACAAACTAAAAAAATAAAAATTAATTTAAAAAAATGGACAGTATTATGAATATTGAGACTTTTACAAGTAAGATGCCAGAAAGAGAGAAAGAGGAGGAGGGGAAAGAAGAAAGAAGGAAAAAAGTAATGCTATACTTTGGTATTTTTTCTTGACAAGATTTGTTTAATTACTGAAAATATCAAAGATGTCATCAAATCCTAGATCTGTACTGGATCATTTATACTCCTGGAAGAGTAGGTTGCTTCTACAGAAACCATGGCTCCAGCATCAGGAATTTATCATTGTCCTATGACCAATCAGAAGCCTATCAGTTTTTCCCCCAGCTTTACTGAACTATGATGGACAAAGAAAAATTGTATATATTTAAGGTATACAATGTGATGTTTTCATATACACATACATTGTGAAATGATTAGCACAATGAAGCTAACAAACACATCCATACCTCATCTGATAACCTTTTCTTGTGGTGAAAATGCTTGAGATCTACTCTCTTGGCAAGTTGCAAGTATACGATGCAGTATCGTTAACTAGAGCCACCATGATGCACATTAGGTCTCCAGAACATATTCATCATATAACTGAAGGTTTATACCTTTTGACCAATTTTTCACCTACCTTCCAGCTCCTGGAAACTACCATTCTATGCTCCATTACTATGAATTGGATTTTTTCTTTAGATTCCATATATAAGTGAGAATATGTAGTATTTTTGTTTGTGTCTGGTTTATTCACTTGGCATAACATCCTCCAGGTTTATTCATGTTGTTGCAAATGGCAGGATTTCCTACTTTTTAAGGCTGAATAATATTCCTATCTGTTATATAGATAGATAGATAGATTGATGGATGGATGGATACAGGGGAGCCTGGTGTGCTACAGTCCATGGGATTGCAAAGAGTCAGACACAACGACTGAACAACAACAAAATAGATAACACATTTTCTTTAAACATTCATCTGTCACTGAACACTTCAGTTGTTTCCATATATTGGAAGCATACCACTTTTCATGAGTTTCATGGCTAACTGAAAGAGAGTTGACATTTACCTTGAATATTTAATGAGTCATTCGACAGAAAAATAGCCACCATTTCGGTTCTTTTAGACTTTTTGCTTTTATACATTCTTATTTCTACAACTAATTTTTGCATATATGATGAGAACCTTAATAGTATTTGACTTTCATACATGTGAATATACATTTGTGTGTGCTATCAAAACATGGCTAGAACCCACATGAATATTAATGTAAACAATGAACAACAATGTCTTCTTTATTTGATGACTTAATGCCCAGTGTGTGCTACAGAAGTCAACATGTCTGTTCTTAGCCAATTAATAGCAGCACTATTTTTATCTTATTTTATTATTATTATTATTTTTAATAGCAGCACTATTTTTAAAATCAACATTGTGCACCTCATTTGAAGAATGGTATTTCTCTCAATACTGTTTTTTAGGTGGCATGCAAAGTTGTTTCAGTCATGCCTGACTCTGCATCCCTATGTACTGTAACTCACCAGGCTTCTCTGTCCATGTGATTTCCCAGGCAAGAATACTGTAGTGGGTTGCCATTTCCTTCTCTAGGGGATCTTCCTGACCCAGGGAACCCACGTCTCCTGCATTGGTAGGCGGGTTCTTTACCACTAGTGCCATCTGAGGATCCCTTAGGCAACTATCTTAATTCATGCTGAAATTATTTTACTTGTCTTGGTATTAGCCATCTTGGATTTTAGCCAATAGTTGCATCCACGCAATCACAGGCATGTACACACATTCACACCTGGGTACACACATTCTCTATCATTCACATACCTTGAATTTAGGCATAGTTGTCTGAAATACATAGTGAACTATAATTGCAGTCAAAGGGAACATTTTTAGCGTATACTTCCCCACCAATTTTTGCCCAAGTTTCCAGCCAGCAGAGTAGTATATATAGGTCTTGTCATTATAAAGCCCAAGTAGCACAGGCTGGTGGAAACTGCACGGGAATTTGACATCAGGCTAGAGAACATATCTCACTAAAAGTACACATCTCATGTGGTTTGTAAGTAAGCATATTTTTTCTTGCTTTGGACATTTAAATTCCCAGCCTCCCACCACCCCACCTTGTGATGCCTTTCTTCACTATAATTCCTAAGATGTACACTTGTTTGGGCTTAGCTGGTAGGGACCCTGTATAATGCTGACTTGCAACTGACATGCTCTCAGGATAGGCAGATTCCCGGGTTTTCACATGACCACAAATGTAATTTGCTTAATTTCTGAATGTATATTTAATTGTCTGTTTAATCCTTTTTATTCTAGATTCTGCCTTCTTCAAAATGGCTAAATGTCCCAAATTCCTCTGCATGACAAGTTCCTCCACATGACAAATTCTTCTTAATGACAAAACCAAACACCCTGACCTTGTTATTACTAGTCTGTCATTATTACAGATCCTGCAAGTTCTTGGAGAAATGCCTACGTTTGTTTCCATTTCTTCTAGGTCAGCTTTTAAGTGGCTCTGGATTCGTTTGTCATACAGAATTGCTGTTCTTACTGCTATTGATCTAGATTCAAGTGTAAACCCTGCCATTCCACATACAGGAATCTATGTTGAATAAGGCTGCCTATACTTAGCTATCTTATTTCTGGTGGCCATGATCAGACTTTTCCTCTTGATGTCAAAAGCATGTTAGGCTTAAGATCAAAGGAGCTCCCAGAGTATGAAGAAAGTGTGGGCCCCTCTTCTTCTCTCATTTACACTTGACCTCCTTTAATTTAGTCTTGATGAGAAGGGAGACTGTTAGCTGGAAGGCAAGATTTTCAGGCAGATAGCATTACAGGATTAAAGATCCAGTATTTCCTTTGCTGTCATTCAAAATAACAGGCGTAGGAAATTCTGTTTAAAATAGCTGGGCTTTTTGACTTAGAGGGCTTCTGTAGAGAAGATTTAAGATGTCAGCTTTAAATATGACATTGATAGTCTTAGGCAAAGGATGGGAGTGAATTCTTGTAGAAACTATCTTTTTTCTCCCTGCCTGTTTATTAATGATCTTTGTGATTTATGGTAAATGCTGGGGATGATTTTCAGGCCCATTTATCATGGGAAGTGAACACCTTCTTGTTCTTAATGTGAGTATGTCATAATTAGCAATGCATGTGGGCTAGGAGATTTAGTTCTGTCTTTTGTGAAAGTCCTTCAACCTCAAATTTAATCCCAAATTGATTGAATACTTTTTCTTCCATGAGGAAATTAATTACGCCACTAGAAAAACCATCAACTAGAAAGGGAGTTAATATCATGCACAGTGTAGACCAGGCTGGTTAATGTATCAAAATGATATGACGAGGGTAGCTCACGTTCCAGACAAATCAGAATAACAGAATCATCATTTTAATTAAAAGTGGGAAAGTCTGTGTATAGATAGCACTCATTTTCAGTAAGAGCCACATCATTTATTTCTTATGTTCATGCATGTACATTGCACTCGGCACCCCATTGACAGCTGTTGCTCAAGAACCAATTACATTGAAACTGTCTATCCAAATGGCACAATGGTAAACTATCCACTTGCCAAGCAGCAAATGAGGGTGCAATCCCTGGGTCGGGAAGATCCCCTGGAAAAGGGCATGACACCCCACTTCAGTATTCTTGCCTGGAGAATCCCATGGACAGAGGTGCCTGGAGGGCTACAGTCTATGGGGTCACAAAGAGTCAGACACGACTGAGTGACTGAGCATGCATGCATGTCCATCCAAATATGTTATATTTTATCAGTGGAACTGAAGCTGAAGGAAAGATTGGGCCAACAGCCATCCAACCAATTGAAAGGTTACAAATCCGTCATTGGGCAACCTATTTGCTTATGTTCATCAAATTAATTCTGACTCAGGATGTTTTGATGTTGGGTGGGCTGGCCCAAGTATGACTTCTTTGGAGAGTCAGCTGTCCATAGACATTTCATAATTAAGCATTGTTCTTTACCAGGTGACCTTGTTTGTGCTGATTTTCTGTTCATTGTGAGGCCATTCAGAGTGTTTTTTCATAACAAGAAGAGTATATACAAGTTACCATGCCAGTCAGCCTAGGGATACACAGAGTGATGGTATAGTCTTGCCCCAGCCATCAAGGCATGTGCAATTTTAGGTGAGCAGGCAAAATGTTAGCACAGTGTCATAATTCGAGAATAATTAAGTGATAAACCGTGATGAAGTTAGTGAAAAGAAATCAGAACAGGGAAGTATCTGGGAGAATTAAAGTTATAGAGAAGATCCGTGGTATTTGAATATGAGCTTAAAAGATGATCTAAGGAAAAAATGAGAAAGAAAAAGTGTTATTCTACACAGAATAGACAGGGTAAACAAAGGCATGGGAAATAAAGAGAGAGAAATAAAGACTTGTCCTAAAGTAGAGGGGTAATGGAAAAAGAACTCTGAAAATGCTATCGGGAAAAAAAAAAAAAAACTGCATCTCCTCACCAGGAGGTCATGGCGAATTCTGAAACCAAGAGATCTCAAGCTGAATATTGTCACTGGGACTAGTGCAAAACAAATAAAAGCTTTCAGTCTAATATGGAGTGAAAAGTATGGCAAGAACATCTGATTTTCAACAGGGAGCAGGCAGGACAAGAGCTGTTGGTGGTAATTGGGACAAAGAGCTACAAAGCCTGATTGCTGGGCCTATGGAAGTTTCTAGGTGTGAGGAAGTGGCTCCGTTGCGTGTTGACCACACCTTGAAGAAGCGTCCTGGTGGAGAACAGTCGGCAAACTGTTTCCTCGTGTGGAACCTGCAGCCTGGCCTCACCCAGAGCAGCTTGTGCCCCTCACGCCTCTGGGCTACATCCCTGCCTCTTCTTCACACTAGGGTTTGACACCGCCATTTTCCAAGCTGCATTTTTTGCCTTTCACTTAGGTACTGCAATGCTCAGGTGTATATTTCAGACATAAGAATGAAGGCACATTCAGTAACGAAACTGTAGAAGTTTTATTTTAGAAATTGTATATATGACTTGGAATGCCATTCGTCGAATGCCCTATCATCCCATATACAGGACTTTTTTTTTTGGAATAACTTTTATTATTTATTTTTTTTTGGCTGTGCTGGGTCTTTGTTGCTGTGCGGGCTTTTTCTAGTTTTGTCGAGTTGGGGCTACTTTCTAGTTGCAGGGTGCAGGCTTCTTCTTGTGGTGGCTTCTCTTGGTGCAGAGTTTGGGCTTCAGTAGTTGTGGCTCCTGGGCTCTGGAGCACAGGCTCAGTAGTTGGAGCACATGGGCTTAGTTGCCCTACAGCATGTGGGATCTTCCTGGACCAGGGATCAAATCTATGTCCCCTGCTTTGGCAAGTGGATTCTTAACCACTGGACCATGAGGATAGCTCTACTTTTATAATTTAAAATACTTTCATTGAAAAGCATACCTAGTAATATTCATAGAATATTCTGAATCTGCCTGCAATGCAGGAGACCTGGGTTCAACCCCTGGGTTGAGAAGATCCCCTGGAGGAGGAAATGGCAACCCACTCCAGTATTCTTGCCTGGAGAATTCCATGGACAGAGGGGCCTAGCGGCTACAGTCCATGGGGTGGCAAAGAGTTGGATATGACTGAGCTACTAACACTTCACTTCACTTCACTTCATTTCGTTATTGGAAGAAACATAAGAAACTGATAATAGTGGAGAACATTGGGAAATTGTATAACATGACAGTAGAGGGGCAGAAGATGTACTTTCCATTGTATCCCTTACCGTAGCTTTTGAATTCAGTACCATGTTTATTACCTATTTAAAGACAAATACAAGTTTTGAATAAACACAAGGATGTGAAGCATAAAAGACATTTACATTTTCCCTATTTAATCTTTACAAACTATTACTCTGTATGGAAATAGTTATCACCTGTAAACTGGAAACATTTTCCTCCAGCCTCAGTGAGTTTTGACATTTGAAGGAGTCAAATGCAACAAGGTTTTCTTAGCCTACAGGGTAGATGGCCTTCAGTGTTTCGAATACTGAATTCTTGCAATACTTAAAGCATTTGGGACTAATTCTGCATTCTGGTTGCCTTTTGGTATGATTACAGGGTGGATTTTGTACTGGTTCCTGTATTCTTTTCCATTCCTCAAACTAGACTTGTAGTTTAAGAAAGAGTCCCAGTAGCTTGAGGAAATCACCGCCCCCCTCACTCAGAGCCCAGCCTCATGACTTTGGCTAAAAGGTCCTGGAGCATTATGGGTAAAGTAGGAGGATACCTATTCCATCTCTCCCCCTGTCCCTGTCCAGTGTTCTTGTAGCAATCAAATGAGGTCATAGGAGTGAAAATACTGGAATATTATCAAGTGCTCTGCAATTAAAAAGTATTTGGTCTGGTTGATCCAACGATGACGATTGCTTATTGGGACCATAGGCAGTAGGTACACCCAGGGACAGTTCTCCCAGAGGTGTATGGAGAAGACATCTTTATGGCTATATTCTAGGGGATCTTAAGCATACCAAACATCATACAGAGTTTGTGTGTGGTTGATGAAGCCTCTGGCCTTAAAAGCTTACCCTCCACATGAAGTGTCTCTGATATATCAGGTAACAAATCAATGTGAAGGGGAGCAGACAATACTGATAAGGTGATTGGCATTAAGAGACATCAAAGAAGAAATGTAGTCTAGGGGTATTGGAAGAGGGATGCCTGCTTTCCCAGTTGTGAGGCAGCTCTGAGTATTATGGGCAACAGAAAAAAAAGAAAACAAAAAACAAAAAACTCAAGCAAGGAAAAGGCATCTTTGAGCCTCTCAGCAGCCTGCTTTGTACTCCTCTAGGGACTCAGACAGTACTCTTGCCTGGAAAATCCCATGGGTGGAGGAGCCTGGTAGGCTGCAGTCCATGGGGTCGCTAAGAGTTGGACACAACTGAGCGACTTCACTTTCACTTTTCACTTTCATGCATTGGAGAAGGAAATGGCAACCCATTCCAGTGTTCTTGCCTGGAGAATCCCAGGGACGGGGGAGCCTGGTGGGCTGCCATCTATGGGATCTCACAGAGTAGGACACGACTAAAGCGACTTAGCAACAGCAGCAGGGACTCAGACTGCCCATAGCTGGGGCTCTGATGGGAGTTGGGCTCCATCTCCAGACCACTCCTCTAGACAACATGGGGAGATTCCTACAGAGAAGCAGCTTCTGGGTTTAAGTCCCCCAGTCATACTACTTCCCTGCTCCACCTAGGATTTGTGACTGAGGGAGTTCTAATGGGAAGGCTTTGACTTTGTTATGGATTCCTGACTTCTGACCATCCCTGGGCCTCTTATGAAGGCGAGCTGCCAACTTTTCATTCTCTGCTTTGCTGGAGACAGGGTTGTGGGAGTCCAAGTTCCATCCACTTGCTTACCGTCATTCTCTCTCTTGCCCCCACTTAAAAAAATAGACTTTAAAGGCAAAAAATACTTGTCTGTATTGATTTTTTCCCCATCTGCTTGCTGTCTGTTGAAACAGCTCTGACCAATAGCAAAGAAGTCAGGATGACTTTTAATTATTTCTAGAAAATTTTGAATACTGCTTTATTTTCCCTAATGCAAGTTGTGATGTTCTCAAGACATTGGAAAAGATCCTGATGCTGAGAAGACTGAGGGCAAGAGGAGAATGGGATGACAGAAGATGAGATGGTTGGATGGCATCACTGACTCAGTGGACATGAGTTTGAGCAAACTCTGGGAGATATCATGAAGGACAGAGGAGCCTGGTGTGCTGCAGTCCGTGGGGTCACAAAGAGTTGGACATGGCTTAGCAACTGAATAGACAAAAAATTAAGACATAAATGGCTTATTAGCCAGCACTGGCCAGCCTTGCTGGGAACACACTGGCCCCCTCCATAGTGCCATCTCATTTCATACTGCAGTGAGGTGGGATCCAGACACCTTGGCTTTTCCCATTCCTTTGAAAGTATCCTCAAAAGTATTTTTCAGCTTGATATTGTTGGTACTAAGTCTCAATATTTTCAGCCATAAGATGGAGTAGTAAGAGCATCGGACTCAGGGGGGACTGTTGTGAGGACTGAAAGAGAAGATGCAGGAAAGGTGCTGAACCTGCTTCTTGGTGCATCGTGCATGCTCCATCTCTATTCGGTTCAGTTCAGTTCAGTCACTCAGTCATGTGTGACTCTTTGCTATCCCATGGACTGCAGCACGCCAGGCTTCTCTGTCCATCACCAACTCCCAGAGCTTGCTCAAACTCATGTCCATTGAGTTGGTGATGCCATCCAACCATCTCATCCTCTGTTGTCCCCTATCCTCCTGCCTTCAATCTTTCCCAGCATCAGGATCTTTTCAAATGAGTCAGCTCTTTGCAGCAGGTGCCCAAAGCATTGGAGTTTCAGCTTCAACATCAGACCTTCCAATGAACATTCAGGACTGATTTCCTTTAGGATTGATGGGTTGGATCTTCTTGCAGTCCAAGGGACTCTCAAGAATCTTCTCCAACACCACAGTTCAAAAGCATCTTTTCTTCAGTGCTCAGCTTTCTTTATGGTCCAACTCTCACATCCATACATGACTATGGAAAAACCATAGCTTTGACTAGCTGGACCTTTGTTTGGCAAAGTAATGTCTGCTTTTTATCATGCTGTCTAGGTTTGTCATAGCTTTTCTCCAAGGAGCAAGTGTCTCTTAATTTCATGGCTGCAGTCACCATCTGCAGTGATTTTGGAGCCCAAGAAAATAAACTCTGTCATCTATTTGCCATGAAGTGATGGGACCAGATGCCATGATCTTCATTTTTTGAATGTTGAGTTTTAAGCCAACTTTTTCACTCTCCTCTTTGACTTTCATCAAGAGGCCCTTTAGTTCCTTTTTGCTTTCTGCCATACAGGTGGTGTCATCTATGTATCTGGGGTTATTTATATTTCTCCCAGAAATCTTGATTCCGGCTTGTGCTTCATCCAGCCCAGTATTTTGCTTGATGTACTTTGCATATAAGTTAAATAAGCAATGTGACAGTATATAGCCTTGATGTACTCCTTTCCCAATTTGCAACCAGTCTGTTGTTCCATGCCCAGTTCTAATTGTTGCTTCTTGACCTGCATACAGATTTCTCAGGAGCCAGGTAAGGTGGCTGGTATTACCATCTCTTGAAGAATTTTCCACAGTTTGTTGTGATTTACACAGTCAAAGGCTTTGGTGTAGTCAATAAAGCAGAAGTAGATTTTTTTTTCTAGAACTCTCTTGCTTTTTCTGTGATCTAACAGATGTTGTCAATTTGATCTCTGGTTCCTCTACCTTTTCTAAATCCATCTTGAGCATCTGGAAATTCTTGATTCATGTACTGTTGAAGCCTTGTTTGGAGAATTTTGAACATTACTTTGCTAGCATGTCAGATGAGTGCAACTGAACATTCTTTGGCATTGCCTTTCTTTGGGATTGGAATGAAAACTGACCTTTTCCAGTCCTGTGGCCACAGCTGAGTTTTCCAAGTTTGCTGGCATATTGAGTGCAGCACTTTCACAGCATCATCTTTTAGGATTTTTAATAGCTCAGCTGGAATGCCATCACCTCCATCTCTATTAGCCATTATGAATCACGCTCAGGGCCCCAGCCATGACCATGGATGTACTCTAATACCACCTCGACATTTGGCAGGGACAGTGGCAAGCCCTGGTGATCCTTGGGCCACTTTGGAGGAAAGAATTATGCACTTGGTCAAGTACAGGTGCAGGCAGGTAGTCTCAGGAAAATTATAAGCTGAAGTCAGTGCTTATCAGAAGGAATCTGATAAAACCTGTTCAGGAATAATTGACCAAAGAGAGCTTCAACTTGATCAGGTTAGATTCAAAGTGATATAAAGCAGTCGACTTTCTTTGTTGCTAAAGAAGGGCAGAATAATTACGGGGGGAAAATCCACAGTTGATCTCAAAACTGTGTTTTAGCCATTAGTTTCCAGTCCAACTTATTTTTTCCAGACCAACTTATTTTTTGCCAGCAGTTTATATCTGAATAGCCTCTGTGCCTTTGGTCCTCTCAGTGTGGTTCACTGACCAGGACCATCTTTAGCACCTGGAAATGTGTTAGAAATGCAGAACTCGGGACCCATTCAAGGCCTCTGTAACTAAAATCTGCATGTGCCGATCTCCAGGTGATTCTAATGTACATTAAAGTTTGAGAAGTACTTGTTAATAGAGTTCTCTCACCTAAATTTCCTAGCTTGGTCCTCTTATAAGCCTATGTGGTATATTACCCCATTTTACAGATGAGGAAACTGAGATGCTTGTGTTAAGTGCTTAGTCTGCTGCTGCTGCTGCTAAGTCGCTTCAGTCGTGTCTGACTCTGTGCGACCCCATAGATGGCAGCCCACCAGGCTCCGCCATCCCTAGAATTCTCCAGGCAAGAACACTGGAGTGGGTTGCCATTTCCTTCTCCAGTGCATGAAAGTGAAAAGTGAAAGTGAAGTCACTCAGTTGTGTCCAACTCTTCACGACTCCATGAACTGCAGCCTACCAGGCTCCTCCATCCATGTGATTTTCCAGGCAAGTGCTTAGTCTAAAGTTACACAAAAATAAAGTATCCAAGATGACATACAAAAAAGATCATCTGACTCCCAATCCCATACTCCTCTAACTTAACTAAAGCTACCTCTTTAAAACCAGTAGGGGAAATGTAGCTATTTACATATGTGACTGAAGATGGGAGAAAGGGCACGGCAGGAAAAGAAGACAAGAGCTGAGTCTAGTCAGTCCATCAAAAGGGTAAGAAAGCCACGATAGATTGTGAGTCAAATGTAACTCTGAAAAGCCATTGCCAAAATCACTCAGCATTATGGTCTCAGAAAGGAAGTGAGATGTCAGGTAAGTTAGGAGAAATACCTAACTGCTGGTGATTGAAAAATGTGAGAAGCTATTCATTTCTGATTATCATGAAAGTTTCAAATAGTCAGCTTGCAGCTTCCTGGGAAACTATAACCACTTTGATTGCCCATTGCTGGGGCAGTAGTCTACTAGAGCCTTCCTTACACCAAGCTCTGGTTCCCAGACACCCTGGGGTGACACTGGGGTCATCTAAATGATTCAGGACCAATATCCCCATCTCAAGATCCTGAATGCATTCATATCTGCAAAACCTCTTTTTCCACATGAGGTATTATATCCACAGGTTCGAGATTGGAGTGTGGACATCTTTGATCATCATTTTCACCAACCACAGATCTCTTCAGTCAGTCAGGGCTTTAATCTATATCACATAGGGTAACTTTCCCATGAAAATGAATGTGAGTGGATAGGTGTATATCACTTATGTTTTGCAAGTAAATTGAGCAGACTCCATTTCAAACACCAGAATCAGACAAAAGGACCAATTCCCAGTGTACACACTCACTGGACAAAGATTATCTCCTCGGAGCCATGCCAGGGTGTAGCTTCAATTACAAGTGGACGGCAATCTGCTCATCAGTAGCATCATTGCATTAACACAAAACATACTTGATTCTGAGTTGCTTGTGAGAATAGTGAGATATGCAGTGTTTTATTTTCAAAGTGTGCTCATGGGCCATCCAGGGAGGAGGAAAAGGTACTGGGAGAAACAGAGCAAACCTGGGTTTGTCTGTCTTATGTATTATGCTTCTGCCTAGCTCCCCACCTGGTGGCTCAGCTGGTAAAGAATCCGCCTGCAATGCAGGAGACCCAAGTTTGATCCCTGGGTTGGGAAGATCCCCTGGAGAAGGGATAGCTACCCACTCCAGTGTTCTGGCCTGGAGAATTCCATGGACTGTATAGTCCATGGGGTCACAAAGAGTTGGACACGACTGAGCAACTTTCATCCACTTCACTTCAAAGTTTCTATTGGACAACTGAGCTAAATGGATTTTCTGGGGTGGGTGGAGTAGATTTAAAAGCTACTGACTCAGACCAAAATAGATTCCTCCCATCCTCTGACTGGAGCAGGCTCAGGGCTCAGAGTGTCTACCCCTAGTGGCCTACTATGGTAAATCCGATAAATTGTTTTCATTTTTGAACCCGCAGTTCAAAGAGGAAAAGGAGGAAGAGAGGAAAGATCAGGTATAAATGTTGATTCCTTTGCCACAGGGCCAAACCTTTACAACTTAATGATGGAATCAAGTAAAGAAGCATTTCAAATTATCTGGTAGATAGACATTTGATCTCCATAAAACCGGAAGAGTCACATTGATGAAATTTTTACAAGTCTCAACTAAAGACAAGTGTTTAATACAAGAGTCCCCCATCAAGCATCTCATGCTATGTCTCTTTGGCAATTTCAGGGTCTTGTAAAATATGCTGTCAAGATCCATACCCTGTGGACTTGCTTGTAGAATCCTTCCCATATATGTTTCCTCTTAGAAAGTCATTACCCCTTCTGGAACCTTTCCTTTCTGATGCCCATACAGCTTGATTGAGCAGAATGGCCAATTCATCATCCCTGTTTATCTCCTGAGAGAGGAATTTACAGTTAAATTAAGAATCAAGTCAGATAGCACTGATGCAGATGTTTGGGTTTCTGTAGGTTGTTAATCTGAATTAGTGAAAAGTCTGATTTATGAAATAGCCCTACAGAAAGGCAGCTTTCATCTTCTGTGGTTCATATAAGAGCCGTGTTGCCAAGAGTAGGTCATTTCAGAGCAGACTGGCAAAGGTCTCCTCACAATTTTCTCTAAGGTCTGAACAGTCTCCCCTAAAAGCCCCTACACATTTTTGTTTCATGAGTATCATAATCTTTGAGTTGGAAGACACTTAAAGATCACTGAACTCCATTGTAGATCAATAATAGGAATCTTAATTGCCAGCTATCTGTTCACCTAAAGATATCAAGCTCACAGGCCTACAAAGCAATGGCTTCTTCCTGTGGCCAACTGTAGATTTTTTAAGCCTTTTCTGATGTTGAGGTGAGATCTTTCCTGGCTAGATCTCGAACTCATTGATCCTAGTTTTACCTTGGAAGGCCTTCAGAGCTAGCCCACTCCCTTACCGGACAGACCTTCCAGTTTTTAAAGACTGTTGTCACATGAACCACCTTCCTCCCTGCCCCAGAATCTTCTCCAGGCAAAGAAGTCCCTGTTCCTTCATATGGCTTCTGGACTATCTTATAGTATCACATATTGAGCCTTTTATTGCAGAAGAGACTTGGTCAGTATAAGCTTAGAGAGTCTGACATCTGTTCCCCTGGTGCTCTCAAGCCTTCCACACCAGGGTCAATGCTGTCTGGAGGAGGCATCTTAAAGGCCTCCCAAACTTCTCCCCCACTGGCCTGCTCTTTGATCCCCTTCCCTCACCCTGGATTTCCCCACTAGGATCATTGACTTGCTAAGCCAACTTCTTTGCCCTTAGTCTGGCCCATGACCATGAAGACCTACTGAATGGGGTTAGGATTAAAATGAGGCTACACTACACTTGGTACAGACTGCTCACCCCAATGAACACAGCAGCAAAATCTGATCTTTGAAAAGGTTGAACAGTTCACTTTGAAGTTGTCCACATTTGTCCTTTGAACAGTTTTATTACATTCAGGGTGAAGTCACAGAATACACTTTTAATATTTACAGACTATAGAGTAGATAGTTTAATATATTAAATGTTAATGATTTTTTACATCATCTATTATCTTTGCTGTAACCACTAGCATTCTTTTAAAAGCAGTTTATTAAAATACAATAGTAAATGGTGTATGGGAAATAATTCTACTGCAGTTTGATAAATGAAGAATATGGAAATTGCACATTCATCCTTCATCTTCTCAGCAGAATCAAGAGTTGTGTTTCTAGTGTTGCTCATAGCCAGTTTAATATACATTTGAAAAATAAATTAGTGACACATGAAAGTAAATGTAGCAAAAGTGTGAATTTAACTAACTGAACAGCTAATGGGCTTCAGGGAAGAACTGAAAGTGAAATATGGTGATGATTTGCTAACTTGAAAGCTCCACAGTGGATTCTAGACAAGAATGTGGCCCTCGGTCAATCCTGATATTGAGGTTTGTCCTGCTTGTGAAGACAATGTTTTGGTTTTGTAGTCACTTTTTGGCCCTCGGAGAAGCCCCAGCTGGGTGCAAGGTGGGCCCACAGGAAGTGAGGGTCAGACTCAGACCCTATGTCCCTCAGCAGGCTAGATGCAGCCAGATTGTCCACCAGCCACAGGAAGGGCAGATGGATAGTGGAGGCAGAGGAATGTACTGCGGAGGGCAGTTTTACTCCCATTTTAAGCAATGCCATTCCCTCCCACCAATGCTGACTATTCCTTTTTTCCAACTGTGCAACTGCCCAGAGAAAGCAATTCTTTCTCATTAAGATGCTAAAGTCCTTCACCCCCAACTTGAGTTCTCATTGGTAATCTCTCTGATTTCAAGTCCACCGTCCCTCTCATCCCCAAGTATTTATGTCCATCAGTGTGAGTATGAAAAACTCGTATACCTCTCCCTGTTCTTTTATACTTGTTTCCCCTGAGTGGTCATTGTTAACGTTGACTGGCCATAGGATCCTTCCTGAGAACACGGCAATACATTTACCTGTAAGAAGACTTAGGGAAAATAATTTCAGGCCTCATTTCACTGGTTCTCAGTCAAGGTTATGCTTAGGTTTCAAATCATCTTTATTTTGTATCCGTGTCTGTATATCTATATTCACTCATACAAGTCAATTTTTTCATATGTGATTTCTGTCCATGCTTAGGTTTCAAATCATCTTTATTTTGTATCTGTGTCTGTATATCTATACTCATACATAGTCAATTTTTTCATATGTGATTTCTGTCCATGTCTACAATCTCTTAATCACAATTCTGAAATCAGAAAATTTGGAGAACTTTTGTTGTCAGTGACTTTGAGCCATTTGATGACAAAACCTGACCTAGACTGATATGCAGGTATTAATTTCAAGTCTTTATGACTGTGACTGTTAACTGCAGCAGCATTAATGAGTTTTATTAAAGGGTGCTACCCTGAATCCACTAGGGGGTATTATAGATATGGTATAGCTACCATATGACTTGTTTATTTAAAAATCTAAATATAAAAATTAATCTCTCTTCCAAAAGTCTTTGGATAAGGAACACTTGTATACAAACACACACACAAGCCAGAATTTAATGCATAGGTAGGACACAAAAGTAGTAAACAGCCTTTTCATTTGAAAATCATAAATGTGGGAGTACACGTTAGATCTTAACTGTCAGTCCACCAGCCAGGAGTCTCAGTATTGCCGATGCTCTATGCTGTATCTGAAACTTTACTTGGGGGGAATTGAGGCCAAGTTAGCAAGCCTATGGAATAGTCTGACTTAAATCTGTTGCCTCAGTCTTTAGTTAGTAATCAAAGACAAAAACAATTGATTAGATTTAGAGGGTACTTTGCTTAAATATGGATTCATTATACTGCAAAGGAATACAGGGAAAGAGGCACACTGAGTTGTATATGTAGATCCCTGGCCCCATTGTCACACACACACACACACACACACTCTTTCCCAGGGGGTATAGGCCCCTGTTTCTTCTGCTTCCCCTAAGCACTTGGTGTATTTGGCAGACGAATGTATTTGCAGATAGCATTTACTTAGCAGATAGCCTTTTAAAAAGGAGCTTTGGCTATATGAAAGAGAATAGCTACCTGGGAGATGAAAGGGGCCGTCTTTGGGGGCACGAGGCACATGTAAGGAAAAGGCTCTCTGAGTTGGACGAGGCACCCACGCTGGTTTGAAAGGGATCCTCTGCCTTCCCAGGCAAGAGCTATTATGTTGAAAATGAGGCTTTGGTGAGAGGATGAAGTGGGGGCAGGTGAAGAATAATGGTTTGTGATTCCAGAGTCTTGGACAAGGAGGGCCCTTGGAGTCCTCTGCCAAAACTTGCAGGTGGAGCCACAAGACCAGGTGTCCTCCAAGGCCAGGACTGGGTTTTCTGGGAAAAGCCAGGCAAGGAGCTGGGAGTCTGAGAGGCAGTGAGGTTCAGACGGCCAGCCAGACAGGTAGGAGGACCAGTCCAGCACTGCAGCAAAGCTGCTCTGGCCCCCAGGCCACCCCTCTCTGTGATTTAAACTTCTCTCCAAAGAGGAGCCTGAGCTGATGAGACAGAGACAGATGAGAACCCTCCCTCAACTTTAGAGCCCCATGTCAGAGCAAAAACAGGAAAACTAGCCCCCAAAGATGATGAGCAAAAGGACAGAAAGGCAGTGACATACCCCAAAGTGCCAAGAGACAGCTGAGGTTGATTTGTTATGGGGCACAGAGGGCAAACGATTAGTAAGGAAGAGCATGGATTATCAATAAAGACAGAGTGGCAAATGGTGTCAATTTCCTTGTGCTTTGCTAGGTCAGCTTTACAGATTTAAAATCAGCCATTAGAGATGGTTGGTTCTGTATGATCATACTTCCTGGCTGGAGTTGTCTGAAGAGGTTACAGAAATTCCGGTGGAGGAGGTTGCGCAGTGGGCCCTCTCATCTCCATGGTAACATAGTCAGCCCTGCTCACCTTGGGGCTGGGCACTAGGCACCTGGCTGCCAGTGTCTTTACTCAACCCTGCCCTTTGAGGGAGCTGGGAGGCTATGGTCCCAGTTTCACGCCTCTATCTAGCTGTGAGGCTGCGACAAGAACCCCCCTCCTCTGAACCTCAGTTTTCTATGACGAAAGTGAGGATTCAACTCACCTCTTCTTGCTGAGAGGACTGTATTGCACGTATAACTAAGATCAGAGCCCCTTAACAAACCTGGGGATTTCTGAACAAGATAGCAACTGAAAATGTATCTTAACAGAAAAAGAAAGAAAAAAAAACAACCTGGGACTGTGGGTCATTCCCTGGGCCTCCTGAGCCTCATAGTTCCCATCTGTGAAATGGAACAGCACACTCCCTGTCTCTTATTCACAACTCCAGAGCTTTCTCCAAAATTGCTCCGGTGGTTGTTCAGGTATCTCATGCTGTTTAAGTTAAATTTTTTTTACCCTGGCAGAGTTCACTTTTGTTTTAGCTACTTCTAGAATATATACTTGGAAATCAAACTTTAAGGTAACTCTTATCTTAGAGAAATTACCATAACCCCTAACCAAAATCATTGGTCTGACCAGTGTCTTTTTTTTTTTTTTTNTCATGCCCACCTGGACTGTTTTCCAGCCAGTTTGGGAATAAAAGAGGCAATGAATGGTGTCATTTTCCTTTCAGCCCACTCTTGGCACCGCCCCAACCCCCAGCTGCAGCGCCCACCAGTGGGGGATCCGGCAGCTCCAGTGACTCAGAGAGCAGCTCAGAGTCTGACTCAGACACTGAAAGCAGCACCACTGACAGCGAAGCCAATGAGGCGCCGCGAGTGACCACTCCAGAGGTGGGTGAGGAGCCAGGGCCCCGACACAGCACCCCCGACATGCACACACAATACTGTGGTAATAATAATATTCCAGCACAGTCGTGACTTCAGCACAGTAAATACTTCAGAAAAGCACTCAGGTATTTGATAGCACTTTTTTCTTCTAACACGTCTTTGTAAAGTTTCTAACGGAGATTTATTGCCATGTGACTGATGTGCCGTGTGACTCACTCAGTTACTCTGAGCCTTGAGCTTCCCCATTACTATTATACTGGAATAGTAATCACTGAGATCAAAACTTCCCTTTCGAGAGAACCAAAGAAGCAAGTCAAGACCCACTTCTAGGTTTGGGGACACCACTCCTTCCTCTAGGTTGAAGTGATGAATTGTCACTGGGCAAGTAAGATCCAAGAAGTGTGATGGTTGAATGGTCACAGGGTTTTTTTTTTTTTATTTCAAAGAATATTTTTCAAATGCACTCAATGGTAATTCATGAAAACATTTAACATAGCCCCACAAAATACCAAAATTATAATTTTGAGATCAAAACCATGCCTTTCCCTTCCATCTTCTTTGACTGCCAGCCTCTCAGTTCTCCTGAGCCGGCACCTGCTATAGCAAGCTGATCCCTCAATGGCTCTGGACACATTGTTTGTCAATAGTCAGAAAAGAATAACAGAAGAAGATGCCACAGCGACATTACTGCTGTTTGTAAGAGCCCACGCTTTGTGAATGTGGATCATGTGCCAGGCTCCATGAGAAGCTCGTGACTTGCATTTTCTCATTTCATGCTCATGACAACCCTAGGGGTCCTGGCTATCCTTATTCCATTTTATAGATGAAAGAATAAGGTTCTGAGAGGGTAAGAAAGAACTTTCCCAAGATCTCACAGGAAGGGCTGAAACCAGGGTGTGTGCTACGAGAGCTGGGGCCCTTAACCTCGAGGTTTGCTGCCAACAGTAGCAGCTGCTCCAATGGCCTCGACCCTTACCTGCCATTGCTCTGTGCCGGTTGGAATCATGGCTACTCAAAACGTTTTGAATTCTCTCATCCTCTATTGGCTGGTGCCATAAGCCTAAGCTGATGGCTTGCCAAAAAAAAAGAGCAGTTCTAATAAAAAATGATGGCTCTTTTAGTTCAACAGGCAGAATTCAGACTTGGGAATCAAGCACCCGAATTGTACGCATCATTTCCATGGCTTAACAGCAGATGCTAACGTCTGCAAGCATGTCCACATAAACTGATTATTGCCCATACACCAAGGAAAATTCAGTGGTTTTTTGGGAAGTCAAATCTTTTCATCCTTCAGTAAAAATACAAAAGGCCTCTTCTTTTTGCAGCAAATTACAACATTGTATAGGAGGCCCTGACACTTTGGCAGAGAAAGACTTTCCTTTTGAATTACACTTGAGGCACACTCACATTTCTTTTCAGAACCAGAGATCATTCTCTCAGCCTCCTGGTGAGAGGTTGAGTAATGAGTCCCACCAAAGGATTTTGGGAACCGGTTTCCCTCCCCAGCTCTCTACCCACTCTCTGGAAAAACACTCTGTGAAAAATTCTTTCCTTGCTGACCAGAGTAGGGGATAGTTTCAGAAAAAGAGTGGAACTTAGTATAGCGGAGCCACTTTGTGAAGTATTTGGCTGTCTAGGGAATGTGATAGATGTGAATTTCATGTATGTTTCTAAATGTGTGAATGGTCACTTGACAGCCAAGGCTTTTACCAGTCAACAGTCAGTGCACTGAGGGTCCTCCTGACTTCTTCCCAAAGGTGACATTCATTCTTGCCACCGTTTCTCACTCCACAGCCTGAGCCGCCCTCCACCACAAGTGGCAGTTGGACAAATGGCTTAACAAAGTGACTTCTCAAAACAAATCTTTTATTTGTGGACAAAATGAAACACCCATGGAGACGATTTCTGTGCCTCCTCCAGTCATTCAGCCAATGGAAGTCCAGGTCAAGGTGAAGGCAAACCCCAGCCAGGTCCTGCCTGAACCCAAAGAGAGGCCTCTCCTTGGTCTCATCAGGGAGAAAGCCCGTCCACGACCCACCCTGAAAACTCCAGAAACAAAGGCTCTGAAGCATAAGTTGTCCACAACTCTTGAGACAGTGTCTCAAAGGACAATTGGGAAAAAACAGCCCAAAAGGGTCGAGAAAAACACCAGCGTTGAGGAATTTACCTGGCCCAAACCAAATATCACCAGCAGCACTCCCAAAGAAAAGGAAAGCGGGGAGCTTCCTGACCTCCCGAGAGGGCGCAGCAAAGCCCTTGCCCACAAGCCGGTTCCCAGGAAAGAACCGAGGGCCAGCATCCCCTTGGCTCCCGAGAAGAAGAAGTACCGAGGGCCTGGCAAGATGGTTCCAAAGTCCCGGGAATTCATTGAGACCGATTCTTCTACGTCTGATTCCAACACGGATCAGGAAGAGCCCCTGCAGATCAAAGTCCTGCCTCCATGCATGGCTCCAGGGGGCAACACGACCAAATCCAAGGAAGCCAGCGGGGCCAGCCTGACCCTCAGCAGCTTTCTCAGCAGTGGCAATGGCAACAACCCACCAGTCCCGAGTGAGGAGCCTACTCAGTCACCGGTCCCTGTCACACAAACCGAGGTTCTATCTCCTGTCCAAGATCAGGAGAATCTGAAAAATCTCTGGGTGAAGATTGACCTTGACCTACTGTCTCGAGTGCCTGGCCAGAACTCACTCCAGGTGGCGCCAGCCAAGCTAGACCACAAGGAGACAGCCCCAAAGCCCAAGCGGCAGACAGCTGCAGTGCCTGCAGAGAAAGCCGCCCCCAAGGGCAAGCGTAAGCACAAGGTAAGCCGTCCATCCACTCTGGCCAGCCACGTGACGGGAGCAGTGGCTGTCTGGGCTACTTTGATCTCAAGTCTCCTTTTCCAGCAGGCTGGTGGCAGTGGATTGCAGTCTTTGGTGAAAGCACGGATATTAATACTTTCCCTGGGGTATGTAGTATTTGACATGACCAGGGAGAAAGTGTTAGGGATAATCAAGGTTTTATAACCAATGTCAAGAATATCCAGTATGGCATGTGAGGGATTATGATGTGTAGCAACAAAGAATATGAAGTCTCCTTCCCCAGGCAGCCAGTCCGTCAGGTCAGCTACTTAAGCTGCTCCTGCTTCCCAGATTCATGGGTCACTATTCTACAGTCTCCTGCCGGCAGAAGCAGGGCACCCAGGACTCATAAGGTCAAAATGCATCTCTAGGGCTTGTAAATTTCTACATACAAACATCCCTGCCACCCAGTTCCATTTTTATTACCCTGGCTCCTACTAGACACATGTTCTGTCCAGCCTGCTTGGCCCCCTGACCTGTATGGTTGGCTTGACTCGTGAAAATCTCTCCTGCAGGACATTCGGGTTGGATTCCTAGACTACAAATGTAATCAGAAGGTGAAACCCAGAATGGCCTTTTCCATTGCACATCTGTCTGGGGAACTGAGTTTGTATCCAGTGGGTTCATTGCATGCATCTCTCTGGTTGTCACAGTAGACTTTTAGCATAACATCATCTCATGGTGATTCTTGAGGAATATTAGTTTGAATAGCTGCCTTGGGGACTCCTGCAACGATGATTTAAGTCATTGTTCAGCTTTAAAGATTCACAGGTGGTTTTATCTCTGAGCTGTGGTGCCACCTTAACTAATGAGAGTATTCCAAAATAGGGAACAAAGTCTGGGGCCCTTGCCCTATCACCATTTCCCTGCTCTTAGTGATGACAGCAGTGCAACTAGGAGTGAAAACGTACCTTCAGAACCAATACATGAAGGTCCAAGGTGTGCCTTGCACATGGTTAATTTCCTTGCATCCTGTTGGTTGTACAAGTGACCTTTGTGTGTTACCCCCAACCCCCGGTTGCTTGGACAGGATTTATGCCATGTTAGAACTGCAGTGTTAGTTTCTAAACTACTCATTTGTGGGGGCATTGTTGCTGGAAGTGTCTGAAAATGATAGATTCTCTTTACTTCTGGTATGAGATCTCTGTGCCACCCAATCAGAGGCTGACATCACAGCTTCACCCTCTCTGATGCCAGCTTCTTGGTTGGAGTAGGTGGGGCAAGATGTATCAGTTTTCTGTCTGATCAAAGGTGTACTTTTAAGGCCCCTACCTAATCTAGGACTTAAAATAGAAGCACACTGTCTCCCTTGCTCATTGTTTTAAAATGTCTACCTGTTCCATGGATTTCAAACTCTGTGTATTCTTTTTTTCCTGTTAAAGCCAACAGAAGTTGCAGGGAAAATCCCTGAGAAGAAGCAGCGCCTGGAGGAGGCAGCCACCATCTGCCTACTGCCACCTTGCATCTCACCAGCTCCCCCCCAGAAGCCTCCCAGCACTAAAGAGTGAGTTTGCCCTGATTCTATGATACTTTGCTGGTTTGGACTCCTAAGAAATCTCAAATGAACCCTTAAGGGTAGGGAGTCCTATCCCAAAAGAATGTTAGGTAAGAAACAGGAGTCATTCAGTTGTGTCCTGACAGCTGTCTCTGGCCACCAGCCTAGCATGGGTGGGATAAAGGGTGGGCTTCAGGCTGCAAGGTTTGGGTGACCACTTGAGCTTTTTAGCAACATTTCTTTACTCCAACTGAGATGGATGGCCAAAATCAGCCAAAGTGGACTTTTAGCACTGAATGAAGGGTAAAAGGAAGTAAACCAATTTAAAGGACACCTGCCCCTTGAGCCAAATCACCTCCCTCTGAGCAACTTCCAGTTCTGATAGGGATGAAACCATCTCCCTTGACCTCAACAGAATGACACAGCAGAGGCTTCCTCTTTGCTGTCAAATCATAGTGCTCAATATGAAGCTTGAGGACCAGCAACTTCGTCCTGAACTCCTTAGAGGCCAAGGGGATGACATGTCTGGGGAGGCCAGGGACATTGCTGTCTAGGAGTGCCCCACCCCCCCAGGCAGTTCTGTGCTGGGAAAAGCCAGCTCGGGGTGGACAAATTAATGCTGATCAGCTGGCAGCTCTTCTCCTGTCTATCTCTTTGCAGAAGGTGCCAGAGTCAGGCAGCAGGCTTCCTTGTCCCCTGCTCATTTATAGGACCCCAGCCTTCCCTACCAAGCATGGTGACAAGAGTTCTTCTGTCTTTCACACATCACTTCCCTAACAATCTAGTGGGTAGCTATTCCCTTCTCCAGGGGATCTTCCCAACCCAGGAATCAAATTCAATTCTCCCGCATTGCAAGTGGATTCTTTATTGTCTGAACCACCAGGGAACCCCTCCCTAACAAACATGTCAGCTCCTGAAACTATTCTGTTTGGATAATTATTGTCATAAATTCACTCAGCATTAGAGGTAACTTCCATCAATGACCAGTTTTGGAACCTATTAGCAGCCCAGAGTGGAGAGGCAATCTGGCTAACTGCTGCTAACAATGGATTTCACAGATTACTGTTTAACATCAGTAACAGGGCGTCAGTCTGCCACAGATAAGACATTGGAAATAAGTTATCAGTTTACATTTGTTAGGATCCTTGTTGTTTAGACATGAAAGGTAAGAAAAGATCAATGACCACTAGATCTGCTTGATAAACTAAGGAGATTTGGTCATGGGCTGTCAGGACCTGCCAGCCCAGATTTGGTCCAGGCTGCTGTCTCCCTGAGGACCCATAGCTCTTTGTGACATGCATTTGTATTCCCCAGTATAATTTGATATGAAATATCCCCAAAGAATTGATGCTTTTGAACTGCGGTATTGGAGAAGACTCCTGAGAGTCCCTTGGACTGCAAGGAGATCCAACCAGTCCATTCTAAAGCATATCAGCCCTGGGTGTTCCTGGGTGTTCTAAAACTGAAACTCCAGTACTTTGGCCACCTCATACGAAGAGTTGACTCATTGGAAAAGACCCTGATGCTGGGAGGGATTGGGGGCGGGAGGAAAAGGGGATGACAAAGATGAGATGGCTGGATGGCATCACCGACTCGATGGACGTGAGTTTGAGTGAACTCCGGGAGTTGGTGATGGACAGGGAGGCCTGGCGTGCTGCGATTCATGGGGTTGCAAAGAGTCGGACACAACTGAGCGACTGAACTGAACTGAACTGATCCCTTCAGATACTTGGAGTTCTCAGAACTAGACACTCTTCTAGTAGAGCAAGCCAGCCCTCTTATTGAGGAGGTACCACCACTACAAGGATGCCATTTTAGGTTCTTCCTTGGAAAGTAGGAGGGCCCTGGAAGGATGGTGTTTAACCATTGGGAAAGAAGCCTATTTCCCTGCTTCTAGGCATGGTGGTGGGCTTCCCTGGTGGCTCAGACAGTGTAGAATCCACCTGCAATGCAGAAAACCCTTATTTGTTCAATTCCTGGGTTAGAAAGACCCCCTGGAGAAGGGATAGGCTATCCACTCCAGTATTCTTGGGCCTTCCTGGTGGCTCAGTGGTAAAGAAGCCACCAGCAATGAGGGAGACCTGGGTTCAATCCCTGGTTAAGAAGATCCCCTGGAAGAGGGCATGGCAACACACTCTAGCGTTCTTGCCTGGAGAATCCCCATGGATGGAGGAGCTGGGCAGGCTATAACCCATGGGGTGGCAAAGAGTTGGACAGGACTGAGTGACTAATCACAGCACAGGACAGACAGTTCCCAGGCTCTTATCTCTTTGGGCCAGGCCACTGAAAGGCACAAGGAAGAGCTAGAGGGCTGTGGGATATTGCCACACCATCAGTCCCCATTGCAAGCCTGCTTCAATGACCCAGTAATCCCTCTCGTTCCCCATTTCATAGAAGAGAGATGATCAAGTATTAGGCAAATGTTTAATTCAAATTTGTTCTCATAAAATGGTGTTTCACCTCATGGTCCTTATGATCTTTCTGTCTAGGAGAGCAATGTTTACCTAGTAGCCTTTACCATTCAGGAAGGACCTGAATTGGGTTCTTATATGGGAAAATTTCGAGAGTTGAGGGAGAAGGAAACCAGGCAGGCCTTTTGGAGCTCTTCTCCTTGGAGCCCTCTCTTTGAGTTTTCTCTGCTCCTTGCTGCTTTTTTGACCCTTCAGATTAAATCCTTGGAAATTTCAATGACACAAAATTCACTTTTCACAATGAGCATTTTAAACCTAGCGAAGGATGCTACACCAGCCTGACAACTGGGGTTTCCCATCATCCATTAGAAGGGCCTTGATGCGCTCCTTTTCCCTTCTTTGGAGTTTGAACCATCATAAGGGCCTCTGAGGCATGAAAGGGAATACTCTTTTTTCCTTCTGTCCTCTTCTGGCCTGTACAAAAGATGCCCTTATAGTAAGAAGTCATAATGGACAGAGTAGTCCCTAGAAAATACTCCCTGGGTATCTTTCACCTAGGAAGTTATTAAAGGCCCCATGGTCACTATCATACAGAAGGAAAAGGGGCCAGGTGACAGTGGCCACTGCACCAAATGTACTGTACTGTGTATGATGTACTGTGTACAGTGGCAGATGGGAAGACCTAGTCCAATGACTATGACCAGTGGCAGGTTGACTGCCTCTAGGGAGCAGCTCTTCCCCTTGCAGCCCCCATCCCCTTCTCCAGCAGCTCAGGTAGACCAGGAGTGGTCAAGTGGTCATAGGTAAGGAACCAGTCACTCCCATAGATGCCACAGCAAAACTTGACTCCTTTCCATGTAAATTCTCCAAAGTGCAATTCCTCTGTAATGATTATACTCAGTGTGGTCCGATGTTGCTGGAGCATCTTTGTGGACAAGCATCCTAACCTATATTTTCACCATTATTTTCATCAGGCTTCACCATTATGTTAAAATGGTTCTCCATGTCAAAGCAATTTTAAAAATCCACTGACAAATACTTTGTAATTAATTTTAATCCATTAAAGACATTAATGACAGAAACAGTGAATTTTTTAAAATTTGGCTGCCTGACAGAAATTGACATAGGACTGTGTTTATGAAACAGAAGACAGAGAAGATAGCAAATGTTATTACAACTGGCAAATTTGGGCAACACAGAGAAGTGGAATGAAGGGATTGCATTGGTGTCTACCATTTCAGGAATCAAAACACTTGAGTGCTTGTTCATCTTTGATTTGTTGCTTCAAGATATTGTAAATCTATATTTCTAGACACTGACTGAAATTGACCAAGAGGAAAACATAAATTCTTGTTGACTTAATTTGCTATTGAAAATTGTAGTCAATAATCATGAAAAGTAAATGGCTGCACAGTACAATATTAGTTGTCTAAGAAAAGATTAAAATTCAAGTAATCTTCATTGATTAGTTGAAGACAGTAACTAAAATAAAAATCCATGGCCCAATTACCATGTTAAGCAGCTAGCATAAGGTTTTAGTTGTTCTGTTTTATTTGAAGTCTCAGTTTATTTGATGATGCCCGTTTAATGGGCACATAAATCAGTTTGAAAGCATGAGAGCACTTCTAGGACCACATATGTTTTGTGGCAAAATGACAAAATATTTTTTCAAATGGAGTTTTGTAAAGCAGAGTACATCAGTACTTCAGTATAACAACTGAAGGTCAGGGGCTCATTATGCCTCCAGTAGAACAGTTGGAATATACAATTTCCAGTATGTCCCAGAAGTATTTAGTACATTATTTATTTCTGGGTAATGTCTAAGTACTGTATTTCTTAATAAAATATCCTTCCACTAATTGTTTATTGTACCATTTATTGTGTGACTGTACAGTTAAATCCTAGGGCAGAATAAGTAGGAACCATCCTAAAAAATGATGAGATTAAAGTCTGCATTGGATTTTCCATAAAAATCTAATTAACAGTAATCTTGAAAGGTTGCAAATATCACACTGGGGCAACACACCATTAGACATTTCCATTTATCATGGAGTTCTGTTTCAAAGACCTGTGCTTATTCTTAGATTTTTGCATTTATCTATGGCTCAATCTCCAGGGAGGGCCACCTCTCTATAGACATCTATGTGTCTACGCATTTTCTATATACTCTTCACCCCAGGTGAAGGACCATCAACCAACATATTACTTTAGCTAAAAGTAGAGCATCATGCAAAAGATCAGAATAAAGAGAGACGGAGTTTTCTGACACCCTGTACTTTTTGTTTACACAGAAATAATTCATCCAGGAGAGCAAATAGAAGAAAAGAAGAAAAGCTGTTTCCTCCTCCACTTTCCCCACTGCCAGAAGACCCTCCACGTCGCAGGAACATCAGCGGCAATAATGGTCCCTTCAGTCGAGACAAAACCATCCCTATGATTGGACAGATCACCTCAACCAAACCTAAGAGGAATGAAGGCAAATTCTGCGCTACTTTCAAAGGGATATCTGTAAACGTAAGCATCATAGAAGGAATCTTCTCATTGTCAGATAGAAACAAGTTGACCTAGCTTATCTAAGTCAACTTGACCTCATGGAGATGTTGCAGAGGGGTGGAAGGAAGGGGCAGAGAGAAAATATTAATATAAGTGTGTGTGTACACAAATACACAAACTCTCTGTTAGTTCCAATCTTGATTCTGTTAACTTCAAATGAATTTTTCATTCCAGTCTTACTTCTCCAAACAGATGATTATTCAGAGATTCAGGGCCTCAGACATCCTTTGGTCCAATCCCTTCAGATTTTGGGGGTGGGGGACACTTCCACAATACTGACCACAGCACATGGGAGGCACAGAATCTTTAGTGAAAGACCAAATGGATGGAATTGCTCAAGGTGAGGGAACTGGTGCTGGAACTCCAAGTTGACGTCTTTCCACACCCACCTTGGCTGATATGAATTGTGTTTTAAAATAGTGACTCAAAAGGATGGAGTTTAAGAGGTGAATCTGTGGCTAAAATCACACAATTGTGGTTCTCTAAGCCTGACTAAAGGATTATCCTGTCCTTTGGATTTTCTGCACTGCTGCCTGATTAGCATAAATGATTGAGAATTTGTATCACTTTTCACATCCATACACAATGTCTTTTTATCTGCCCCAGGTATATGTACATGAACCATGGAAACCATGAGTGATAGTGTCACTAGTGAATGTTAATGGCAAATCTATCTGCCTTTTCGTGTAGTGCATGTATATGCAAATACATATGCACTTGATCCTTTAGTTCAGTTCAGTCACTCAGTCGTGTCCAACTCTTTGCGACCCCATGGACTGCAGCACACCAGGCCTCCCTGTCCATCACCAACTCCCGGAGTTTACTCAAACTCACTTCCATTGAGTCAGGGATGCCATCCAACCATCTTATCCTCTGTTGTCCCCTTCTCCTCCCACCTTCAACCTTTCCCAGCATCAGGGTCTTTTCAAATGAGTCAGCTCTTCGCATCAGGTGGCCAAAGGATTGTAGTTTCAGCTTCAACATCAGTCCTTCCAATGAACATTCAGGACTGATTTCCTTTAGGATGGACTTGTTGGATCTCCTTGCAGTTCAATATCCTTTATGTAATATAAAAAGCAAACGAGTGAAAATCAATGAGTTTTCAAGTGTCTAGCACCAATCCGGCAGCCCCTGAACCAAAAGCACCCATTTAACACTTCATGAAAAGCCATGAGGCCTCTGAGCTTTAAGGACTACAATTTATGGTCCTCCATCATCTGAGATAACTAGATGACGTACATACCTAGGTAAATATTATTGGTGATATAAGGAAATGGCTCTATTATAAAGTTGTCATTTTCCAAATGAAATTTGTATGTATGTGTGCCCAGATTATATTTGCATTCACATTTAAAGATGCTGAGTTACAGTGTTAGGAATGAAGCCATCTATTCTAAGCAATAATTACAAAATCAGTCCTATTTTTTTTCATACTGAATATAATTAATGTGATAGACTTCAACCGAGGCTTTTCCTACTGCAAGCTTTTGGAGGACACATGCCCTACCTATCTAGGCAATTCTCTTCCTATAGCACCTAGTACACGGTCACAAATAATTAAGTGCTTAATATGGATGTTCTTATGACAATGGAAATAAGAGGATCTGCAAAGGCATTTCTGAAAGCTCTCAAAACTACTGGGAAAATCTGATAAATATTATTACGTTTGCACCTAGAAAACTTAGAAATGGATCATTTTCTTAAGGAAATCATAGAATTCTCCATGATATGACTTGGTACTCCTTTCGTCTTCTTTGGCCATGGCCTGCAATCTGAGAGACTGTGGCAATTAAGAGACTTGCTTGAAACATAGTGCTAACACTGCAACAAATCTGTTCAGTGACCTTGAGCAAATTATGACACCTCTCTGAGTCCATGAAATGAGAAGATTTCACTAGGTGATCTGTACAGCTTCTTCCAGTTCCAAAAGTGTTTTCCATTTTGCACTGTTGGAGTCTTCTCTGTTCCTTGTAACCATGAAGTCCTGTTTATTGACTCAGTGGATGGGTTAGGGTCAACAGAGGACGTATTTATATGACTTAGATGATTGTGGCTGAATGCGGTCATTTCTAGTCAGATATGCCAGGACTGACATCAGTGCCATATGTGTGGTGGACGTGGTGTTTCAAGGTTCTTGTCACCTATCTTGGTCATAGAAACACTTGGCTCTCTCTCTGGGGCTGGCCTGCTGTTTGGTCTGGGCCATCGGGCATTGGCAATAGAAACGTGGAGCTGGCTTAGGAGTTCAGAAAGCTCTGAGTTTTTATGTGTTTGGGTTGAATAAAATCTGTGATGGACTTAAAACAATTTTCTCCATATCCATCATAACCACTTTTAAATGTGCAGTCTCTCAGCACAGTTATCATAATGAGCTCATCATGGTGAGAATTTTTGACAATTTGGAGATTTAGGGTGAAGTGGAAAAGATGAGACTTTCATAGCTGAATGCGGTCATTTCTAGTCAGATATGCCAGGACTGACATCAGTGCCATATGTGTGGTGGACGTGGTGTTTCAAGGTTCTTGTCACCTATCTTGGTCATAGAAACACTTGGCTCTCTCTCTGGGGCTGGCCTGCTGTTTGGTCTGGGCCATCGGGCATTGGCAATAGAAACGTGGAGCTGGCTTAGGAGTTCAGAAAGCTCTGAGTTTTTATGTGTTTGGGTTGAATAAAATCTGTGATGGACTTAAAACAATTTTCTCCATATCCATCATAACCACTTTTAAATGTGCAGTCTCTCAGCACAGTTATCATAATGAGCTCATCATGGTGAGAATTTTTGACAATTTGGAGATTTAGGGTGAAGTGGAAAAGATGAGACTTTCATGGATATAAGAAATGTTCACATTTGACTTGTAGCTGAAAAGTAACCCTTTTGATTAAGGCAGGTAGGCCTGCAGTCAGCAAATCACTGAGCACACTGGGCAGTGGGGTGATGGGACAGGGTGTGTTGGGGAGTGTGTGTCACAAATCAGAGATGGCTCCAGCACTGAAAGGGCTCTCACCCTAAGGTGAACAATGAAACATGCTTGATGAACTTAGATACAAAATAGCTGCTGATTGGTGTCAGGGGAGGCTTGAGACACACCTCTTCCATCTCCATGTCTGTACTATGGTGTCTGACTCTTTGTGACCTCAGGAACTGTAGCCCACTAGGAGCCTGTGTCCATGGGATTTCCCAGGCAAGAATACTGGAGTGGGTTGACATTTCCTTCTTCAAAAGGACCCATCTCTAAAGGGACAAGAAAAGTTTAAAGCACTTCCAGCCATAGACATAGGCAGTTTTCCTGAGAAGGCATTTGTTGATCTGGGTTGAGCTGAGAGTATTAAGAGAGATAAGGAGGGTTTAGAAATGAAAGAAAGTGGTTAAACAGTGTGTGGTTTAAATTCACAGTGGAATCTTACTCTTAAAAAGGAAGGAAATTCTGCCATGTGCTACAACCTTGAACTTTGAGGATGTCATCCTAGATGAAATCAGCTGGTCGCAGGCAAAGAGTGTATGATTCCATTTGCACGTGGTAACTCAAGGAGTCAGATTTTTAAAGACAGAAATTAGAAGGGTGATTGCCAGGGACTGGGGAGATGGGGATGGAGAGTTATGGTCTAATGGGCACTAAGTTACAGCTTTGCAACTTCAGAGTCCTGGAGATTGGTTGGAGAACAATGTAAATGTGCTTAACACTACTGAACTGGATATTTTAAAATGGTTGAGATGGTAGATTGGATATTATGTGTATTTTACCTTATTTTAAAAATGAAAAATACAATACACTATAGCAAGATGAAAGAAAGTAACTAGGAGGAGGCTTTTTCTACCCTAAGGCTTCAAGGGAACCAAAGCAGGACAGTGGAGAAATCACAGTGATTCAGTGTGGTGACAGGTTCGTGGAAGGGAGCTGGGAAGGGTGAAGCCAGGTCTGAAGCCATGAAGCCTGCCCTTTGAGGTGTCAGAGGAAGAAGGGACAGATTTAAGAGACACTGGAGAGAGGGAGTGAACAGGACTTTGTAATGGATTGTGTGAGGGTAATGGAGAGGGAGAAATATGAGATGAAATCGAGCAGTGGTTTTCAAAAAGAGTTTCAGGAGTATGATCATGTTTTGAAATAATTTACAAAACTTCAATATCTAAATATGATTAAAGCAGAGCAGCTCAATGGAAGGCATGGTGGGAAGAACCATGGTTTATTTGTTCACGGCCCAGGGATGACTGGTTTCCTGCACTAGATCTGGCATTTTGCAGAGTAACAAGAGGCTTGGTGTTTGGTGTCATCATAGAACAGAAGCTGGTGAGTGCCAGAGTTCATGACATATACCAGGATCACCTGTGTACCCTCAAGCCATGTGCATTGTTTCCTTTTCTCTCGCCTTGTTTCCTAGGGTGATTGACATGCAAAGCATTTATGAAAAGATGCTCTAAAAATCTGAACCTAATGGAAACTCTTTGTCCTCCTTTTTCCCAGGAGGGAGACACTCCAAAAAAAGCAGCCCCTGGCACTGTCAGCAACACTGCTATCGCCTCTGCCACTGCTACTGCCATTGTCACCAGCACTGCCACAGCCACTGCCACGGCCACTACCACAACCACTACCACAACCATTTCCACCATCACCTCCGCCATCACTACTGGCCTCATGGATAGCAGTCACCTGGAGATGACATCGTGGGCGGCCCTGCCCCTTCTGTCCACCAGCACCACCAATGTCCGGAGACCCAAGCTCACTTTTGATGACTCGTATGTTGTCCCCAGATTCTCTGGACCCAGTTGGGCGCAGCAAATGGGGGTGGAGGCAGTATGGCTTTTCGAGCACCATGCATATGTTACCTGAAATAAGACCTTAGCTGCAGCTATGCAGCTCCTATAGCCTTAAAAGTATATTCCTTCTCCTCACATACATCCTTATCCCCACCTAGAAATGTCATTGGCTGATTTTAAACATGGAGCTTTGTTACTGTTTCCAAAGGCAGGTGCTGAATCCTAGGTTGCTTGGTCCTCCTTGCTTACCCGTGTCCTCAGGTAGAACTGTGTGCCAACAAAGAGAATTACAGCTAGATTCTGTTGGTTCTGTTTGGGCAACTTGAGTGGTTGGGGTTGGAGGATATAGGTATTTAACCTAATGGGCCATTAGGAACCAATCTCACTCACTGGATTATTTCAAGCTTGGTTATTATATGCATGACAAGCATCCATCAGCCCTGTTCAAGGCATTGTATAGGAATGGATTTATAGCCCCCAAAGTATGACAATTCAGTCTTTTAATGAAAAGATGAAACATTGCTTTCTGAATGAGCTCATTTCATTTGTTTAGGGTTCACAATGCTGATTATTACATGCAAGAAGCTAAGAAGTTGAAGCACAAAGCTGATGCACTGGTAGGTTTCCTTATTGCTGCTCTGACATAGGGAGATTGGAGCTGGTTAATTCCTTAGCACCGCAAGGAATTAAAGGAATGAAAGTCCCCAAGTTCTCGGTGCCCTGTTGCCCTGCCATTCTTGGTTTTCCCACTCTTCTTCCCCTTGTTCCAACTTCAGAGGTGTCGAGGCATATGCTACCTTTCAATTGAATTTGAAATGACTTTTGAAACTGCCCTGGAGAAGGTGGGTGCTCCCGTGGTTTCTGATGAACTCCAAACTGGTGTAGGCAGGGAGAGAGTTGCTGAGAGCTGGTTAAGTGGCTCAAACTTTGGCTTTGGGAGACTCAGATCTGTAGAAAAAACTTGACTGCTTGCTGCATTAGATAACCTAAGGCCCTGCACAGAGAAAGTATGTTCTGGTTTCTGAATTTCCCAGGCACTTGGCCCTGCTATCTCCAAGGGTGGTGGGTACCTAGACCAGGAGAAACCAGGCACAGAGAGCTATTTGATTGACTGAGCTACCTAATAGAGAGTCTCAGTCGTGTGTGTTACAGTCACTTGGGGAGCTTTAAAATAGCCCTCATGCTCAGGCCACACCCCAGAGAAATGGAATCAGAATTTCTGAGACTGGGACCAGATGTAGGTGTCAAAACTCCCAGGTGATTCCCAAGTGCAGCCAATGTTGAGAACCACTGCCCTAGAGAAGACCTTGAATTCAGAATCCCCACCTTTGACTAAAGCCCAGAATAATTTGAGATGTCATTTCAACTCCATTGGGTTTAAAAAAAAAATCATATGCTCCATCATTGCCGTGTGTCCAGCATGAACTTAGCTGACCCATGCTGCTTGCCTCTGGGAGGGCTATAATGAAGGACCACAATGGTCTCTGCACCATCACTTGTGAGTGGCCACCATCCACTGCCCTCTCAAGGGCCACAGTACATAGAGACAATTGGTATATCTTTAGTATTAAAATTTCAATGGGATGTGTGAAAAAAAATATCTAAAAAAACTCACTGAATGGTAGGAGAGGGAGGAGGGAATGATAATGGGGTGGGAGAAGGTTGAGCAATACTCACTTAGAGGAAGATGTCTTTGCCAGGCTTATGTCTATACCAGAGTTAGACACTTCTTTGGAGTTCAAGTCCCTCAGCTATAAATAAGGAAACCAAGGCCCAGAAGAGGGTGTGACTCAGCCACTCATTGGCACTATGGTCCGTATAGTCCTCTCTTTGGACTTCAGGTTTTCCTTTTGGAAAAAGAGAGATTTGGACCAGGTGGTTTTTAAGGATCCTTCCAGCTATGGGTTTGTGAATGAAAAGTCAGTTTCAAAAATCAGGATGTAGATTTCCTGATTTCCAGATTTCCTGTAGATTTCCTTAATTTCCACAGGAGAGAACCAATCAGAGTTGGATGACCTGAGGAAGTTATCTTGCCTCCTGAGGAAGGCAAGAGAAGAGGAGATAACTTGCATATATACACAAAGGTTTTCATAAAATCAGTTTCAATTGGGCTGAAACTGATGTTTTTCCAAACAGCTTACAGAAAGGAAAGCACCAAATTCCTGCAGTACATAAAAGGGGAAGAACATTTATTGTAAAAAGAGTCATTTACAGCAAGAGATTCTGCAAGACTTGTAACTCATCATTTTATAGTTGTACTTAATCCTTTGCTAGAGACAGCTACTCTGCTGTTTTGAGAATTGAAACCTTCACAGTTGCATAGAAAATATTTTGATAAAAAGTACATAAGAAAATTAAAATAGGTCAATCTGCATTCTATTGGTTCTTTCACACAAAATTCTATATTAGTGAAATTCTTCCATCCAGCTATCAAAAATTGAAAATGTTAAATACTGTTATAAAATACTCACTATAAAACTGTCATATATAATATTCATTACACATAAAAAAGAAATCAGTATGTCTAAGTCAGTTTAATCGTGACCATTATCAGGGCTAAAACCTTTTGCAATAAAATTTTACTAAACTAAAATATTTAGTAGTGCTATATTTGGGAGCTTTTTGACTCACTATTTCAGACCATCATTTACAGTGAAAGTGATGTGATTATTGTCACCAGTCACACTGCAGCTTCCCATTTTTCATGACAATAGCGTCTATTTGTTACTCTTCTCCTGGGGATGGGGTTGACATGCTATGCTAGAGTTCCAAGCAAAGACTAGATGTGTTAGTTGTCCAGGAGGCTTGTAAAAAGTGGAGTTTCACTACAAACTTTGTCTAGACCAGTGATCCACAACCTGTTTGGCACCAGGGACCGGTTTCCTGGAAGACAGTCTTTTGCACAGACTGGAATGGGGCAAGGAGTGGGGGGATGGTTTCAGGATGATTCAGGCACATTTCATTGATTGTGCACTTTATGTCTATTACTATTACGTCAGCTCCACCTCAGATCATCAGGCATTAGATCCTGGAGGTTGGGGATCCCTGTTCTAAGGACATTACGATGACCAGTCTAGTAATGTGGTCAATAGAAACTAGTCGAGGCAGTGATTTGAATTCTGCTCCACCAAAAAGATAACAAAAATAGGAATACCACAAAGACATGATACCTTGGCTACAGTTTTCTCTTCTCACCCAGCCTCCATGTCATGACAACAGAACCTGAAATAAGTTACATCCTTGACAAGACAAATTCCTAATTGCCCCCACCATATCTCAACCTTGGCACTATTGGGCCAGGCACTTCTCCACAGTGGGAGCTGTCCTGGGCATTGCAGATGCTTAGCAGCATCTGCAGCCTCTGTCCACTAGATGCCCCCCAGCGCTGGTGGGGACAATCAAAGAGGTCTCCAGACATTGCCAAATGTTCCCTGGGGGAGGAGTGTGAAGTTTCCCAGGGTTGAGCACCACTGCTTTCTGAAGGAGAGAAGAGGAACTGTCATGTTGATGAGTCTTCTTCCTGTTCCAGTTTGAGAAATTTGGCAAAGCCGTGAATTACGCAGATGCAGCCCTTTCCTTCACTGAATGTGGCAACGCGATGGAGAGAGACCCTCTGGAAGCCAAGTCTCCATACACCATGTACTCCGAAACTGTGGAGCTCCTCAGGTTCATGCTTTTCTGCTGCCTTCTTCTTAATCTCTCCCCACTCATAATTAGAAGCTACTGTGTTTTTGAAAAATATCTTTTCCACCTAGTAATGATTCATTCAAGGCACCTTCTTCTCAGAAGTCATCATAATTAGTTCTTGCCATTTGATTCATGTCATGGGAAACTTATAACTGAGGGACACTGCTTTTTATCAGTTATCCCCTTCAGAGGTTCTAATGTGAGTGTTATAATTTGCAATATTCATAAAATGGAAAGGTAGTGGGTGGAAATAAAGGATCATCATTTCATGGCGTCAAGCGGGCCCTTGTCTTTTCAAAGCACAGTTTCATAATTCACAGAAAGCAATCTTGTTGGGATTTCTATTATAAATCATGTTTTCTAAGAGTTTCTGCCTCTGTTACGAAAAAGAGAAGGGCACTGTTCCAACATCAGGGTGGAATAAACTTTCCAGGCATCTAGAATTTGAGGGACAGTCAAGCTGATAGCAGGGGAGCCTAGAAAAGGCTGACACTAGGGAATGGTGTATTAACAGCAAGGATTATTGGTTTCATTTGCATTTTGAATGAAATTTTCTGGACTGTTGGTCTTGGTGCAGTGGAGTTTGTGGGTAATCAAAAAATTCCTGTAAGAAGGGAAAGGAGAAGAAATGATATGCATTTAAGTGCCTTCCTGTAATCTTCAGGTATTTGTGAAAAGAATTTCATCCACCTCTGAATAGTGGATAAGCACTCACCCTCATTTGCTGGATGGTCGACATCATGGTTTTTGACTGAGCAGTTCTTCACCTGATAGCCCCTTATATCCCAGGCACCTCTGACTCGATTAGCTGATAATGCCAGGCCTGCTTTTTATTGTGTTCTTGCATCTGCAATAAACCGTTACAAATCTGAAGACACTTGTACCTAAACCTTCAGACAGGCATCAGACTGAAGTATGCATATTTTTTGAGGAAAGCACTTGAAAAGATCAAAAGAATGGGAACCATTATAAAGAAGAAGAAGGAAAAAAAAAAAAACTATGATTACATAGACTCTTAAGATTTAGCTAAAGCCACCGAAGTAGGGAAAGGATGAGGAAAGTTCCAGCCTTGCGCTGCCAGGCCAGGCAGCCATCTTTGGTTTTCACTGCTCTGACAAGCATATAAAGTATCTCTCAGACATACTTTATGTGAAAGCTGCCACCGCCATTTGTAGCTTTTAAGAGGAAATTGATTTCTCAGTGTCTATCCAAGGCTGCCTGCAATTTTCCAAGATGTACAAGATGAAAATCCTGGCAAAAAATGAGGAATCAAAATGGAAGGGAAACTTTAATGAATAAACAAGAAGAAAAGCTTCACCTTCTATTCATCCCCAAACACAATTTAAGGCACTTTTAAATTAACAAGGAAATGTAAAAATGTCAGCACTGGCTTCCCTTGTAGCTCAGTTGGTAAAAGAATCTGCATGCAATGTAGGGTCCTGAGTTCGATTCCTGGGTTGGGAAGATCCCACGGAGAAGGGCATGGCAACCCACTCCAGTATTCTTGCCTGGAGAATCCCAGGGACAGAGGAGCCTGGCAGGCTATAGTGCATGGGGTCACAAAAGTCAGGCACGACTTAACCACTAAACCACAATGTTAGCACACACACAAAATTATGGTGAACTGGACCTCTTCCATGCTGATGGTGGGAATGGAAATTGATCCTTGTAAATTGAGGGCAATTTGGCATCATGTAGGAAAACCTATACAAGTGAGCATTCATATCTTTGAAGCCCCTAATTCTAGAAATCTGAACTTCCTATACTAAAGAAAAGAATTGTAAGAGGAGAATGAGTTATACATAGAGTGTTCAGTTTGGCCTATGTTATAGCACCCACTTTGAAGCAAAGCAAATCATTGATAACATAAAGGTAATTAATTACATCACAGTACTCTCAGCAGAATAATCTGCAGCCATTGAAATGCAGCAGTGATGGAGACCATGTAGCTGCACAAGAATGTTTATAATGTGAATTATAAACTCACTACATTTCTGACCACGAAAAGCATATTTCTGCATGTGGACCAACTTGGAAGGGAAACAAGATCATAACTGTAATTGGGGATGAAGTTATGGGTATAACATATATATATGTGTGTGTATGTATATGCACACACACATTTTTCTTACACATGCACTCAGAATAGAAAAGCAAAACCTCACATTTCATTTTTGGTAAAAATACAATGTGAATCACTGAGTAATATTTATTTCCTTTAGAAAACACTTCTTTTCCCTTTATTATTTACAATTTCTTTTCTTTTTCTCCAAGCAGTTTTTTTTCCATGATATGATAGTTTACTCCCCCTATAGGGTATATTTTCAGTGGAACCTGGTAAAACTCGATGGATAATTTAGACATTCACTTTAAAGGCAGTCTTTTGAAACTATCTTTTCAGATCATTGTAGATTCACATGCAGTTGTAAGAAATGGCACATAAAGTTCATATGTCCCTTCCCCCCATCTCCCCTCATGGAGCATAGCTCTAGTCCAAGATCCAGCATAGCTCTAGTCCAAGATCATGGAGGACACAGACATTGGTATATTCCATCCACCTAGCTCAGATGTCATCAGGTCTTTTATCCCAAAATTTCACCAGTTCTATGTGCAATTCTTTATGTGTCCCCTCTATATATAGAATTATATATTTTCTGCCTAGTGTATGTGTGTGTATAATTTTCTTTGGAGAGAAATTTCAGTTGGGAATAAAATGAACTAAGGCAACTAAGTCTTCTTGCCCATGTAAGCAATTGGAACTCCACTATCAAGGCGTTTCGATAGTGGCTGCAATTAGAGGGTGACTGTAATAAGAACATAGTTTTTAGTAGCAAATTTTATGCTAAAGAGATTTTTATTATACTCTCCTTAATGGTAGAGCACCCTATGTTTTTCAGTGAAGTAATTTTGGTTGCTCTCAGCCTTGGGAATCTGCAATAGAAATACACTTGTGAAAACAAGTGGGGCATCACAATGACTGACATTTAAGTGATCCAGCTGTCAAACACAGATTTATGGCATCATAAAAACCCTTTTTGCTTAATATGGCAACAACAGGAGGGACCCACAGCAAGTGCATGAGTCCTTTTGTCAGAAAATGTTCATTGGACAGAACTGTGGCAGTAATAGGGAGAGCAGGGTGATAGGGGGCATGGTGTTCCGGGGAGACTGTTGAAATTGTGGGCTCACCAATGCCTTGTCATGATGAAGAGCTAGTCCAGACTGCCTGAACATCCTCAGCTTCCTTCTGCAACAGTAAACTTGCTACTTATTCCACCACGAGTTCCTGTGAAATTGCATTAAAGCTCAGACAATGATTTTATGCAATGAAAGAGCAAGCTTCCATTGGTCACACCAGTGCTAGTGTGACACACTTGTGGTCATCATTTTGTGAATGTTTTCAGGAAAGCACTCTTTTGCCCACATGGCCTTCTCAGTCCTTCTGCCAGAGCCAGTGTGGGCCCAGCTCATTCAAGTGATGACAACACCAATGGTGTTGGAGCTTTATGAAGGGTCAGACAGATTCCATTTGAGCTTGTCCTTTCTCTTCAAAGGTATGCCATGAGGCTGAAGAATTTTGCAAGCCCCCTGGCTTCAGATGGGGACAAAAAGCTGGCTGTACTATGGTAAGTCTCATGGAGGTGACCAGGAAATAGCTGAAAAGTTGCAAAAAGATTTGAAAACTCAACTTAAGCTGCTTAAGTCATTATTCGCTAAACTCTGAAAAATTAACTAATGGATTTCTTCAGTTGCTGACTAAACATCTACTCTGCACATTTATACTCTTATCAAGATGGAATTTTAATGCTTATCCTTTCTTTTAAAAAAAATAAAGCCACATAAATTTATTTTCTTGCAGTCCTGAAGGTCAGAAGTCTGAAGTGTGTTTCACTAGGTGAAAATCAGGGCGGCAACATGGCTGCTTTCCTCCCAGTGGCTCTAGGGAGAATCCTCTTCTGCCTTTTCCAGAGGAGGTCTGCATTCCTGGGCTTGGAGCCTCTTCCTCCATCAAGAAGTCAGCAATGTATCTTAACATGTCTCCCTGACTTTGACCTTCTGCCTCCTTTTTCCATCTTTTGTGAACTCTCTTTTTCTTTCTTTTAAATGTTACTGAAATATAATTGATATACACTAGTGTGTTAATTTCTAGTGTACAGCAAAGTGACAGTTCAGTTCAGTAGTTCAGTTGTATCTGACTTTGTGACCCCATGGACTGTAGCATGCCAAGTTTCCTTGTCCAGCGCCAACTCCCAGAGCTTGACTCTTCCTCCATCAAGAAGTCAGCAATGTATCTTAACATGTCTCCCTGACTTTGACCTTCTGCCTCCTTTTTCCATCTTTTGTGAACTCTCTTTTTCTTTCTTTTAAATGTTACTGAAATATAATTGATATACACTAGTGTGTTAATTTCTAGTGTACAGCAAAGTGACAGTTCAGTTCAGTAGTTCAGTTGTATCTGACTTTGTGACCCCATGGACTGTAGCATGCCAAGTTTCCTTGTCCAGCGCCAACTCCCAGAGCTTGTTCAAACTCATGTCCATCGAGTCAGTGATGCCATCCAACATCTCATCCTCTATCATCCCCTTCTCGTCCTGCCTTCAATCTTTCCCAGCATCAGGGTCTTTTCTGAGTCAGTTCTTCGAATCAGGTGGCCAAAGTTTTGGAATTTCAACTTCAGCATCAGTCCTTGCAATGAATATTCAGGACTGATTTCCTTTAGGATTGACAGGTTTGATCTCCTTGCAGTCCAAGGGACTCTCAAGAGTCTTCTCCAACACCAGAGTTCAAAAACATCAATTCTCCAGCACTCAACTTTTTTACAGTCCAACTCTCACATCCATATATAACTACTGGAAAAAACATAGTTTGACTGAATGGGCTTTTGTCAACAAAGTAATGTCTCTGCTTTTTAATATGCTGTCTAGGTTTGTCTTAGCTTTTCTTCCAAGGAGCAAGTGTCTTTAATTTCATGACTGCAGTCACCATCTGCAGTGATTTTGGACCCCAAGCAAATAAAGTCTCTCACTGTTTTCACTATTTCCCCATCTATTTGCCATGAAGTGATGGGACCGGTGCCATGATCTTAGTTTTCTGAATGTTGAGTTTTAAGCCAGCATTTTCACTCTCCTCTTTGATGTTCATCAAGAGGCTCTTTAGTTCTTCTTCACTTTCTGCCCTAAGGGTGGTGTCATCTGTGTATCTGAAGTTATTTATATTTCTCCCTCAATCTTGATTCCAGCTTGTGTGACTCAGTTATACATATATATTCTTTTTCATATTCTTTTCCATTATGGTTTATGGTTTATCACATGATATTGAATATAGTTCCCTGTACTATGCTTATTCCTTCTTTTTTAAAAAATTTTATTTTTTTCACTTATGTTCCTCGGTAACCATAGGAGAGGTGCTACAGATGGGAGTTGTATTTTAATGAATAGGTCTGAGGAAGTGTTGGAAACATTAATGTGCTCCTTTCCCCATCATCACAGCTACCGATGCCTGTCACTTCTCTACCTGAGGATGTTCAAACTGAAGAAGGACCATGCCATGAAGTACTCCAGATCACTGATGGAATATTTTAAGGTATCTTTATTTTGTGTAATTTATAGGTCCCGGGTGATTAAATCACTAATGAGACATGGCAGGCATGTTATGAAATGTCACGGTTGTCACAATCAAAGGCTGAACTTTCCGCATCCTGGCTGTCCATGTCTGTCTCACTTCTCCTTTGGAGCTCAGCAGAAAGCTTGGGTTTGATCCAGTTCCGGGGAGAGAAGGTTCAATCCCCTGATGAAGTTCAATCCCCTGATGATGCTCTGGAGTGAACAAGTGTGCCTGGGCACCTTCCTGGGTCCAGTCAGGATGGTGATCCCTTCTGCCTGCACTGTGGTCTGCCTGCAGAAAATGGCTCATGTTACATGAGATGCCAGCCTAGAAATTTCTCAGCAGTGAGAGAAGTCACCACAGCCACCCTGGGCTCTGAGGGCACAGCCACACCCCCAGGGGCCCTTTGGCCATGGGGAGTGTTGAAGATAGTGGTTGCAGTTGAAGACAACTGATAACTTTGGCTGTCAAAATAAACCAACAATAAATAAACAAACTCATCCTCTAGGGAGCTGGTGTTTTTGATTTGCAAGAAAAAATGAAATATTTGAACCACAAGATGCAATGCCAAGACGTGGGAACAAGCCCAGATAAAAACGGCAAGCCTGGAGCTGGGCCTGGCAACCACGCCGGGTGTCATTGGCTGAGGCTCCGTGGACCTTCCGCTGCTTCCTTCCACCCGTCAATGCTGATCATGTGTTAGAGTTGAGGGCTCAAGGTTGCTGTTGGGCAGGTCTTGAAAGAAAAGGATAATTTTATTTATTTAGTCATATTATTTTTTGCCAAGTGCATCAGCTGACAGGGCTCAGTTGCATCAAAGCAGTTGTTTGAAATGAATCAAATCCTGCCCTTACCTCAGACATTCAAAGCCAGTGGGTAGGGGTGCACGATGGTGCAGGGATGCCCACTCAGTTAGGAAAAGAGCCGCTCTCATGCGGTGTGGCCATCATAAAGCTAGTGCTTGTGAATGCAGCCAAATGCAGCAGCTGCCCCTGACCATGTGCTACAGTCTCCACCTGTGCTGTGGAGAGGCGTCTTGATGCTGGTGGTCTGGGACAGGTCCTAAGAATGGGCATTTTGAACATGTCCCTGAGCGATGCTGATGCTGGTCCTTTGGGGGCACTCTGAGCCGCAGCCCTGGCCTCCATTCTCTGTGGCCTGTTCTGCGCAGTGTTTAGTGCACTGCAAAATACCAAACTGATGTTAAGTAACTCACTCCTCTGGCAGAGCGTTGAGCTTCTTTGAGGTTCAAAACGGGAAGCTCCCACCTGCTGAGGTCATTCTAACGAGCTGATCTTTTTCTAGTGAGGCGGTGCTGAGTGTCAGGATTTCCCATGCTCCACAAGTGTACAGCCATGAAAACAGAGGAGGCCCATTCTTTTCTTAAAATGGATTGTGTTGAAGTGTAGTTGATATACAGTGTTGTGTTAATTTCTGCTGCACAGCAAAGTGATTCAGTTATACACATATATACATTCTTTTTCATGTTCTTTTTCCATTCTGGTTTATAGGAGGATATTGAATATAGTTAGTTCTCTGTGCTAAACAGTAGGACCTTGTTGTTTATCCATCCTATTTATAATAGTTTACCTCTGCTAATTCCAAACTCCTATTCCTTCTCTTCTCCAACTCCCTCCCCCTTGACAACCACAAGTCTATTCTCTATGTCTGTGAGTCTATTTCTAGTCCTTAGATATGTTCATTTGTGTCATTTTCGATTCCACATATAAGAGATGTGATATGGTGTTTGTTTTTCTCTTTCTGACTTACTTCACTTAGTATGATGTTGATCCCTGGGTCCATCCATGTTGCTGCCAATGGCTGAGTCATAATTCATTGTATATATGTGCCACATCTTCTTTATTAATTCGTCTGTCAATGAACATTCAGGTGTGCTTCCATGTCTTGACTACTGCAAATAGTGCTGCTGTGAATATAGGGATGGGTATCTTTTCAAATTAGATGTTTTTCCTGATATATGCCCCAAAATGGGATTGCTGGATCATATGGCCATTCTATTCTTAGTTTTTGAGGCACCTCCATACTGTTCTCCATAGTGGCTGCACCAATTTACATTTCCACCAGCAGTGTAGGAGGGTTCCCTTTTCAAGGAGGCCCATTCTTTAAACTGGCCCATCAGAGGGAAAAGAATGTTTAGCATTCCACTGTGGGGCAGCCCTGGGCCAGTTACACTGCTCAACAGGGAAAACCATCAGCCATGAGGATATGCATGTGATGATAGCAAATCCAGGTGATACACAGACACACACACAAAGGCTGCTTGGTTCTGGCCAGTTCCTGGGATTTTAGAAATGACAAGCCAACTTGCATCCCAGGGAAAAAGTTTGCAACTGGAGCTAAAGGTGAAAAGCTTGTCTGTACTCTGAAGAGCTTGTTTTGCAGAATAAATTTCAGATGAGGATAATTAAACCACTTCTTGGAGAACTGAGTCTGATTTCACTGGGCCTTTTAGTATATAAGATCTTTCATCAAGTGACTTTCATGGTCCTGATTGGAGCCCACTAATTATCCTAACCAGCTATTTTCATCGAGTGTGCATCATGGTGTGCTGACGTGCACATACATCCCAGCTCTGCTAACGAAACAGGAGGCATCCCAAAATGCTGCAATCAATATTAATGTACTCTAAATCACACTTCCATCTGTTTCTGAATTAATAAAACACAAAATAGATGTCCTCATTTCCCTCTCTATTTCTCTCTTTTAGCAAAATGCTTCAAAAGTCGCTCAGATACCATCTCCATGGGTAGGCAATGGAAAGTAAGTATCTTCTGAAAATTGCTTTTTCATGAAAATTAGTCATTGAATAGACCCAAAATATTTGGTATTGACAAGCCAGGCACAAAGGTTAATTCTGAGATTACAGTAATTTGGGTGCACACAAAATTCTAGTCAGGTTTCTGCTAATGGTAGGACAGAAAATTTTAACATGATGTGATTCCAAATTTCTTTCACTATTTGATCTTTAAGCCAAATGACGGCCATAAAAATATCAGTTAATGAGATGGCAAGCACCATGCCATTTCGGGAGGCAGGGTAGAGTTACCTCCACTGCAGTGATTTTTCAATGATTCACTCAGTAATGAAAGACCAATGAAATATTCATTGATATATGGTAAGTGCTTTAATAAAACCGAAGGCATAATAGTGCTGAAAATGTGAAGGCACTTCGTCAGCCAATTATCTGAGCCTTCATGATGGTTTTTATATTAATACTAAAATACTCTGCCCTAAAATATAAAAGCATCTACTATACTACCGGCCTGAGGCTCAATGAACTCACCCACTCCACAGCTGTCCTTAGAGCTGTATCTGCTTGGAACAGCTCAGCCCTCCAGCAGCAGGGTGGGAGCCAGTAAGCCAGTTGACCCAGGCCCAAGGCTGCCCTCAGTTCCCAGGATGAAAGTTAAGAGAGCCCCTTCTCTCTGCAATGAAAGGCCAGACCCAATGACATTGGAGCCTCCTCTGAAGAGAGATTCCTTTTCAGAGGGCAATTCAGAATCCTAGTTCTGTCTCAGCCCTGAACTAGCTATGTGCCCACACTTACCTGAGCATTCATTTCTCCTGAGTCCAATACCTCTCTGACCACTGCAAGCCCACTTTCCACCAGTAGATGTATTCTTTTGAAAAGAGCTGCTTTCCCCTCCATTTTTCACCACTTCAAAATTCTTATGTCTCTGATCAAAACACTTTCTTGAACAGTGAAATAGTCTCCTTTGCCGCTTTATAAATATCTACAAAGCACACTCCCAAAGGAGTGAAACTGTGAACTCTAAGATCATAAAAAACATTCAGAATGAGGGAACAGATCCATTAAAAACTATGCGCCAACTCAATTACTGTATTGAAAGGAAGTACCGTTTAAATTGTTGAATTAGGTCTCTCTCTTATATTGATGGACAAAAGCGAGACCACAGGCCCAGAGAAAGCTGTTTTCTCTGAACACGGAGTAAAGCAAGGGCAAATTCAGGTAAGCACCCATTCAGGAATCACTGGGAAAAAGTTTTTAAATTCTGCAATGAAAGAACTCAAACACATTCTAAGCTTGGAAGTCACATTAAAAGCCTCCTGAAATGATTTTTTAAAGCAGCTTCTATCTGAAGAAAGCACACTCCCTTTGGTAGGTCAGGGAGCTTTTGAATGAGGCAACTCAAAACGGTTGCCCAGGGGTTACAGCCCATTCATTCAGCACATACTTTGGGTGCATTTCCCTATGAGAGGCTGGGGATGCACTGAATGCCATGGGCTCCCTGTACTCCAGAAGCACATGGTCCAGTGGCAGGAGGGAACAGATGTGAACAAAGTTCTGTGGACACCCAAGAAAAAGAGAGCTTGAGCCTCCCTGGGTGGCCAAGGAGGGCTTTTTTGCCTGCTAGCAACACTGTAGCCTGCATCCCCCAGTGGATGAGGATGGTTGGCCCCACACCAGACCTCTCACAGTCCTTCCAGAAGAAGCCTCCCCTGACCCTGACTGTGAAGACAGTGCAAAGAATAAGTTGGAAGGAGAAGAAAAACCTGCTCAAGGTAGAGCAGAGGTGAGCAAATCTTTGCTGCAGAGGGCCAGATAATACACATTTGGGGCTTTGCCAGTTCAGAAAAAACTGAGGTTGTTATGTAAAAAGAATATGAGAGAAAACAAGTTTCCACAAAAATCTTACTGATGAAATTCAGGATATAATAGTAGTTTTAGAATACAAGTCTGTTAAGGAGAAGAAAGGAATTTTGCAAAAATAGAATTTTGTGTTCTTGGGGTTCAAATGTAGTATTCTCATTCATCAAATTGATTGCATATGTTCATCTTTTCAAAACATTTGTAGCTCACAGACCATGCAGAAACATGGGGTGCACCAGGGCTTTCAGTCCCAATAGAGAGTCATGGTAACCACATCGTGGAGACGCTAAAAAAGGGAGGGGCAGCAGTCTCAGATGTCACCCAGAGAGAATAAAAAAAGAAGACTATGGAAGGAGGAAAGAACAAGGCCATTTGAGGCCTTTAGAAGAGCTGTTTCAGTACACTGGGGGCCTTGGGTGCTATATCGAAAAGGTCGGAAGAGAAGAGATATCTCCCCTGTTGGGGACATTGGCCAATAAAAGGACTACAAAAAGCTTGGTTGTCACTGGAGGGGACATTTCTATCAAGCAAAACTTCTCCCCAAGCTTAGGGCAGGCTGTGCCTGTGCAAACATGGGAAGAGCCCGGGGAGAGTGGTAGGAACAAGCCAACATGGACTCAAGGGTGAGGCTCGAGGTGGACACCCACATCAAGGGAAACCTAATAGAGGGAAGGTAGGACTTGGAGGTAAGTTAGCAGAATGGAAGGAAAATGGGCTTTGCAGGAAAACAGACCTTTCAAATCCCAGCTCTTTGACCATCTGCTGTGTGACTCTCAAAAAAGGAACTGATCTTTTCTGAGCCCTCTTGTCATCTGTGAAACAGTGACAGGAGAAATCACCCACAGAGTTGTCATGAGGCTTAGAGATAATAATCAGTGAAGCCCAGAGCACCATGCTTGGTGCACAGCAACTTAAACAAATAGCGGTTGCTGCCACTGCCATGTTTTGTTATTATTATTACCTTTTTAAGTTGGAAAACATAAGTGATCTTGCCCCTAGAACTCCCACAGCTCTTGGTCTAAACGTCACTTTTGGCACTTATCCTAGTTTGCCAGAAATTAATGGATTCTTCTCCCCATTAGACTGTTTGCTCTTTTCAATCAGGAATTGCTCATTCTTTAATTCATCAAAGATTTATTGCCTGCCTACTGTGTATGAGACACTCTGCCAGGCAGTTTACGAAAGTATTTATCCCCTATCCGTGTGTTGCTCTACATTATTTTTCTTCCCTCTCCAGAGCACCTCATACATAGTGGATACCATATAATAACAGAGGGATAGCTGGAAGGCACTCCATTCACTTATCTCACTGGTATTAAGTACATGTTATGTATACCAGGCACCATTCTATATGCTGGGAATGGCACTGGATGAAATAGGGATTCCTGTTTATTTCACATTCTTTCGGAAGAAAAAGAATGAATATGCTAAATGATAAATGTCATGGAGGAAATTAAAACAAGGAAGGGGAATAGAAAGGCTGCTTGGCTTGGGGGAGAAGGATCCTCAATAGGGACATTAGGGAAGGATGATGAGAGAATGAGCTATGCAGATCCCTGGGGGAAGTGCATCCAAGCAGCCAGACACCACCACCTTCTTAGATCGGGGCGTGGCTAGAGACTACCAGGGGCAGCAGGGGGCGAGTGTGGCTGGGAGGCAAGAGAGGATGGTGGGAATCTAGAGTGCTCGTGCTGTGGGTGGTGGAAGCCTGTGCTGGTGTGTGCACACTTATGGCCATGTGCCGTGAACATGAAGAAAAGCATAAAATCTGAAGCAGATCCACAGAGGGAGAACTCAAGAATGAAGCCCCAGCTGCGGGGAGAGCCAAGATGGAGCTGAAGGCACACTAAGAGGAGTACTGCAGCAGCCCTTCCAGCCAGAGGAGCACTGTCTTAGGCGGGCTTTGGTTGGTGGATTTCACGTGTATGATGTGCTGTTCTGGGAGTTCAGGCATTCTCCACACCAGATAGCTCACGGAGCCTCATGTCAGGTCAGTCATGACCAGAGGCAAACCATACCCTCATTCTCCTTGCCTCCACCACTGATTATTTAAAAGAAAGCACCAAGTGGAAAGGAAAGAAAGCCCCTCACTAGTTCCTCAATGTTATAAACTGAAAAGGCCTTTTCAGGAAATAGGTAAACAGAGGTGATATGTTTCCCCTTGGGATTTCTGGGCATAGTTGGAAATCATTGAATCCAGCCTTTTCTTGCAGTCTGTAAAGGCTTCAGCAAGGGGAGGGGCTCAGGAGCCCCAGGCTGGAGTCTTGGTCCCTGGGATTCCAGAACTTTTCAAGCACCACATGGTCCCCATCTCGTCTCAACAGTTGTGACACTGACACCTTTATAATCTTCTCTAGAGATTACAAATGAGGAAGTTTTCCTTTCTTGCTGTAAATTGACATTTAAGGATTAATGACCACCACTGGGGTGGGGACAGAGGAGAGACTGCTGCTGCTGCTGCTGCTAAGTCGCTTCAGTCGTGTCTGACTCTGTGCGACCCCAAGACAGCAGCCCACCAGGTTCCCCCGTCCCTGGGATTCTCCAGGCAAGAACACTGGAGTGGGTTGTCATTTCCTTCTCCAGTGCATGAAAATGAAAAGTGAAAGTGAAGTCGCTCAGTCGTGTCCAACTCTTAGAGACCCCATGGACTTCAGCCTACCAGGCTCCCCCATCCATGAGATTTTCCAGACAAGAGTACTGCAGTCGGGTGCCATTACCTTCTCCGAGGGGAGAGACTAGATAATAGCATTTCCAACCTGCCATGAAAAAAAAAAATCCAGCATTCACTGCTTTTGTGTTAACCTTCTGTGCCCAGGTCCCTGTGTTTAATGATCCCTCTGTCCCTACCCTACCTTGAAAATAAATCTTTACATCAAGAAGTATCACACATCTCAGAAGTTATCAACAGAGCAGGCAAACCTTCACACCCTCTTACATCACACAAGTGCAGAGCAATTGTGGGGATTCACTTTAACTCTCATACTAGAACATAACAGAAGATATACTCTGTTTGTAGAAGTGGACCAAAGCTCTCATGAGGCACAGCCTGTGTGAATCTCAGGTGACCGTATCAGTTCAATTGCTCCCAGATCGAGTCATCCCCACTTCAGCATTTTGGTACCTGGGAATAGCTGTTCCCCCAAATCCTCTATGGGTGCCTGTCAGGGTGCACATATGTTCTAGGAACAGGTTGGCTCTGAGGAATACAGCCACCCTGGAATATAGTTGGCAATGAGTGGCTGGTAAAGGGGAGGGAGAGTGAGAGAAGGTTCCTGATGATGGGAGGAGTGTGTATGGAGGAAGAAGGAGTCCCAGAAACAGATTTCTCCCATTTCTGTTACTCCCCCAAATGATCAATCATAATAAAGTATGCATTTTACTGGGCATTCAAAGCCTGGTTGAAAGAAGATGGGGAGAGCAGAGACGTATGTTGACCTGGCTGGTAGGCACAGGCAGCAACCCAGCCTTTGGGACTGTCCATGACCTAAGTCTTCGCTCTCCATGCAAAGTGCAGCCAGCAGGTGCTTCTTGTTACTGATATTAAAGAATTAGACAAAAATCTACCTCCAAACAATGATACTGCCCAAACTAGGAATTCCCAAGACATTTCTTTATAAGCCAGTCTGCAGGTGAACTGTCAGCAATTAACAGCCATCCTGTAGCAGGTCTTAAAGAATCCTAAAGTGATATTCAGAATCTTATTTATTTCCAGCTTCCCTACTACTGCTCCTTGGGGGCCTTTTAAGGATCATACTTTGCTTATTGTGGTAACTGTATTTGGAGCAAACTGTCACCCTGGTTTCCACAAAACATTTTGATAACAGACCAATATAGCACATCAAGTTTTTCTAAGTGCCAATATCCATTCTGGCAGCAGGTAGAGAAAGCATCATAACTCTGAGCGGATTCTTTCTCTGGAACATCAAAAGACTTGTTATATGTATTCAAAGTAAGAGCTACATTTGTGGGTAGAATTAATGCCAGAGAAAGATTCACCCAGCTCTCTCTCTGGTGTTTTAAAACAAAGTAGCAACATGCACAGAGTCATCAATGGTTGCCAAAGGCAGTCAGACTTCTGTGTTTAAAGTTAGAAAAGGAGAAGGATGGCTCTTTCTACAGCCTGGCACTGTAGCCCTGGATGGGTTGGTCTGATGAGGCAGGAACAGTGGGGAGGGGGAAAACTACTGTGTGTGTGAAAGCTGTAGGATGTCCTCTGAGAAGAGCTGATGGGACGCGAGAGCAAGCTTCATAGGTGTTCACCATGCCAAGCCTCACTGTGGCAAATCACACCCTCAAGAGGCCCCAGTATTAGGAGGCAGGGCTCAAATGCCATTGTCACTCTCCCCTAGCAGCCTAACAAGGCCTGTCTTCCCATCCCCCAGGAATACCCCGTCCCCAGTGTCTCTCAACAATGTCTCTCCTATCAATGCAATGGGGAACTGTAACAACGGCCCAGTCACCATCCCACAGCGCATTCACCACATGGCTGCCAGCCACGTCAACATCACGAGCAACGTGTTACGGGGCTATGAGCACTGGGACATGGTGACAAACTGACAAGAGAGAACAAAGGTAAGTATGCTGAGCTGTTCAACTGGTTGCTCACGGGCCATGGTGGCTTCAACCAGCTTTGAAGGGCTTGAGTTTCTCATGATGACCTTCTCTTTCTGTTGGTCTAATTTCTAAGGCTAGATGAGGGAAGAGAGGGTGAGATCAGAGTCGACTCAGTGACCAGTTTTTGTGAAGAGAGTGAAAAGATCTAGAATCGAGTTCTCCTTTAAAACTTAAAGTAACATAAATTATGATGTATTGTCAAATGTCTTTTCCAGATTTTCACTCAATGATAAGGATCAACATAGAGAAACAGAGCAAAGCAAAAAAGAATGATTTGCAAATTAATTGGGATCAAGATACTATTGGCTTTTTTTTTTTTCCTTAAGACAAGTGAGGTAGCACCACGGCCTTCTACTTTCATTATATTCATCAGCTCCAGGGACTTCCCTGGTGGTCCAGTGGTTGAGACTCTGAGCTTCCAATGCAGGGGGCCCAGGTTCAATCCCTGGTCAGGGAACTAGATCCCACATGCTGATGGTGCAGCCAAAATATATTTTTTAAAAATTATTGAAGATAATAATCATCAGTTCCAGGGCACTTGATAATGTGGCTTGCATTCAGAAACCAGGGTCAAGGCTCAGCTAGTGTTTTTCACCCACTGACACTTGGGACGAAGGATCAGGGCCCCATTCGTGAGAACACATGAGGTTTGCTGCAAAACAAATGCAGGGAGGACCCTGCTTCACCAGAGGGTGAGTCGGTGGTCCTCCACCACTCATGCTGCATCTGTGACCCTAGCTGCCACACAGGTTCACCCTGAAGTCTCACTATCCTAATGAAGATAGGAAGTTCAAAGAAACCATACTTTGGCCCTGGCCATTCAGTGGATTTTGATGATTCTGGAGCAGCAGTTAACAAAAGACCCACTGTAGTTAAGGTGGGGACAAATGTGGGTCTTTCAGATCAGATTGCAAAAAGGTGAGCTGAGTTTTAGAGCAACAGAAACATCTGGCCGATACAGACAAAAATTCATGGTCCACACATGCTGGTGGCTCCTGCCAGGACATGACATGGTATAAGCTGCATGGAGTAGGCTTGGGTCCCGGCCAGTAACAGAGATTTCATGGAATCAGGCTGGAGCTGCAGGCCACTGAGATGCAGAGGGAAGTTCCTATGAGTTGCTGGCCCCTTCTCCTGGCTGCATCTCTACTGTGGGATCACTCAGCTGGCGGGGAAACAGTCCCACAGAACTAGAAAGGGTGCAGACTTTGAAGCCTAATCATTTAAGCTTGAATCGTGTCAGTTACTGGCTGGGTGACCTCAGACAGTTACTGAAATCTGTGAGCTACTCCCTAGCTTCCATTTATATAATGGATATAATGAAGACAGGATGACAATGAAACTACCTACAAGGATGATAAGAGATGGGTGGAATAAAACAAGATTTGTCAGTCACCTAGCATAAAATATCAGGTGCAAGGTAGAAATCCTACAAATTTTTCTTTCTCTTTCCTTATTCCATATGATGACATATAATTCAGATTCTGTGGCTATTAAAGCGTATTCCATAATTTGGGACTTCAACACTCGACCCAACTATTAACCCTGAGTCCTGGGGTTATTTGCATGTGTTGGTTCTGTGTGTTCATGCAGCAATTTCTATATGCCAGGCACTGTACTCTTTGTTTTATCATTTGTCATCTCATTTATCCCCATTTCCTAGATGTAGAAACTGAGGCTCAATGAGGTTCAGAAATTCACCCATGATATCACAGCTCATCATACTGAAAGCATAAATTGAATGGAGAACTGTTAGATTTCAGAGTCTGAACTGTTAGCCTACAGGATGCACTGCCCATCTTGATGGCAGAATTAATAATGCATCCTCAGAAACCTTCAGTGAGTTCTCAGTTATCCAAGTAAGAGACAGTTCTTAACTTGAAATCCAGACAACTGGCCCAGACAAGCAGGCCAATCCATGAGTTCTAGAATTAATCATGAAGGCATAAGCATCTCTAGTCTTGCCTAGTTTATCTCCTCCACTCTTCTCTTTCTTATGTTGTACTGGCAACTGGAGGGCAGTTCAATATTTATGGATTTCCTTCATAATTGCATACATTTTCAAATCTGGTAAAGTAACTCCTTCTAAATTTACTGCAGAACTTTCCAGGAGCTCTGTAGTGGCTGGGCTGATGTTTGAGTGAGATGGTACTCATCTTGTCCTCAGCTCCTGTGTCAGGGAGTTGTTCAAGTCCCTGCCTACTGCTGAGTCAACATGATTCTGCCACTCCACCAGCAGAAATGCACTGCACCCTGCTGGCGTGGTCCAGAGGCTGTTCAGGGACCTGGACAGAGGACTTAGTTTGGAATCTTCTTTTTGTGGCCTTGAGTTTCACACACTTTGTCATTTCTGAGCTGCTCAGAGTGAGGGACTCTTCCCACATCTGTCTTGTCCCCATAGATATGGGGAAACTGAGGCACTTCCTTTTTGAGTAAAACTCTCCCTCCACCCAGAGACCACCATGTATGTGCACATTTTCCCATCCAGTCATGCAGTGGAAATTGCTGAGGTTGGCTGTTCCAGTGGAAGGTCTCTACCCCTGGCCCCTGTCTGTGTGCCTGTATAGCTGCAGATGGCTTATTGCAGAAGATGGGCCAATAGGGCTGATTCTGCCCTCTGGCCTTTGTTCTAGAAGCCCAGTTCCCTATCTTCCCAGCTGCCGACTTGAAGCACTTATTAAAATGGTGACCTGGGTACCTAGTTAAGAACGCCACCATGGGCTGTGTGCGGAATACCCAAGGGACATCTCATTCACATTCATTCGACAGCAACTGGGTCCTTTAACATTTCCCTTAATATTGTGTTACAGAAGAAAATATTTTCAATGCCCAAAATAATTCATTCCTTTATCAGCAGAAATTACTTTTATTGCATAATACAGGTTAAACAGTATCACATAATCAAATGAACCTAATACATGGAAAAGGAGCCCATATGTTATATATAACATGAAAAATCAATGCATTGTTTAGTGAAACACCATCTGCTAAGCAATCAGCACACATAACCCATGCATGGAAATTGCTTTACAAGAAGGCAGGAGAGCATCGCAACCACTTGAGGGTAGTCTGCAACACCTCCTCCCTCTCCTTCCACAAAGATACTTCACCCCCAGCCAGCACAGGAGCCATTTTGTCATGGACAAGAGCCTGCTTCTCATGGAGATCAATACAGTGCCAGTCCAATCAATTCAGACACACAAAGGGGAAGCCTAGCTGGTTTCTGAACATCGAAGAATTTTCCCGATATACTCCCCCCATTCTACCCTAAAGCAGACAGTCTGAGACTCTGGTCTCACTGCTTAGTGGCAGGGCTGCTCAGTGCTGTTCCTTGCCTGAGTCAGCTGGTGGGGAATCAGCAAGGCACTCTTACCATTCATGTCCCAGGGGCCTGGGGACATGCTGTGTGACAGATCCTTACAGGTTATTTTCCTTCGACAAACCAAGTCAGATGCCTCCTAGACAGTGATTGGCCTTAGATACCGATGGTGCTAATGGTGGTCCAGGCTCACTGGTTATATCTACATCAAGCCAAGAAACATCAGTGAAGTCATTTCATTTACACAAAAGGAAAAGAGAGTATTTTCAATTGCGTAACACACAGAATGAGAAACAGCTTGGTATCATATACCATTTTCTGTATAAAGACACCTTTCTAACTATAAAATTATAATACATAAAAATATAAATTCAATATTTTTATAAAATATATTTAGATACATAACTTTATGTGTAGATTTTCAATTTATAAATATCATATATGTTTCTATAAATATATATGTAAATATATAGACAAATATAATTTATGTGTAATATATGCATATTGTGATATATGTGTGTGTGTCTCACAAACCTTCACAGGATTTTAATGTATTTTTAGAGGTCACAGTCTAAGAAAATGTATAGTAATTTGAAAAAAACTTACTATGAATTAACAGATTTGAGTGAATTTGTGTTTTCTTAATCACAGTAATACAGACATGATTTATGCTATGGAGTTTGGGGAAATAACAAAAGAAT